>CM053603.1:121446395-121532653 GCA_028646535.1 Procyon lotor
GCATTGGGCTCTCTGCTCAGTGGGGAGCCTGCTTCCCCCTCTCTCTCTGCCTACTTGTGATCTCTCTCTCTCTCTCTCTCTCTATCAAATAAATAAAATCTTTAAAAAAAAAGAATTCTAGTCTTATAAGAGTGTACCTCTACTTCTTTTCTCTTGGCCTTTGTGCTATCATTGGCATACATTTAACTTCTACATATATTATAAACCTTAGAGCTTATTGTTATTATTTTTGTTTTAAAACATCAATTATCTTTACAAACATTTAAGTATTAATAAAAATGTTTTATATTTGTCCCAATTCTTACCATTTCCCCTGCTCAAAACCCTGCCTGCTCAGCACTTCCTTCAAATCAGTCTTAGAAAGAGTACAATTTAAAAACTATAGCTAATGCCTTCTCTTCTTGCTGTTGCCAAAGTTGGTTTATGTTACCTTGTCAGTGAAACTGGGAAGCAGCTGGCCAGTAAAAGCTCATTGAAGGTCATTAATAAATCAGTATTGTGGAAGCAGTAATAGGACAGCATCCTTTCTGAAAATTATTGAGCTCTTCATAATTTACCGAATCCTTTTGAATCTCCTCTGTTTGCTGAAATACACGATGTTTGTAAAATGCAACAGTACAATTCAGCTGGAAAACTTCTGCTTTCCTTCAGCACTAGCGTATTGGAACCTAAAGAGGAGGTGACAAGATAATTTGGACACCCATCCACACTCCTCAGCTCTTGGCATTGTCATTATAATCTGGGAGTCCAAGATCTTGCAACCTCTGGTTTTAGTTGTTTGAGCTGCAGGTGCTGTGGACAGACAGCCCAGCAGATGACTATTATGAAACTGGCACCGACGGATCAGCTTTTGGAGAGGACAGAACATATAGTCACTCTCTTCTCAAGGTAGGCCTTGATGCAAAATGTGAAGCTGCCACAGAAAGCTGATCTAAATGGGCCAAGTGCCTGGTTCCATCTTTTCCACATTTGCCAGCTGTTTCTTCTTGGCTGATGTCCCCAGAAAAACTAGCCTTTATCCCATAAGACACATGGAGGTGTGCAGACATAGTAAAGCTATGGCATAAGTAACATACCTAGGCTGGCATAGCGGCATGGGTGTAGGTCAAAATGCCCTTTCCTTGTCCTTCCTGCACAATGAAAGCCACCAGACTTCTGGCTGTCCACCCTGATACCATTGTTTCCAAAGAGGACCCATACAGCCACATAGACACCGAGGGATATAGTTCAGGCTGGAGCTGGGGAAGAAGCTCCATCGAAACCAGTCGGCATTTACTGATCGGCATAAAACATTGTGCCAGGAGCTAAGAGTAATTTAAAGAGGTGTGATCCATGTCTTTACCTTCAAGGTATCCAAACCAGGTGGTGAGATGGGACATAAGTGGCAAAAGATGATCAAGAGGTAAATGATAGTAATAAAGTAATGACTTAATGAGGCAACACATTCACCGCCAAATGAGAATTATAGATGGTGAATTTATGGAGATCAGAGCAAATGCAGACTAGCTATACCTTCGTGGTTTTTAGAAGGCAGAGATGAGCTGATGTTTAAATGGGATAAAGTCCTCAGCAGTGGTCCGTTAGTATAGAAACAGTGAACCAATTTGAAGGAGATAAACTTATGTACATGGGACCACGAGCCAAGTGTTTAGGGCAGAAGGAGGCCAAGAAGGAAGCTTAGCATCCCCACATTGGTTTTGGTCACTGAGACGTTATTGGGGTATCACAGCTGTGAAAAACATGAGTTCCAAAGCTCTGTCATTACTGGCTGATGTAACCTTGAGACAGTTATTTCCCTCAACGAATCTCAGATCCCTTATCTATAAAATAGGAAACTATTACTAAATTTCTTCAAAAAGCTGTTATAAGGATTAAATGAATGTATATACAGCAAGCAAGCACATGACAGTGTGAGACACAGAATAAATATTTTATTAATATTAGCTAATAGTGGTAATCGTATCAGGAGTAGTAAAGTCTGTGGGGATCGTATCTTAAAATAAAGCCTGTGAACTGCAAGGTATTAGCAGAATCTTCTCTTCACATGAGGTACGTGAGGCTGAAAGATTATAAAAGTATTCTTGTATAATCTATATATTCTTGTATAATCACCCCCCAGTGGTGGGGCCCGTGGGCAAACTCAGTTGTTCTGACTTCCTGTCTCCTGCCTTCCTACTTACCACACTGCATCATAGCTTATAATTAAAAAACCAGGAATGGAGGATGTGGCCAATTAAGGGCTGAATTGGGCAGATTTGAACTCAATTTCACCTTAATTTGTTATCACTCTTTTGACTGAGTAAACTGTGGTATTTTGTTCAGGGTTCTTCATGCAGTCGCGTGCCAGCGTCTGATAACCAGCTGGAGAGACAGCAGTGAAAGCCTGGCATTTGTCAGTGAAAACTGCCTCGTACATCCCACAAGGTTCTGGCAGTCAGCCCACACCATGGCCTGGACCAAGCACTCCCTGGCCAGGCTTCAGGTCAGCAGAAAGTGATTCATTTTTGTTATGCATTTGAAGAAATCAGGAGAATCACAGGGCTTTAATGAGCATATTTAATTGGGGCTTTTTCTCAGGAGAAGAGAACATGTCCTCCTGATGTCTGTCATATGAAGAGGCGAGATGAGAACCCTAATGACCTGAGCACAGCAGGGCTCCATTTCAACCACAGAAGACAGAGCTGTGGGGAAGCTGCAGGCTGTCAGGAAGAGACATTTCCAGTGGGAAGGTTGCCTAAGAAAGGAGGGCTCTATCCTTACAAGAAGCTAGAGAGGGAAACATGGTCAGGAAAGCTTTCCTTGGAGCCAGGATGTATTACTTGTGTTTGAAGTTTTCCAAGTGGTCAAAAAAACATGGCGGAGGCCTCTTTTTGTCTTTGGATACTGCAACATTCTCAGCTTGATCTGGTAAGCCTGCATCAAGAGAAACTGCAGATCTCATGCATTCAAATCCGCTGATACTCACTGGATGTTTAGTATACACAGAGCAAGGAAAGTGTTTGAAAGTACTTTATAAAGATGAAATTGCCATAGTCCCTGTCTTCCACAAACTCACAATCTACTCGGGAAGACACAAGTGAAATGTAATACATACCTCTTAGGGTAGCTTCTTTGCTCACATTGATTCCCCATTTTCCAGATAGAGCTCCTCATGTCCAGGGGAGGGGGTCTTTAGCAGAGCTACACAATGGGTAACCTTCCAACTTGTACAATGGCATTGGTCCAAGGGTAGACACTGGACCTAAGCGGTACCCATCTGTACCCTCTCTGTCTCTGTCTAACTCTCTGTCTCTCATTTAAAATTAAGAATAAAAAAGACAGAGACTGGATGCCACTGAAGTCACATTGCATTAATGGCACTACTCTAGGCAGAAGGTCCATAAACCCCAGAAGTTTCTCTCCTTTCCAAAGCCAAAACTTTTTTTCAGTTCTAGAAGACACTTAGCAGTCTTTCAAATAATTACCCTTTGCCTTAATTTGTTCAAATTGGTTTTCTGCCACCTGCATTCAAAGAGGCCTTATTCAAACAAATGATATGATTTAAGAGGGTGATCAGTAGAAAATCTGGAAATAACTAGGAGGAAAGATAGCAAGCATGTTTCTAAATGCTTCTAGCGAATATGAAGAGAGGCTACACATTCACTTACTCTTACAGAAAAGAACTCAGAAATGCTAAAGACATCACACATTGATCAATTCCTTGTTATCTACTAGCAGTATCATAGGGTAGGAGAAATTCTATCTTGGGAGTCAGAGGTCATTTTTTTGGTTCTATTTCTTTTACTAAAAGAAATGGATGACCTTGGTCGTTTTGATCCCCCTCCCTAGGCCTTACTTTCAATATATGTAAAGTACAGATTAATCTCTAAGTCCCCTTCCAATTCTATGGAAAATATGACAGATTCTGCTATCCACCCACATAAGCAATATAAAAATGGGTCCAATATCCAAAAGAATGTAAGAAAACCCCAAGTACTATGTTATATAGGAGGTTATGAGCTGACCAGGACAAAATTTCTGCTATCAACTGGAGGTTTTCTATTGTTCTCTCAGCGGGTTATTTTGTATAGCTCCTTTCAGTGTGTGTGTGTGTGTCTGACAGTTTTTCAGTTGAAGAGAGCATTGCCAGAAATAATTGTTGATGGTACTATTAATATAACTAAATATTTTGAGTGCTTCCTGTCAGCCGCTATACTAAGTGCTTGCCTCGCATGATCTCATTTAATCCTTTCAAAACTATAAAGTTGAAGCAATTATTTTCCACATTTTATGGATGAGGAAATTAAGGCTTAGAGAATGATTTGCCCAACATGATGCTTCACCTTAGGTTTGACTGCCTTTACCATACATGGTTTTAATATCATACAATGAACTACTGCGGTCTACTTTATTGTTTAGCAAGTATTTACTGTCTGTGAGGAGGTGGGTGAAGAGTCTATAAGGTAGTAACATTTTGGACTAAAACATTTCAAATATAAAATCCTGGAAGACAAGGGCACCTGTGTGGTTCAGTCATTAAGCGTCTGCTTTCGGCTCAGGTCATCATCTCAGGGTCCTGGGATCAAGCCCTGCATCAGGCTCCCAGCTCAGCAGGAAGGCTGCTTCCCCCTCTCCCCCTGCTTGTGTTCCCTCTCTCGCTGTGTCTCTCTATCAAATAAATAAAAACTTAAAAAGTCTAAAAAATAAAAATAAAATCTGAGAAGACAGATTTTAGACTCATGATTCTTTTTTTTTTAGATTTATTTATTTGAGACAGAGAGAGAGAGAGTGAGAGTGAGAGCATGAGCAAGGGGGAAAGGCAGAAGGAGAGGGAGAAGTGAACTCCCCAAGCAGCAGGGAGCCCAATGCTGAGCTTGAGCCCAGGACCCCGAGGTCATGACCTGAGTCAGAGGCAGACACTTAACCAACTGAGCCACCTGGACGCTCCTAGACTTGTGATTCTTAAGAACTCCCTAACCACTGGAGCTATCTAAAAATGAAAAGGGTGGGCTAGAGGTCATGAGTTGCCTGACACTTAGATGTGTTCCCCTAAGTTGGATGATATTTAGAGAAGTTTTAAGAAAGAGTGAACCACTGAGCTGGATAAAGAGAGTTAATGTGCTCAAGCTATGAAATCTCTTGCATTCCCTAGCTCTTCTGGAAATGCCGAGGTTGGCTGTTTAAGATATGGCCTAGGGGAAAAAATAACTCTTAGACCTATCATGAAACCTGTCAAGGAACATGGAGTATTACCAGGGCTAGTCATGCAATCACATGACTTTTATCTCGTACAGACTATAAATCAATAAAATTAATGTAATGAATTTGAGCCCAGCTTCTCACTTAGAGAAGAAAGGGTGCAATTTATCACACGTGTGAGTTGTGCAATGGATGGACCTCCTGTAGCTCAAGTCAGGGGTTGATTTCTGCTCCTTTGCAATGCAAACCCAGTTCTATTTTTCCTTTTGCAACATGATTTTCGCTGAGTGTCAGATAAAACCCAGTGCTTCAGTGTATTTCTTCAGCCAAGGAAAAGATTATGGCTTAAAACAGAAATAGTTGTTTGGTTTACTGAATTTCTACCACAGGTTTGCATGTTCCACCAGGAAGAGTATATGTTATTCCTACTCAGTTTTTTTTCTCAGCCCCTGGTTTGTCTCAGGTGGTAGGTGAGTGTGTGGCTAGCTATTTTTTTAACTTCAAAGGATATGAACGAGACTTTTGACATTAGTATTCTTGGATTTGTATAATTTAAAATAGGCTCAAGCTTTGCATAATCGAGCATGGACCCTGTCTGAATGATCAAATTAGACTAAACTAGGACCAAAAAATTAATATTTAGTATTAATATTAGATAAGCTTTCATGTATTCTTAGTAGGTCAGTGTAATCTCCAGGTCTAGCTGCATCGTATACAGATGGGCAAAGGGGTGGGGGGAATGAGGGGAGGAAGTCACTCACACTTCCAAGATCCTACGAATATAGCAGTAAGCCTAGGCCTAGAGATGGACCATGGGGCTTATATTCACCCGGGGCTCTTTTCTGTGTTCTCCCTTCCTTCATCAAATCCCACTCCACTGTGCCGACGAAGTGCGGAGCCAGGCAATGACTCGCCTGTGTGAACTCCAAGATGGAGCTGAGAGCCGGGTTTCTCAGCCCCGGATGACTTCTCAGGGGCTTTGAGGCTCCAGGCTGCTTCTCTGGCCAACTGCTACAGCAGAGGCACAGCCTGAAGCAAAGGATCCCTGATGTAGCTAGCGTGCCCGTTTAAATGCTTGGGGGCCCCACTTGAGTGAGAGCAGGTTCTCCGAGCATGAATTTTCGTGAGGGGTTTTTCTTTCTTCTGAAGCAGAACAAGGAAGTCGTTTATAAGGGGGAACCGTTTCCCTAATATTCTCCAGGAGACAATGAACCTAAGCATCCCTCCTTTGAATCCATGTGATGTGAGGTGAAGCAGTGAGACAGTTTCCTCAGTGTGCAGGAGGATCCTATGATCCCCTTATGTTTCTGGCAGCTCTGGGACTCCTGACAGAAAGTGCTTAGGAGCCCTGGTCATAGATGGAGGCTGTGGCAGAGTGAGGTACCACGTGACCCTCAGATTTTGTGGGCAAGAGACTGCCTTTTTAAAAAATTCAATTAGCCAACATATAGTACATCGTTATTTTCAGATGTAGAGTTCAGTAATTCATTGGTTGCATATAACACCCAGTGCTCAAGGAGGCTACACTGATATAGGGATGCTTAGGAATCACCCAAGATACCCATATGGGGATGCTGGTGGGGAGGGGGTGTGAGTCCCTGAATCATGTTGATGGAGTGCAAGAGCCTGAGAAATATGGATTATTTAGGTTGAGAGATAGTGAAAATCATGAAATCACATAGGACAAGAGGCTCTTCGTACCTTTCTCAATTGCCCAATGCTATTCTTCAGGACATTCTTCTTTTCAAGACTGTCCTTGATGTCCATTGATTTTTAAATATGTAATTAAATGGCTATAAAGAGGAAAAGAACATGATATGACTTGCCATCAACTCTAAGCCTGTTGGTTTATGCTCTGCTTGCTTTTAAACATTTTAAAATTGCATTTCCTTGCTATCTACCAAGTGCGAGTCCCCATAATAGATGCCTGCAAAGCACACAGCCATGAATAAGATAAGGTCCCTGGGCTGCAGAGCTCACGACACTAGAGATGGGAGAGAAGACATATTCATAGCTGTTGCCACAGAAGGCTGTTTGTGGAAACTGGCTTGAATGATACGAAGGAAGTATTTTAGGAGTTGAGGCAGGAGGACGCATATCTTGCAGGTGACAGCAAGCCAGACTCGATGGATGAGCTGACATTTTTCTAAGGCTTAAAGTCATCCAGGCAGTAAGATTTATTTTCATTGCAATAAAAATATTTTAATTACATTAAGTGCACACAAATCTCCAATAATAACTGAATATTTATTTCTAGAGTGACATGTGTTCAATAAATGCTAAAAAATATGCTGATTTCCTTCTGATTTGAATACTTCTTGGTAGACTGGTGTCAGGCAGTGCGCCTCCACAAGGTCCCAAGTAAGTCATCAGTGCCAAAACCATTTTGACCAGAGGACTGTTTCCTGCCGTTCCACGTGGAGTTGTTTGGGTTCGAGCAGGCCTGATAACCAGGCCTTCTTGTCCGTATGGGTTCTGAACCAAGGAGTGTGTAAGAACTTAAAGTAAGGCAGGTTGGTTATTATGAATGAAGCTGATGTTAGGGAATGTAGTTTCTATTTACAGACCAGAGGGTTAACTAATACTGACTCCCAGATGTAGAAAGACTTACTCTATGAACCCTGCCCAGCCCCATGATAGTACCCCTGAGAAACAAGCTGGGATCAGTATCAGAAACAACAGCTTCTCTTCCTTGAAAGAACCAGCTGCTGTAGACGAGATGAAAAGCAACGAGGGGGGGAAGAAAGGAGTCAGTACCACAGAGATGCACTCTTGTTCTCAGGTTCCTGTCTCTTCTCTCTTAGAACGCCCTTTGCCATCCTCATGCCCGTCCAATCTTAACTTCGAACAACTCTGCCTCAGTTTAGGACCTACTTCATTATGCCTTGAAATTGTCATTTAATGAGTAGTATCACGCTGAGACATCACCCCTCAGGACATGGTGGGGAGGCAAGTGTATCTTTGCAGACAGTTATTTTCTCAGGACCTGTGGATAGTCCATTATTGTACCCCATACCATGAGATCCCCTTTCTACTTTGTGTGTGTATATGTGTGCACGTGCGTGCACATGTGTTCCAGGGTTTCAATCAGTCCCTCATGTTGCTCATGGAGTCGCTTGCTCTAAATTCCTCGGATCCATCCTTTCTTACTCCCACAGCTGGAGAGAAAAATACATCCATTCTCCACATAGAGAATAACTGCATACATTTAATCCTCAAAATCCATATATTATTGCCAGATATATACTTAATAAACGAAATTTACATGCACAAATGCTATCAAAAGATACTAACATGTTGTTGTGGATGAATGTTTTTGCTCCCCTAAAATTATATGTTGAAATTCTATACTCCAATATGATGGTATCAGGAGTGTGGTCGTGAGTGTGGAGCCTTCATGAGTGAGATTCGTCTCCTTATAAAAGAGGTGAGGCTATCACTCTTTCTGCCAAGTGAGGATACAACAAGAAACTGGAAGTCTGGAATCTAGAAGAGAGTTCTCACTGGAAACTGACTATGCTAGCACCCTGATCTTGGACTTCTAGAGTTGTGAGAAATAAATCTCCTTTGTTTATAAGCTACCCAGTCTGAGTTACCCAGTACTCTGTACCCAGTACAGAGTACCCAGAGTACCCAGTACTCTGTTATAGGAGCTCAAACTAAAACACATGTCAACATCTCTAAGAGCCAAAGAGCCTCACCTGTCAGGAAACCTGCATCCAGTCTCAATTAGCTATGAGATTTTGATAAGTTACTTCAACTTCTCTGGTCCTTGCTTCTGTCTTCTGTAAAATAAAGGAGTAGCATTCCATTGTTTCTGAGGTCAATGGGTAGGACCTACTGGTGTAAGTATTTTTTAAGATATCAAAATTATACATTTTTCTTATAAAAATTCCAACATTTCTTGAGTAAAGAATCCAAGTCCTACTTCCCATTCACTCTTTTCCTCCCCAGATTTAATTTTATGGAATCACATATTTATGAATTTACTTATATATGTATTTATCTTTGTATAATACTACCTTTCCCCATAAATGAGATGTTATATATAATTCTATAACTTCACTTTTTCTTTTTACTTAAAAATATAGCTTCTGATCTTCTCACTTCATAATACTAGAATTCTCCATCAGCTAGTGTCAGAGATTCCAAGTTATGCATGTACTGTGTGATTTATGAGGTTCCGTGTGTGTGTGTGTGTGTGTGTGTGTGTGTGTGTGTGTGAATAGTTAGGTTGAACTTAATTTTTTGCTATCACAAATCATGCTACAATAAATGACTTAGTCCATGCTTCTTTGTGCATATACGTCAGTATTTCTCAGAAGAGAGATATCCAGAAGTAGAACTTTTGCTCCAAGGGGATAATTATTTAAATGCAGAGAGAAAACCAAAAGGGTGGGATTTCAGCAGTAGAATTGGAACCCGATCTTACTTTATGCTTCCTTCTCATCAAAACTGCTGCTTAACATCTCCACTTGGATGTGTCACAGATATCTCAGTGTCCAAAATATGACTCCCAATTTTCTCTCCAAATCTTTTTCTTCCCCGGTCTTCCTCACTTTATTAGATGGTGCCACCACCATCTCAGTGTTCAAGTCCTCAAGCCGGAGTCGTTCTGTATTTTACCTTTCTCTCATCTTTCAAGACCAAGCTTTCTACAAAAGCTCTTGATTTTACCTTCAATATATAACTAGGAGCCATTCACTTTCTTCAATCTCTACAATTATCATCTTATTCCAGGCCGCCATTCTCCCTTATCTGATCTACGGTAGTAACTTCCTAACCTACCTTGCTGTTTCTAACCCCACCCCCAAATTAAAATGCTTTCTCCATACTGCACTCAGAGCGATATTTTTAAAATATCAATTTAGTCATAATATTCCTTTGCGCTAAGTTCTTCAATGACTTCCTATCTCACTAGAAATTAAATACAAACTTCCGTCCACAGCCTTGTAGATCCCACCTGACCGTATGTAATCCCACCTCTCTGACCTCACTTGGCATCTCTTATATTCTGGCCATTCTTATCTCAAATCAATTGCCTGAGTTTATCAATTCCACTCCCACTGCAGAGCGTTCACATTTTCTCTCCCCGATTCTGGGAAGCTCATTTCCCGTACTTTGCATGGTAGTCTTCCTTTCATCCTTCAGTTCTCATTTTAATGGCACATCTTCAGAGATGCCTTCCCCAGTGCCCTGTGCAAGTAGCCCTGCCTCTTGGCCCCAGCTGCTCTCTATTACGTTGCTCTATTGATTTCCTTCATAGCTCTTAGTGGACTCCAAAATGATCTTGTTTTATTATTTGCTTGCTTGTTTTGTGTGTGTGTACCCCCCACCCCCCCGCTAACAGTTAAGCTCTATCAAGGCAGGGGCCCTGTGTATTTTTTTCTCTGCCCTGTCCAGACAGCTGATGGTCAACGAAGAGATCTGACAGAGTGAGGAAGCCTTTCTAGTGGAGGTAATACTTGCCGGGGGAGGTACAGAGAAGGGAGAGCACTGTGGAAGACAAGTGGGAAGATGGAGGGTAATTGGGTGAGGCAAGTTGGGCAAGAGATAACAAGAGAGAGGCTGGAAGGAGAGTTTCTGCCAAGTTGCAGAGGGTCTCCAGTGACAGAGTTAGTCCTCTGGGTCCTCTGAGCGTTCTAGCTTGGCTCCCTGTCACATCACAACACATTGCTGCCAGCAAGAGATGCGTGCACGAGGGGGCAGCTCTGTGCATCCTGGCATCCGAAACATCGTGCAGGGTTTTATTTTTTGAAAGTAGCTCTTGGCACATCTGCTTTATATTTCACTTTCAGGAAGGCTCAGTATCTCCTTATATTCAGCACTTGTTTTTTCTAGATGCATTGTGATTTGGCTTTACTTGAGCACTTTGAGTTGGAAGAACTTAATAGTTTTCCAATAACCTAGTGGAAAACTATTCATTTTTTCCTAAGTCACCAAAGGTACAGATTACCCTAACAATTAAAAGAAGTCCACAGTGACTCTAGAACCATTAAGGTATGTGATAATCTCATTAAATTTCTCAGTATAATTAGCTACTTCTTTTTTCCTCAGGGGATATTCATATTCTCTTCAATTAGAAGATATTTTTAGGTTTTTCTAAAGTATGTAATTTCCTTTGTAAAAGAAAAGGTTCTGTTTCCTTTTTGTCGTTTGAACAAAACCCATTTATTCCTTTGAATAATTTTAGATGCATATTTCTTGTTTACTTAGAAATATAAGTTATGCCACTTGAAGATCAAAGGATGATTTGTTTGCAGCACTGATAGCTCACCGAGAAGGTGTTAAGGCCTTTGAGTTTCAGCATCTGCTTATTTTCTAAAATGTCAGTCATTGAGGGGAAGAGCAGGGAATACTTACCTTGGGCCCTGGTTCTGAATGAGGCCTGAGTCTGCTGTCAGTCCTTGGGGGAGCTTCTAAGCACCCCACTTCTCACTGGCAAGAACTGCTGGAACAAACATTTTTGTTGCTAACATGGAAGTCGAAGGAAAGATGTGCCTTGCTTTATAGATAATTTCTCAAGAGCACTAGCTACAGCAGAGGTGCCTATCTTTATTAGGTACATTAGGGATGTTAGTATAGGAATTCTCTCCATAGGACTGCTTTATTTTTGTTACATGAACAAGTTTTAGGCAAAACATAAAATGTCAGTCTGTAATCAACTTTACAAATATATAAATACTGTATTTTTTAAAAAGATTTTATTTATTTATTTGTCGGAGAGGGGGAGAGTGAGCACAAGCAGAGGGAACAACAGGCAGGGGGAGAAGCAGGCTCCCCGCTGAGCAAGGAGCCTGATGTGGGACTCGACCCCAGGACTCTGGGATCATGACCTGAGCTGAAAGCAGGCCTTTAACCCACGGAGCCACCCAGGCATCCCAAATATATAAATATCCTAAACTCAATAATATAACCTGCGTTTTCTTTCTCATCCCCAAAGTTTGTTCCTTGCTGTTAATATGTCACCATTAGATTAAAGGAGCTAAAGTGGTTGTGTTCGAGATGTTATTTGGTTCTTATTTTAGCCTGAAGTTAGCATATTAATAAAATAGCATATGAGTATCCTGCTGTGTAAATTATAAACTAAATTTTCAGAATGGGCTTGTAGCCAGTAACTACTGAGACTTATAGGGACGTCACTAACACTTTTCTATCATTTAAACCCTTTATTATTTTTTTCCACCTTTCAGTTGTTTGAAATAGTCTTAAAATGTATTCCTTAAGTGGTAATTTTGGAAAAGAGATTAGGAAGGGAAGAAGAAAAAGAGAAACGAAGGAAGGAGGATAGGAGGGCAGGAAGGTAAGGAAAAGAGAAACAAGGAGAGAGTAAAAGAATAAAAGGAAATCCAAGAAATGTTTTGGTCACTCTTTGCATGGTCCTAAACTCCCTTTCGAATCATGGCGATATTAGAATTGTGGGATTTCCTTTGTAATGATCTATTTTGTTTTATTATCTTATTAAAATATTTTGAAATAATGATAGATTTACTGGAAATTCCAGTGCATTCTTCCCTCAGTTTTCCGCAGGCTTACATCTTATGTAACTGTAGCATACTATCCAAACTGGGAAATTGACACTGATGTAATGGAAGTGTATGGCTCTCTTCCTTTTTATCCCATATGGAGATTGATAACACCTCTGCAATCAAGAGACAGAACAAGTCTATCACCACGATGAACTCCCTCTTTCTCACACCTCTCTCTTCCCTCCACCCTCCCAACCTTAACTCCCATGTATCTCGAATCTATTCTCTGGCTCCATAATTCTGTCATTTCATGAATGTTATATAAATGGTATCGTTCAATATCTAGTGGTTTGAGTCCACTCAGCCCAATTCCCTTGAGGTGCGTCCTTCTTGTGTGTTCATCAGCAGCTGGGGCCTTTTAGTTCTGAGTAGTATTTCAAGGATTGTGTTTAAATGGTTTGATACATGCTATTGTGTTCTCTATTCAAGATGACACTGTTCAGACGCTTCTGTGGCAATTCTGAGAAAGGTGGTAATCCTCTATACAATATGACCAATTCCTTTCATTTGGGCCTCTTGTCCTCATGCACGTGACCCATCCTCTAGAGGTTCCCTTCTCCCCTCGGCCCCGTGTCAGATCTCACCTTCACAAAACCTCCTGCTGCATTTTGGAGTGCTCCGGTTTTTTCCCTCTTTCCTGTGCCCTGTCAAAGGAGAGGTGACATACCTGTCTTCGTGTGCTCACGGCTTCTTGTTCTTGCCGTTATTAACTCTATGTTGCCATGTTTTCCTTCTTCACAAGACTGGATGCCTCTTGAGGGTAGGGAGTAATCTCCCTGCAGTTCCTGGCACTAAATGGCCTGTTCTCAATAATTGTTGGTCATGGTGCTTTTGAGTTTAAGGGAATTAGGTTAGGGGTTCTCACTTTGTTGGCACATGAAAGTCCCCTAGAAAAATTTCTAAAAATATCTGATGGCTGGGTCTCACCGTCAGAGACTCTAACTTAACTGATCTTAAGGGCAGGAAGGGCATTTTCAGAACTCCTCGGTTTTGATGTGCTAATACCTAGAACCACTGCTGAGCCAAGATTAGACAGAATTTAATCTATGAAGGAGACGTTGTATTAGGCTGTTCTTCTCTTACCAATCCATAAGAGGCTTTTTTGGGGGGGGGGTTCAAAAATAAGCATTTACTTGCATCTTGATGTTTAGATGCCTGCTGTATGTTAACAGAATAGTTTTGTATATGAATCAGAATGCGATCTTGTAAATGTTGCCAGTCATGTTGATTCTATGGCATACCTTCTGCAAATAAGAAAAGTGTGTTCTCTACTCTCCATAAAATGTAAATCAATTTGAAACACATTTCTGAGGCTTCTAAAGTAGGCATTAACCAGCGATTTTCAACCTTGGCTGCACATTAGAGTCAACCAGGGAGTTTTAAAAATCCCAGTGCCTGGGTTGCACCCCACACGAATTAAATGGGATTCTCTGGGGATGAGAGCCTGGCATCAGGACTTTGTACAGCTCCCTGGGTGATTCCAGTGGGCAGCCAAGGTTGAAGACCAGCTCCATCAACCAGCACGTTTCCTTGTGGACATTCCTGATTTGTCTTTGTAAACACGTACCTTAACACCTTTTGTCTACATGAATTAATTTTTATATTAATTGGGTGAAAAGTAGGACGTATTTATCCCACCCTCATGCTTTCGAAAAATCTTAGCTGTCACAAACGTGTGCATAGTGTTTTACTGTAGACAAAGTGCTTTCGCGTAACTTTCCAATGAGATAAAGCAAAACAAAAAGGCAAGGTAAAGACGAGCAGTGATTATTAACTTTATATCCCAATTTTGCAGACAAGAAAACCGAGGCATAGGAAGATAAAGGGAGACAGGGCCTATGATGAGGCAAGCAAGGCACTCAGGGCTTGAAATTTCTGGAGGCCCTCACTCGTGGGGCATGTGAGTACAGACTGGGACCTGAGCCTGAGTGCCCCCTTACCTTGTGCTCCCTGAGGGTCTCATCCCACCCTCATCCTGGTTCTGAAGGTAAGCTACCCCATCATACAGCCAGGCCGTGGAGGAGAGATGCTGAGCCCGGAGTCTGGGCTGCCTGTGATTTCTTGACCCTTCCATCTTTCTAGGTCAGGAAATACACATCTATATTAGAAAATGCAGGAATATACACCTATATTAGAAAATGCCTCCCTCCCCTTCAAGTCTACATCCAAATCCTTGAAACCCATGAACCTGTTGTCTTAATTAGAACAAGGGACCTTGCAGATATGGTTAGGAATCTTCAGATAAGAGGGGTGGCCGGGATGATCCCATTGGGTCTCATGCAATCACAAGAGGTAGAATTTAAAGAGGTGGGGGAGCTGGGGAGATGATGAGATAGACTTAGGACGGGAACCACTGAAACGTAGAACTAGGGCCAGGGGGTAGCGATTGGCAGAGTACACTCATTCCGTGTAAGAACTTCCCAACAGTCCAAGAACTTCAAAACTAAAAGCAAAATTTTTTAGAGATAATAATCTCCCCAGTACCCTAAGTATTCAAGCAGAGATCAGGCAACTACAATGTGGGGAAGAGATGAGAGCCTCGAATAGAAGATGTGAGGGGTTTTAGACACTTTCATACTGAAATTCTCCACTATGAGATTTACGGTGTTTCATTTCCCAAGATTTGGTTTTCTCTTTCCAGAGATAAAGTGGCCATAAGTAAAAGAATACTTGTAATTCTCTCACATCTCATTCTCCTGGTAAAATTTGATCTCCATAGGAATTCCAAAATGCCACAGCACAATGCTTCTTTTCATGGAAGATATAATGCCTTGTTAAATAAGTTTTTCCATAGTAGGAAATTTAATACCAGATGTTTTTTGCTGGCCCATCCAATGGAGTCTTTTGTGAATTCCACCCAAATCTCCTTGTTTGTGAGGTCTAAATTTGAATACACAGGATGCTAAGGAAAGTGTGACAGCGAGATTTTTGAAGTAGTCCCTATTTCTTTCCTCTAAAGTAGGTGCCACAACATTTTCCAACCACTGGGTTTTGTGTTTAAGAGACCGTGAAGGAGAAACCTTCTCTAGAGTCCTTCTGAGGCTGGCTGCAGTCCACGTCTGCCTGGGTTCTGCCATGTGTAAATCACACACCCAAATACATCCAGATCGAGCCTATCCATCACATGCTGACGGTGACATGGGCTGTGCTGTCTGTAAATCTGGCGAAAATAATGTATTTGTGCCGTGAGATGACATCCCATAATGAGATTGTGAGATCCTATAGCATGTGATTTGCTATTTGTGACAAAGATGAATTTCACAGCGAGCACAACTGCTGAGAGGCTACAGGGCCTGATGGACACGGGGAAAGGAGCGGTCCCTCTCAGGCCATCCGGTCACAGCCCTTCTCCACTGGAAATGATTTCCCGGGACTGCCAAGAACAAGTTTCCAAATTGAATTTTCTCTAAAGGGTAGCTGAGTATTTAGGCAAAGCAAAATCTCTAAAGGCAAAAAAATGTATAGAAGACATTCCTCGGTATTCTTTGATTGCATTTGTGGTTTATGGTAACACAACCCAACAGTCCACAGTTGACGTGTCACAGACTCTTGTGCCCCTGGTGCATTCAATCAGTGCAAAGCAAAAACTGCCTTTATGTCCAAAATAGAATAAACACTCTGAGATATTCTGGTTCTTGCTCCCAGAGTCACATGTGGAAGCCTTGTAGATATTCATCACTTTCAAGGGTCCTAAGTGGTCTCGACTGCCTGCCACATAAAGTATGGTCCCTAGAACAGTGCTGTCGGCATCACCTGGGATCTCATTAAAAAAAGCAAACTCTTGGGTCCCTTCCCAGACCTACTGAATTAGAATCTGCATTTTAACAAGTTTTCCAGGTGGTTCTTTTACACGTTAAGTCGGCTCATCAGCACCATAATAATGTGATAATAATATAACACAAATAATTCCAAATATGTGTACATAATTTTTTGCATTTTATGAAGCACTTTCACAATCATTACCAAACTTGAGCTTTCCAATAATCCTGTGATGTAGGCAATAGTCATTATCTTCATCTTACTGTTGAAGCAATTTGAGTTCATTGTGATCAACAGTTTGTCCCAGATACATGCAGGTAAATAGAGAGCCTACATTCAAATGTCTTTTCTCCCAAACCCAGGATCCCTTTATCACCATTGGTAGAGCACGTGCTCTGGGTTCCTTCTGTCCCCAAGGGTGAGGAGAAACTCTATGAAGCCACTCATATACTCATACACTCTTTCCCTTCATGAATGAGAACAGGCACCTACAAAGGACCAGCTGAATCTGGGGTTTTTGTGAGCGTCTGAGTCAGTTACAGAGCTTGGGTGATTCCGTTAGAGTCAGACCTGACTTCTATCATATTAATTCTGAATTCTGATGGGTCCAGCCTCAGCCACTCCATGTTATGACTTGATTTAGGACTGACCACACAGGTCAACTTGGTGATACCCAGGCCTATGACAACCTATTAACTCTACAATTCCTTGGAGGATCCAACTTCTCCAGAAAAAATTTCCCAGGCCAGTCACTGAAACACAGACTAATACTGCAAGCATTCTCTGTGATATACTGCCTCTGGGAAGAGACGCTCAGGAATGCTTTTGATGATGATGGGGTGACCTATTAGCTTCTAAGTGTGGTGTACAATGTAACATTGCTCTGGGGAATTTTATACACTGGCCCTAGCATTCATGGGGACCTTATGACAGGATGAAGCCGGGATGATTCAGGGCAGCTGCGACACAGGCTGCCAGAGTTGTCCAAGCCTCTCTTGAAACCAAGTGCTTTGAGCAGCCTGAGGCTATTCAGAACCTCCTGGGCTTGAGCGCACCGAGCAGTGGAATGAGGAGGAAATGTTTCAGGGCAGAGGGGGCAAGGACAGGCTAAGTATATCAGACACAGGTCTTTTGTTCTAGTGCATAAGAGCTTAATATGAAATTTTAAATCAAGTAGGCTTTGTCTCAAAGAGAAGAAAGTGATATATGCATTCGGGGGATTTTTTTTAAAATTTAATTTTATTTTTTCAGTGTTCCAAGATTCCTTGATTATGCACCACACCCAGTGCTCCATGCAATACGTGCCCTCCTCAATACCCACCACCAGGCTCACCTAACTCCCCACCCCTCCCCCCTCCAAAACCCTCAGTTTGTTTCTCAGAGTCCACAGTCTCTCAGGGGATTTTGAGCAGAAGAGTTAAGTCATTGAGCTTCTCTTCTCATTTAGTAACTTCTCAGTTAACATTTTTGAAAACTAACCAACTTATCTGTATAATGGGCTCGATGGGCCCTTAAAGGAGATTTTTAAGGTTCAAAAAGGAGCTGAGGACAATGGTGAATGTTTTTCCCCCCGGAACTGAGTGAGGAGTGGATATTGTAGAATACATGAGAACAATCACGGAAAAGGCAAACTGATGCGAACGCAGAACTTAACCTGTGTTCTAGCAGATCAGTGATTTAGATTTTGGAGGATTCAGTTCCAACACGCATAATTCATGTAAGGTACTTTTGTAATCATATGCAGTCGTATGGGCTTTTCTACCCCTAAGGAATTCCCTTGGGTATTGAGCAGCCCTTCCTTTGCTCTCCTGGCTCACCATTTCTTTCCTGTAATTCTGAGATGATAGAAATCAGATCCTGACTGCATTTCTACTGCCTTTCTTCTTCCTTCTCTAAAAGCCTAATCATGCACAAACCCACCGGCACGACCTCTCTGCTTTGTGGAATCACATTTGGTAATGACGTTATTTATGCCTGCATCCTTGTTAAAAAATTAAACATAGTTACTGACATCTGTGTCACCTGCATCCACGCTAAGGGAAAGGTCTGCCTTCTTATCTGGAAATGATTTTTTTCTTTGGAGGCTGACTTGCCTTACAGATTCTCATTTATTTTTTTTACCCCCATGTCTTTCACTGAGAAGAGAAAGGGCCCAATCTATAGCAAATCAGAAAAAAAAGTAATGCCTTTCTAGTGATCTTTGACTAGTCCCCTGCTCAATGAAGTGTGTGTTTTTCTGGCCCAGATTCTAAAACACATTTGGTCCATGAACATTTTATCAACACGGCATCTCAGTAAAAGAGGCCCATAAAGATATTATTTGTATAAAGATAGTAATGCTTTTCATGATAGAAACTCAGAAAACATGGTGTTCTCCTGCAGAAGAAAAAATTATCCAAATTTCAGAGTAGACCAGAAGAGGTAAGAAGGCCCTTGTAGGGCCTTTTGGTTTTCTGGTTAAGATGTTACCATAAGTCGGGGCGCCTGAGTGGCTCAGTCTGTTAAGGGTCTGCCTTTGGCTCAGGTCATGATCTCGGGGTCCTGGAATGAAGCCCCACATCAAGCTCCCTGCTCAGCAGGGAGTTTGCTTCTCCCTCTGCCTCTGCTCCTCCCCCCCCGCTTATGCTTTCTCTCTCTCTCTCTGGAATAAATAACTAAATAAATAATCTTTAAAAAAAAAAGATGTTACCACAAGTCAGGTGCCCATCTTTAGAGACAAGGAAATGGAAACTCAGGGAGGTTGGGTTACTTGCCCCAGGTCACACAGCTGGCTAGGGGCAGAGCTGGGACTTAAACACACTACGTTCTAGTGCCACTCAGATGAGACTCTGGGTGAAATGTGCGTTGTCAGCTCTAAATTTGCACAGTGCACATGGGGCATTGGCCAACTTCTGTCCCCGTCATGTTCATGCTCCCATTCCATTCCTCACTGCTTTGCCTCCATCCTGGATTGCCTTTGCTACCTGTCTGCACCCGTTGAAGAGCACTTCCCCATTTTTCAAACGGCTGCTTTACGAAATTCCTCTCCCTCATTCTTCCTTCATTTTCCTTGTTGGTATTAATACCTCTCTAATATATATTGCTAGAAGAAATTCTGAAAATACAGGAAAAACTAAATCCCTTCTTGTGATCAGTCCCAACCTTTTCCCTTAAGTAACTACATTAATTTTTGCTAGGCATTTACTTTCATTCATGTACATAGAAAAGCACAGTTTTTTCCCTTTCATATTATTCTGCAACTTTTTCTTCAATGTCTTGAAGGTATTCACATGCCAACCTGTCACCCAGAACTGCTTATTTATAAGGAGTCTTCATTTATCCAGGTCTTTGTTTATGCATTTTAATAAATCATATAGTCTTCACATTTATAAGAATTTTATAGTTTGGGTTGTTATTGTGGTTGCCATTTTTATTTTATACTTTCTAATTGATATATTTAGGAAAGCTATTGATATTAAATAAAGCAATATTAAATACTAATGTAATAAAATATTAAATATATCTTAATCTTTATAATATTAAAAATGGATTCTCATGATTTTCTAGATAGACGATCGTATTATCTGCAAACAATGAAACTTTTTTTTTTTTTTTTGCTTCTTTTCCTACAGTTAATGGATTTGTTTGTTCCTTTATTTTGTCTTATGTCATTGGGGAACATCTCTGAGAGGGTTACTATGGTGTACACCTCTAACTTGTATTTAACTGGGGACATTTCTAATGTTATGAATGACATGTATCTCAGGTTCCTGGAATATGGCATCTTTCTAATTTGGAAAGATTTTTAGGGGTATTTTTCTGATGGCGTTTACTGGCAGATAGCTATTTTATTTTATTTTATTTTTAAAGATTTTATTTATTTATTTGACAGAGAGAGAGATCACAAGTAGGCAGAGAGGCAGGCAGAGAGGAGGGGGGAAGCAGGCTTCCGGCTGAGCAGAGAGCCCGATGCGGGGCTCCATCCCAGGACCCTGAGATCATGAACTGAGCCAAAGGCAGAGGCTTTAACCCACTGAGCCACCCAGACGCCCCTGCAGATAGCTATTTTATTCCCATACTGGTTTCTTGTCTGTCGAGATTTTCTTCTGGTTGCACTTATTTTCTCTGTTGTTGTAGTAACTTACATAGACATTGTCTCTGCTCATGCCACTCGTACTCTTCTCTTAGACTTATCAGTTTTAGTCTTTTTTTCCATTCTTTTTGCGTGCCAGCCACATTCTTGTTTCCCTGGAGGGTCTTTAAAAACTGTATCGCTCTCCTACTGTGACTTCTCAATTAATGTTGAATGATGCGTATTCATAAAAGTTCACATCTATTATGTCACCTGATGAACACAGTCAGCTGTAATTCTTATATTTCAAATTTGTGTAAATTGAAGCTCAGGTCCTAGGACTCAAGCCAGTATTGGGACCAGAGCTAGGCCTCAAATTTACACTCTCTTACTCTAGGGCAGGTGTTCTTTTTGCCGATCCACTGATGGCAATTGCCCTAGGTTGGTGACGTTCATCATTCGAGGCAGCATTCATGTTTTCCACGTTTGTTGGAGGACCTACGCAGCTCTGAAGGGAAGTTTTTACTACCTGAATGGTGCTTCCAAACCGGAAGGGGAAGGGTTCACGAGTTTACATGTGAAGCCCCATTATCGATCAGGGGCCAATCAGCCAGCCAGTTCAGGTACTGATACAAATACACACAGTGAAAAGAATTGCATTAAAAAGACCCTTCTTACTTGTAGGAAGGAGCTTGATACTGAATCCTGGTCAGCTACCAGAACTTGACCTCTCTCCGAATCACAGAAGGCTGAGGCTGACAGGCATCTCAGAGACAATCTATGCCATCTCCTTCTTTTACAGATGGGTAAAATGAGATTCAGGAAAGAGAAATGGCTTCCACAGATCAATCTGTGTGTCTTCTGCGGTCTAGAATTACCTCTTTTGCTATGGACTGAGTATTTGTTTAATCTCACAGACAAAAGAGACACCTGGCTATATAAATCTTTGCTTATTCTGTGATGGCAGGACACTTCAGTTGGATCTTAGGCAAAAATCAGAGAGATTTTAAACAAATTTGGAAATGAAAATGATGGCAGTGGTAACTAGAAGTGTTATGGGCTGCAGGAAAAATTGTAGATACTTGGATACTTTCCCAGTTCCCATCATTGAGGCACAATGATCACAGAGATTGAATCATGAGTGAGGTCCTGGGCTCTTTCCTAATGAAACCCAATCTGATGTACGGTTTTGGATTCATAGGCCAGGCTATGCACCTCTTGGCACTCTGTAAATAGTTCCTAAAATTAAAAAAAAACAAAAAACTTCTTTCATTGTTTCCACGTTGGACAAAACCAAAGGGTAAGCCTCAATTGGATGGTCAACTTGGGTTTCATCTTTGCGCCTGCGTGTTGTGCTACCATCATTCTCGAGACGGGAAGCAAAACCAAGTCAAAGGGATACTGGTTTTCCAAGTAGAGAACTGAAAGCAATTTTTAAAAATTGTTAAAAATGGTTAAAGAGGTTTCTAGGTTTGATATGCATGTTCCATCTTTACATTTTCAACAAAAGTCCTTGCCACAAGTGTTACTAGACACTAGTACACACTATTAGACACACTACAGAGATATTTAGATAGATGTCATAGGCCCCATTCTCCAAAGCCTTAGTTTTACAGTATATCAGGATAACTGTCTTATATCATTAGAAGAAATAAGGAGAAATAATATATTTTAACAAAGTCCAAAGAGAACATTATTCTAAGAAGATACGTAAACATAAATAGAGCACCGTGGGAAATGGTGGTGTGTGGGGTATGCTGGGTCTACTTTGGGGATGTGTGCAATGGAAGAGGTTGTGAAATGTCACAAAAAAATGTTTTGATTTGGAGTAAGAGGTACAATACATTCCTCCAAAAATGTATCACCACCTGTCTTACTCAGACATGAGCAAGATCTGGACATGGTCTTACTCAGACCATTTCTGTATTTTGTAGGGCCTCCACTGTTCAGCCAATAGCTGCTTTGTTCTTGTTGATATATCATTTCATAACCGTTTTCAAACTCTATCATGCTTGGTCTTCCCAACAAAACTGACTGTAAATTCCTGAAAGATATGACTGTCTTTGGAATTTTCTTCAGGTCATCTCTACAGCCAGAAGTGTTCGGTGAATGCACGCGAATATGCTGATAGAGATTAACTTGTAGACAATCAGATAAAAGCGTGCATCAGATCCATAAAACCAAAGCACAACCCCCTGCTTCAAACATCAGGCAACATGGGGCGTTTTCAGAAGTCACAAACAAATGTGAGGCCTTGACTGTCACCGACCCTGCATGCTCCTTAATTGAGCTTCTAAGAAGACTTGGCTTACAGCGAATTTTCTCTATATTAATCCTTTTATAGTCTGAAACAAAACAAAGTAAGACAGAATAGAAGAATCAGGGTTCTTCAAGCTCATATGCCTTCCCATCTCCAGAAACTACCTTCTAGATTTAAAAGAGAGAGGGTGTGCCTAGCAAACTACATGCTGCCACCTTCTGGTAAGATGGTACAGAATATTTTCTCTGTCATTCCCATCAACTAGAAATCAGAAATACAGAATTATTATAATAACAATAACATCTGTCGTACGCTTTATAGCTAACAAACCCCCTCAGGTGCATTATCTCATTTAATGCTTGCAAGATCCTTATGAGGTCTATAATTATGTCCCATATTAGACAAAGAAGGAAACTGAAGAACAGAGAGGGTATGCAACTCTCTGAAAGCCACACGAAGATTGGCAGATGCAAGCTGAAGCTTTGTAAATGAAGGTGCATTGTGCATTGACACAAGTGAAGATTGAACCATTTTTCCCATGCCTTGACAAATATGAAATGTATCTGCCAAGCAGCCAGAAGAAATGTGTGGAATCTTTGGTCTGATCACCTCGTATCACTGCCTTGTAGTGTATGACTGACACATACTCCGCTTTCTGGTTCTGCAAAGGGCAACGGCATCTTCCCGAACTGAACTGTGGAAGGTAGGGTGGAGTGGGGTGAGAAACAAATTTTTCTCTTCTGTCACCCTTGAACCAGGCACGGTAAATTTTCTTCTACTCTTTTTACCCCTTACAATTTTCTCAGTAATCTTGAAATACAAATTGAATTAAAAAAACTCTTTAGCTCCCTCGTTATCCCAAACCCGTTGTACGGTATTTGTGGTTCCCCCACCCAGGTGCACCCCCCATCACGCATCCTCCGTACCACACTTCCCTGGCCCCCAGACATTCCCTTCAGATGTGAGGTATTTTTAGCAGCTTTCCATCTGACTCTGCCGAGCAAAACCCTTTTTGTCCCTTAATGCCGCCTCCTCTATTATTGATGCCCTAATCTCTTTAATGCTTAGTCAGTACTATTCTAGCTCCCAACGGGTTTATTTCCTTCAATTTTCATGAGAGCTCGTTGTTTTCCCATTAGTCTGCCTCACTAGCTTGTCCACGTAGAGGGTAGGAACTCAACCTTATTAATTTCTGTAACCTCTAACAAAATTTTGTATACATTAGGTGCTTAGTAAATATTTATCATTAATTGAATTATCTCACTCCCAGAAAATCCCAGGGAGTATCATCCTGATTAAAAGAGCCAGGGTAAATCTTTTCATAATATATCTATGGCCGTTGTTCATAAAATTAAGGAAAAGACCACCAAAGGCTGTGATTCAACCTCCACCCCTACGTTTGCTCTTTTCTGTGCAGGAGCAATAATTTTTAGAAAGATACTTTCCGTGGAGCATCCTTTCCCTCCATCCCTTTTGTGTACCACGTTGTCAAATTCCTACTAACAGAAAGCATTTATGTTAGAGTCTCTGTTTGATTGATGGTATTTGTAATCAGAATATTGATCTCCAAGCAGACTTGTCTGGTCTTGTACCTAAATAATAATGGCTGCAGATAATACTTGTATAAATATTCTAGACATATTCTATCCTTGTTATGGGATAGAATTCTCTCTCTTTTCTCTCTTTAACTTTCATTTTAAAATGTTTTTTAACTCAGAGAAGATGCCAAAATAGTACAAAGAATTCCCACAGTTTGGTCTCATTAATTTATACTACAGTCATTTTGGAGAGCATTTTGCACAAAAAAAAAAATGTTTACAAATATATAAGAATATTAGAAGCATTATTTGTTGTGACAGAAACTGGGAAGGACCTAAGTAACCAGAATAGAGGATTCATTACATAATTATATCAAAAGAATGCATCCACGGACATGAAAAATAAAATTCCTTAAGAATATTTAAAGAGAGGGGTTGCCTGGGTGGCTCAGTGGGTTCAAGCCTCTACCTTCGGCTCAGGTCATGATCTCAGAGTCCTGGGATCCAGCCCCGCATCGGGCTCTCTGCTCAGCGGGGAGCCTGCTTCCCCCTCTCCCTCTGCCTGCCTCTCTGCCTACTTGTGATCTCTCTCTCTGTGTCAAATAAATAAATAAAATCTTTAAAAAAAAAAAGAATAAAGAGAAATGCTTCATGTATCAATTTGCTAGAGCCGTGGTAACAAAACACCACAAACGTGTAACTTAAACAACAGAAATTTATTTCTCATGTTTCTAGCCTTGACTTGCAGATGGACACCTTCTCCCTGCAACTTCACAAAGTGATTTTTCTGTGTGCACACATCCTGGGTGTCTCTTCCTCTTCTTATAAAAGACGTAAGTCATTTGGGATTAAGCCCTCACCCTTATGACCTCATTTGACCTTGTTTACCCTTGACAGGGCTTATCTCCAAATACAGTGACATTGTGGATTAGGGCCTCAACATATGAATTTCAGGGAAACACATCTCAGTCCATCACCCTCCAGATATCTTAAGCGAAAAAAGTACATCACAGAACCGTGATTCTAGACTTCAGTTTTTAAAACATACTCACATGTACACACTGAGAGCAAAAATAGTGTGGAAGTTCACATGTCAAAATTGTAACAGGAGATACTTTTGAATTATGAGATCATAAGTTACATTAACTGACTTCATACTTCATTACATTTTGTAGTTTTCCATAATAAACTACCATTACTTTTATAACCACCAAAAATGTATTACAAGTAATATGGCAAAACTTGACTAGCTTGCAGGTTCTTTCATGTACATTAAAGTATTTGATCTCTCAAACTATGCTATGAGGCAGGAATTATTTTTTCAGTTTATAGATGACACAGTTGAAGCCCCGAGGGCTTATGTCACATGGCCAAACACTCAGTCTGATAACACAAGTAGTTTTTTTTTTCACTATTAATCTAATGTTCTCTCTACTACACACAGTTCTCCAAAATACCTTCCTTTGATAATACCTTTCTCTGATAAAGAAAAGCCTAACAATACTCCATGATTATCCCTCATTTGCTAATGATACTTATGAAAGTAGAAGGAATGAGAGAAAACAGCAAGAGCAACAATATCAGAGCAAGAGTGGAGTGGGGATCGTCGCAGCAGCTGACTTTGTCTCTCACAGAAGGATTTGGGAGGAGCGCCTGGGTGGCTCAGTGGGTTAAGCCTCTGCCTTCAGCTCAGGTCATGGTCTCAGAGTCCTGGTCCCGCATCGGGCTCCCGGCTTCATGGGGAGTCTGCTTCTCCCTCTGACCTTCTCCCCTCTCATGTTCTCTCTCTTTCTCTCTCAAATAAATAAATAAAATCTTTAAAAAAAAAAAAAAAGAAAGATTTGGGACACAAATGCATATCAATAAATAGTAACTCGGGTTAAAAATTATCACGGGCCTGCTTTTTTTCCACACCCTATCTTTAGGATTGTTGTATATTTATGAAAATGAAGCATAATTGTAGGAACAGAGAATCCAGCAGACATTTCAACAGATACTACTACCTGTAAGAATACACACATGCATAAATAAATCCAATAATTGCATAAATAAATAAGAATACACACATGCATAAATAAATCCAATAAATTTATTTATAAATAATAAATAATTAAATTTATTTATCTATAAATAAATTTCAACAGATACTACTACCTGTAAGAATGCACACATGCATAAATAAATCCAGTGGGCCATAGGCTCCTGACCTGTGACAAACTTGGAGAAGGTGGAGGGAGAATTTGGGAGAATTTAGGACAAGAATTCTAGACATCTGTAAGTATATAAAGGTTTTGGAATTCCATGAACACTAAAAGAATGACCACAGTTATGGTTAGAGAGGTTCTGGAGTAGGAGGTGTCCTTTCACTGGAAAAGTTGTGAATTATTGCTCTGTGTCAATAATAGTAAAAACATCTCATTTATAACATTCTCTTTCCCGGGGTGCCTGGGTGGCTGTCAGTTGAGCGTCTGCCTTCATTTCGGGTCATGATCTCAGATTCTGGGATTGAGTCCCGCATCGGGCTCCCTGCTGAGTGGGGAGCCTGCTTCTCCCTCTCCTGCTCCTCCTGCTTGTGCTCTCTCTCTCTCTGTCAAATCAATAAATAAAATAAAAAAAATTCTTTCTCATGTCAGTCTTTATTCCTATCATAGAATCAATGATCACAATAATTACCATGTAAATTAGAATGTTTTCAGGTGAATTCTATGCTGTATGTCTGAGTGGGTTGAACTTCACTGAGACATTGAATGATTTCAGCCTGCAAGATGTAATGCAAGAGCATTAGGCTTTGGGACACTTGGTGGCTGTTGGTTGGGCGTCTGCCTTGGGCCCAGGTCTTGATCCTAGGGTCCTGGGATCAAATCCCACATAGGGCTCCTTGCTCGGCAGGGAGCCTGCTTCTCCCTCTGCCGCCACTCTCCCTGCTTGTGTGCTCTTTCTCTCTCTGACAAATATATAAAATCTTAAAAAAAAAATGAGACCAAAAATAAAGAAGCACTGGGCTTTTTGGGAAGTGGACATGGTGGGGAATGAAGAACTCTGTTGAAATGTGGTAGAGAACCTTTTCAAGAAGTAATGTTTTTCTAGCACCTACCATGGAGTCAGGATCAGAGGTGGTAAAATCCTTTAACATGTGGCCTCTGGACAGAGCTTTGGGGCCAGACACCAGATCTGTTTTAATGGCCAGTGCCTCTTTGTTCTGTGCCAACTAAATGTCATCCAGAAGTCGTGGATCTCTGTTGGTTTGTGGAATGACAGACAACTGGGGTAAAAGGGATGACAAAATGTATTTCAAGACATTCAAAAAGGTTCTATCTTTTGGTGCTGATGGCCCAGAACCAAGTGGCCAGGAATTCCCTTCCCGGGAGGCTCCCGAACAGCTGTCAGCCCTAATCTGGGTGAGAGATGAAAGAGTGACCCAGGGGTTAAAGGCTCTACAGTTTGCTGCAAATCCCCTGAGTTCTCTAATCTGTCCAGTAGTGCAGGCTTTCAGCAAAGGAAGCGTTACTTTATAGCTGACCCTTTAACAAAGGGGAAGTAGCAACTGTTAGAAAATGCAGTAAGTGATGGCCTGAGATCATGCTGCCTGGATCAACCCTGTAGCGAATTTCTTTTTAACTTTGAAAGGGCAGATAAACATCTGGAAAGCCCACACAGACTATGCACAAGAGACACTGCATTACAATGGGAAGTAATGGCTGGGTTGCTAAGGGGATACACACACACACACACACACACACACACACAAACACACAAGGATCCCACAAGCCTCAAGTCCTGCACATTGGCCAGCTGCCTCTACCCAAAATTTTTTGCCAGGGAGAATCTGTGTCTCTGTTGTACTTGTGGAAATTCGAGTAAGTCTCTCTCTGGGCTTCAGTGTTCTCATCCATAAAAGGAACAGACAGCCAAAACCAAAAGAGGGGATTTGGACTAGATGGCACGTCCTTGGCAAACCATCATTTTTCAACCTCGTACTCATAACAGACCTAATTAATTGGTGGTGGCATTTCCCCCAAACCTGGATGCAGGCTTGGGATTCTCAATTGGTCTGAGGCAGTACCTGAGATGAAACCCATTTGACCTATTTGCAGCTTAGGAATGGGGGTGACCCTGTCCCCAGCAGTGGGCTTCGTGGCTGAGACTCATGGTGATACTGCTGGCAAGCAGGGGGTAATTGCCATCAGCAGGATGTAGTGAGCAGTAGCACCGACACAGTTTTTGGGGGAATTCTGGTGTTTCAGAGGTAACATACATGTCACTCCAGTGGAGGGGTGCTCCTCAGAACAGAGCCTGAGCAGAAGAGCAGAATACCTTTGTAACTGAAATGGGGTGTTTATGATGCCCCAATGAACCCCCAAAATCCTGGGAGAGAGGGAAAATAGCAGGAAGGGTAGAGTTAGAGAAAGATTCTTTACATTGTTAGGGATACCCTCTGACAACCCCGCTTGTAATATATTATGACAAAAAGATTATAGTTACATGACTTTTGGTATTATTCCTAGGATGGGAATCACAGAACAAAATTCTGGAATTGAATTCTGAGAACTGGAAAAGACTGAGGGGCTTGTCTAGTCCATGGGATCCCAGAGGCCTCTCCCTGCACCTGACCCTGGCTAACTTCATAAGATCACTTGAGTTTGTTCCTAATATGATTCCTGAGCCCAGCTCTCAAAGATTTGGATTTAGGTTTGGTCAGGTTCGAACCAATTCCCTTGGTGGAACTCGTGCAAGGATTACCCAGGTTTGAAATCAATAACAGCCTAACCTCATCATTCTGAAGGTGAGAACGCTGAAGTAAACTTGGGAGAAATGACTTGCCCAGTTTCCTCTAGCCAGGGACACCTCTGCAAATAGGATCTAAGTTTTCTGACTGCCAGTCCCAGACCAAGAGGTCGGATGATTCTCCCGGAGTTTCTTGGAACAAATGACCAGTCATGCCAGTGATGCCAATCCCACTGGCAGGGAGCAGGGGTGCCTTGAGGCAGGGAGGGCTTGGCCCCTGGAAGTGACCCAACTCAGGCCACATGCCGCCTGGAAGGAAACCCATCAGATGCATCCGTGATTTCACTTTCTTGTTTAATGTAAATCTGTTCTTTGCCGACTCGTTTGTTGGAAAAATAGTGAGGAATGGAGTGTGGATGTCCTTTTGACACAAATGTTTCATCTCTGGTTAAATTATGAAAGGGAAACTGAGGCAGGATAGGCGCCCCCTTTCCCCCACAATGATTTGTGGCCTCCAGACAATGGCTGGGCTGTAGTCTAACTGCTCGGGCCCCCCAGGCATTGGCTCTCAGTTCATCCCACTGACACGACCGACCGACAACACGCCCCCCACCTGCTGCCAGGATGATCTACCTACGGCACGGATTTCATCTCATTGTTCTGCTATGGAAGCTCCAGGGACGCCTCAGGGGAGAAGGTCAGTCCCTCCGGCAATCAAAACCATTTTATAGTGTGCCTCTCACCTTGTGCCTCCACACTGTCTCCTGCCACGCTGACCACACACCCTGCTGGAGTCCAACAGTGTTGTCCGTCGTTTCTACTTTCATTCACATTGCAACATATTTTCAAATCGCCTGTTCAAATTCCACCCACCCTAAAAAGTTCACCTCAGATCACTGATGCCCTAAGAAATGCTTCCTGCTCCCCCACCACGTGCGGGGCACTGGAGAGTCTTGGGTGAATAATTCAGATACGATTTGTGCTTTACCATCTGGTGGAAAAGCTTGACATTGAACGACTAACTTCTAATGATATGAAGAGGGTTCTGAGAAGGAGAACAGGTGTCAGGGAAGCGTTTACCAGAAAGAAATCACTTCAGCCATGAGGCCCTCCCTCCCGGCAAGTGTGACCTCAGCATCTTCTGGAGCCTTTTCTGCCCTCGGTATCTACACATTTTTGTGTATAGATACATGTTTACCTGCTATTTAGGTACTTTGGGTATTTATTCGGTTCTCCAGTTAGGCTAAAACCTTTTGTATGACAGTGTCATATCTTCTGTACCTCCTTAGGTACGAATGTAGCCTAAATCATGAGACAAGCACACGCTTAGGGAAGTCAGGGTTTCATGGTGGTTTCTGTCTAAAATGTTTTCACTTCCATTGTTTTACTTGATCCTCCCAATAACCCTACGGATTTGGTGTCATGATCACTGATTTACAGTCAGAAAACTGAAGCTCAGGGAATCTGAGTGACATGTTGAAGGCCAAGCAGCTAATAATGTCCGGAGTTCGAACAAGAATCTAGATGCTTCCATTCTTATTTTAAACCTTTTCCAGTGTAACATGGAAGCAAGAGAATAAATGACTGATTCCCTTACCATTTCTTACCATTCTTTTGTCCTCTTTCCTTTTTTTTCTGTCCTGTTTATCTGCCCATCTATATATTTCAGATTTGCTTTGCCCTTCAAAATGCTTCCTGCTTGTCCAGGGCAACTCATCTCACTACCAGGCTGTGATCAGTTGTTTCTTCAAGAGGTTCGGGGGAAAGGGATTACTGGCCTCATGGTGCTGGCATACTACAGGCAGCTGTCTTCGGGCGGGGTCCCCAGCAGGAGACCCTGAGCCCAGGACTTCTGTGTGAGTTAAGAAAGTACTCCCAGAAAAAATCCAGGGAGTTAGCCAGGGAAATAAGATGTGGAAGAGGAGGAAGCCAAGCAATGTCGGGCAGAACTCCAACTCCATCCTGTTCACGGGCACACTGGCGTATAAAGCACCCATCAGACTGTCCCCCCTGGGGCCAACGTAGCCGGCTTTCAGATTTTGCCTTCTGTCATCGGCCAAGGGCCACCCCAGGGGCATGTAAGTTCCAGGTATTCAGCTTTCTGTCTGAGTAAGCAACGAGTCTCTGAAAAGTCGCGGGTGTGGGCCTTTCTGAGCAAAAGCAGCATGGTATTGGGGGAAAAGTGTGCTTGAAAATAGCAAAAAGAATCTGAGAGAATCTGGCCAGAACAGCAGCAGGATATGCAATGGCAGGTCAAGCTCTATAATGTAAGGGGGTTTTGCATTTTAGAGTGCCACAAACCTCTTTGAGGATTGGATGCGCACCAATGAGACTCTCGCCTGCCAAATGATGTAAATGCTTACAGCGGCCCGCACTCATAGGTCCCCAGACCGAGGGGCGTGTCGTGTGCTACACACAGCGAGTCTAGTAGATCTGAGAGGCTTCAGCGAGGCTGTTCTAACTGAAGACTAACTTCCTAGGTTTCCATTCCTATGATCCTGCTCTCCAAGGAAATGCCATATGCTGAGCCTCATAACCTTACATTATTTCATTACTCAAGTAGTTACAGAGCAGAAGGAGAAGGCATTTTTCCAGCTGGCCTCTTTCAAAGATGGAGCAGCACGGCCATGTGACCTCAAGAAAACCTCAGTCCTATTAACTAGAATGACATGAGGATAATGAATAAGAGCCTCCGTTAGCTGAGAAGCATCCCTTGGGAGAGAAGGCACACAGGCTCGAGCCCTGCAGAATATGGATAGCAGGTCTCCTTGGATAGTAGGGTGTAAACACAGAAAATCAAAACCAAGCCTGTGGGGCCCGCTCGCACATATGTAGCAGCTTTTCAGCAGTTGTCTCTTTGCGGCTCACTTATGGACTCCCCGGGCTCACATCTATTTAATTAACACAAAAGGCAACTTCTTCCTCCCTCACTGTGGAGAACTCCACGGAGCCCTGTCTTGATGGGTCAGGCGCAAAATGACAGATGGGGCTAAAGTCCCCTTCCCCCACACCATCAGAATTCCTCTTTGCCCTTCCTCCTGACCTTGGAGGACACAGCCTTATTACCAGGCTGCTGCATTTAGGAACTGTGGAGCTCCCCCTGATTGGAATCTTGATGGCAATCAAGAAAAGACTATACCTTGTCCTTTGTATTTGAACCTCTAGGATTATTTGCATGTAAATTGATTATTTATTGTTTATTGTTCGAAGATTTTTATAAACTTACATTGGTTCCACCGTCAAAAACACGACTGATGTTAAAAATAAAAAAGATACAAAGCAGAATGCAGAACATGGTTCCATTTAGGGAGAAATGTGTGTAGGTATGCCTTTATATGCATCGAAATCTGGAAGTTTTCCAGCATTCTGCTAAAAGTCTGCTAAATCTTACTCCCTGGGGAGAGAGATTATGTAGGGATTTTTATATTTTCTGCGTGGTGCGGGTTTTTGGCAACAATAAGAAAAAGTACCATGATATATTCATTAGAAAAAGAATTTATGATTTAATCAGTTTCACAAGGAATTATATCTTTATTCCTTTTGCTTAAACAACTATTTTCACCATTCCTTGGCCTATTTTAGATCTTTCCATGTGTAACCATTATAGTAATTACAAAGTCTATGTTATAATTTTTACTTGACTTTTCCACTTAATGTTATTTCATTTGCACTTTCCTGAGAACAGAGTCTGCATATTTTTATTAATGGATGCTTAATTGTCCGTTGATTTGATGTCTATTTTTATGGCATAGTTCCCTTTGGGAATCGTACAGTAACTTTTTGCCAATAAAATGCGAAAAGGGTGGTTGATGGGAGAGAAAGTCTCAAATCCCTAGCAGGGCCCCTGAATTTTTATCACCAAAAAGGAGGTGCTAGATCATTTGGAAAACTGCCCTTGGCTTTGAAACCCGTAACCAATGAGTTACCAGGACTAATAATGGCAGCTGCAGCTTTTACCCAGACCTCTTCTCCTTTGTCTTTCAATTTCCCTGCCTCTCCCTCCTGTTCAGGGTGGTGGATTTGAGGCTTACCCTACTGTCTCCTTGTTTGGCTGCCTCTTGAATAAACCCTTTCCGTGTTACACACTGGATATCTCAGTGATGGTCTTGGCTGTGCACTGGGCAGACGAATTTGGGTTCTGTTACGGTCTGATTCAAGCACCTTTTCCCTGACTTCCAGGAGATATTTACTAGATCCCTACTATGCACTCATGTTGCACTCGGTACTTCATCGACATGTCTTGAATCGTAACATCATGGAAATCTCACAGAGAAATGGTGTGGGTGGAGTTCATCTCAGTCCAGGCAGACTACCAACCAGCTCCCCCCACAACCAAATAGCCCGAATTTAAAGACCAGACTCTGACCCTCTTACCACGCAAGTCAAAGGAAAGGTAAAAATGACAGATCCCCAGAGGGTGGGAGCAAGACGGGCATCAAGCGTTATCTTCTCATGGCTATGGGCAGGTTCTTCCCAGAACCAGGGATTTCTCTGGGCACGTAGAAGAGATTCCATTCTGTCTCAGCTCACTTCCTCTGCAACAGTCACTCAAGAGTCTAACAATTCTCTCTTTCTTCCCCTGGATCCCTTCTCCCTTTGGCAACCAATCAGAATCTGAATACAGAGCCACGGAATGTGGCTCATGTTTGTCCTAAAGACCACACTCTTCAATTTATAGGTAAGGGGATAGGGTCAAAGAGAGAATATAATTTGCTCCAAAGCACATAGCATCAGCTAGCCCTGTATATGATGAAGCTGGGAGAAACTTCTAAAATGGATGGCTAGGTAAGTTATCCATATGCACCTGTTAGTATGTATTTCTACTTTGACATTTCCACTTCTGGGTTTATCTGGCCTGTGTTCTAAGATTCTTTGATCTTCCCAGCTGCCGGTTAATTCTCTACCTGAAAAACCTCATCTGTACTTCTTTGGTGATACTTACCACTTTTTTGTTGTGTTATGATTACTTTTTGTCTCTGTAGTCTCTATCCCTAGATTCCTAATTCCTTGAGGAAGGGGGGAATCCATGTCTTAGGTGTACCTTCCCTAGAAAGCCTCATAAAATAGCCTAGTTAACGTTGATTGAAGGAAAGTACATATGGCTTTTCACCTTGAAAGCCTCACAAAATATTTTTGTAGAACAAAATACTATAGAGGTTTAGGACATTGGCTCATCATATTACATCAGTTAAGGCATTGAAGTCTTTGGCTTCTCTATTGGGATGACGGTTCCATGTGTAGCTGCCATACTATGTCTGGCAAACTATTTCACTCTCTACCTCAATGATCTAATCTAAACATTGACGGAAGTAACCCCTGACTTGCAGCTGTTTAACTCTTCTAGATGAAGTAATCCATGTAAAACAATCAGCACAGTTGTTTGCAGATGGTATTTGTTTATTAAATGATACTTCTCATTCTTAGGGAGTGGTGGTATGATGAATGTGGTTGATAGGCAAAGAGCATTAAGCGCAAATGATTAAAACACAAAAAAAAAGAAAAGAAAGCGAATGGCTCCTATTTTAACTTGCTTGCTCCTCCCTATACTGGTCAATCCCTTTGATTTCCATCCCACTCAGGAAATTAACACCTTAATGCTGATGACAGATACTAAATCAGTACTAGAACCAAGAGATAGATTGGCCACCTGATAGGAGGGACAGCAAGCTCTCTTTTCCCTTCCCCTCAACCTCCCCTCCCCTCCCTTTCCCTCCTCTCCTCTCCTCTCCTCTCTCCTCTTTTTTCTAGTACCTAAAAGGAGTGCCTCCTGGAATTTGCTACCATGGACAGAGATCCAAACTGGAGGCAAATTCCAAGAAGTCAAGCTGGACAGCAAGGTTTTTTCCTTTTTGCTCTCCTTTTAAGTGTAAGAAAACAGACTGGCTGCTTAATGATAAATGAGCAGGCCCCTCCTCACTCCAGTGTGAGAAAAGCATACGTTTAATCCTAAAAATACAGGCAAAATTACCAAAGTGAAAATGTATTCCCTGGAGGAATAGAGATAGGAATGCTGATGCTTACAGAAGTGCCGTTCCTTGTGGGTTTGTGAGGCTGATGGAATACTGATGTTTACGTTAAGAATAGCTTGCAATTGTATGGAAAGCAAATGCTTACCCTTGCATTGTTGAAACGAAGACATATGCAACAAAAATGTTCTACATGGGAACACACAGACACATAGCAATTATGGCCACTGTGAGCGTTTAACTGCGTGATTATGAAATTCTAAGTTTTAATAGGCAATGAGAGCAGGAAGCATTGTCATTATTTAAATTGCAATAAGCAATAATAATAGACACTAAAACATGAGAGTAAAAAGATCCCGATTTAGCTAGCATAAATGCAACAAAATCTTCTATTATTAAATAATTTTTTTAAAGCAATACTGATGTTTATATAAACAATCTAAAGCCATCCTCACAACTTATGATGGAAGACAGGAAATGGCCAGAAACCCAGGATCTTCAAATCCTGAACTCCTCTCCCTCGTCTTTTCCATTCTTTCTGAAGAGGCTGCTCAGGGATCTACAGGCACAAAACAGTCACATGGCTTATTGCCAGGAGCATTTTATTCCAAACCCAGTGTAATTCCATGTGATTTCATTCATCCATATATTTTTTAAAAGACTTTATTTATTTATTTGACAGAGAGAGAGAGAGATCACAAATAGGCAGAGAGGCCGGCAGAGAAAGAGGGGGAAGCAGACTCCCTGCTGAACAGAGAGCCCGACGCGGGGCTCGATCCCAGGACCCTGAGATCACGACCCGAGCCGAAGGCAGAGGCTTAACCCACTGAGCCACCCAGGCGCCCCTCATTCATCCATATTTGAAGTAGAATGTCTTTTTAATACTAGTGTCGGCAAGCTTTTTATGAGTGCTGCGGCATACATAGTGCTCCACAAACATCTTAAGGTAAATATGATATAAAGATATTTACAACTTAATTATTACTGTTTTGTATCAGTATAACAGATGATATAGTTTTCCATCTTTCACCAAAGTACTAGGACATGGGTGCCTGACTCTATGATGGATATGCCCTGAGCTGCCAGCCAAGTTTCACATCTACTTGGTTTATGTTCTCCATTTTCAGACAAAATAAAAACAGAAAATCTTAATTTACAACTATAGGTCAGCAGAAATGGGAGCAAGTGTTTGGTGACTCTGTCAGATAATTATGGATATCAGGATGAGTGAAGAGCCTGGCAAGATGGAGAGAGAGTTCACTGAAAGTTACTTTCAAATTTTTGGCACATACTAGCATGGAGTATCGTGTCCCAAACTGAAGAGCTAAATATTTTAATTTGAGAAACAGCAGGGAGTAGATTAATAATCCACTCTCTGGTTGCTTTCATTCTTTTTTTATTATTAAATATTATCTATATTTCTAAGCTTTAGAAACCTAGTGTCATGAAATGCAATTTTTCACAGGACCTTAAGTTTGGGCAAAGGTTAAAGATAGATTAAGAAACTGACCTCTAGTTTGGTAGATAAGATTGGATAGAGGAGATTAGACAGATGAGCTAATCCCCTCCTTTATGTGCATTCTGTGGTTGCTTTAATTCTTAATGTATTTATAGTCTTCTGTTCTGGCATTTGGATGTGTTTTTTCAACAATGCTCAATTATATATTTTATTGATTCGTTTCTCTGCTGGGAGAAAAAGAATAGTGAAATTTTGGGAAAGGTCCAAATTCCTGATGACAAAGCTGGCTTCACCATAATTCAGTCTTCTTAATAAAGGTGATATATTTTCCTAAACATCAAAAATTGTATTTTATCTCCCAGAAGGTATTACGCTATTGGCTAGAATGCTGAAACATTCCATCTAAGCAAGTCACTTAAAATTGTAGTGATGGTCTTTGCTGATTTGAACAGTGCCATGAGAAAAAAGTTGTATTTCACACCTTATTCAACCACTCAGGTGTAAGCACCTTTCCTCTCGAGAGTCTGCAAACTTATGTAACCATAGTCCTGTACTTGCTGCTTCCTTCTTTGAACAGCAGGCTGAAGAGACATATCCTCAGGGTTTACAATCAAATCACAGTCACTGAAGGAAGATCGGGAGGTATTTTGTTGATTGCCACCTGTTCTCTATGAGTAAGCTGGCGTGGACTGGCATCCAGGAGGAGTCTCTTCTATCCTTTCGGTAAAGCCCTTCCTTGTGGCTCACGTAGCTGGTGCATCTTCAATTCTGACCCCAATGTGCCATTTTCGTCTACCTCATGACTCGCAAAAACAGGGGTTATCTATGAGAAATCTCCCTTCTGTAGTGTGTGTTCTTAGAGAAAAGCATAATAAGAAATTACTGGGTAATTTTCTTCATTTAAAGCACCTTTGCCAAAAGCAGGTTTATATTCTGCTCAAAATAATGTTTCCATCTCCCTGTAAAGTGCAACATCTCTTAGCATGCCCATGGGATGCCGACCAACTGCTCGATCACATCATATGCCTTTGATAATATGTAACATCTAAAAGGTGTTATTTAATAAGTTTGCCAAGAACTCACAGTTTCTTCTCCAAATAAAACATTGCTAATGACTTTGTCTCTGGTTTTATATATATATACATATATTTTTTTTAAAGATTTTTTATTTATTTGACAGAGAGAAACACAGCGAGAGAGGGAACACAAGCAGAGGGAATGGTAGCGGGAGAAGCAGGCTTCCTGCCGAGCAGGGAGCCCGATGCGGGGCTCGATCCCAGGACTCTGGGATCATGACCTGAGCCGAAGGCAGACGCTTAACGACTGAGCCACCCAGGCACCCCTGGTTTTATATTCTTGGAAATATAGGGACATACCTGTTTTTGCTCAATGTACTGAAAATTACTCATTTTGATGCCCGAGTAATTTAGATGCATGAGTGATATAATCTCACGTCTAAGTTTAATGACAAAATTAATCAGTTTTCTATTCTAAAGCATTATTTTGTGCTCGTTTTGAGAAAATGTGATTTGTTTACCAAAGTGGCTGCTGCTCTGTTTTAGAATGATGTGAAAACTTTATGCCTTCATGCCACTAAGTGACAGTTTCAGAGACAACAAAACTTCGCACAGGGAGTAAATGGGTCATCTGTCCAGTAGTTGCTGATTTTCAGATTATCTACTCTTTACTTCCTATGTAGATTGTTCTTTTTCCAGATGCTTGTATAAAATTAGCGCACCTTCAGATTCATTAAAGTTGTAGTTGCATTACTTTTCAAACGACTGCCTTAAGGTTTTCTACGACCCATTTTGAGCCACTTTGGAAAGATGTCACGTAACATGGCAAAAATGATTAAAACTGTAAATTTTATTATAATAAACACGGAAACAATGGGAAATATTCGTTAAACAAACTGTGCACTGTTAAGATGAACCACTAACTTCGCCTTGTTAGAGTACATTGTGCAGAGGCTGAGAATATAATTTGAAGGATGTTAACATGATTTTTGAGAAAAATAGTTGCCAACATACGAAAAGTATATTGTTTCATCTGTTTTCCTTTGAAGCTGCCAATTTGATAGATCTAAATAACTAGAGGCCACCGGTGGTCCAAGGGTCATATTTTGTGCTGCTTTAAGTCCATGCTGCTTAGTATTCCTCCATGGGAAGGAAAAGTAAGGAAAACCAGCCAGGGGGAGCGAATTCTAAGTTCCGGAGCAGAGCTCGCTGGAGGCGTACCAGGGACTGGGCCAGGCAACAGTTTGTTCCTTCCAGGTCAGGAGGAATATTTGGCACAGCGTTGCTTAGAGTTGCTGGTGTGTGTTGGTAATAAACAGATTTTAAGTGGTTCTATTATTGTTTTCAAATTCTCTCCATGTGATGTGCACCTGTATGTGCCACAGAGCACTCTCAACTCTAGCACTTGGGAAAGCTACTTAGGGCCAGCCTATTAGAAGCACAGCAGATGGAGTAGGATGGGGAAAACACTAAGACAGAAGTAATCCTAGGTCTGTCTTACTTTGGTAGACTTGTAAATGGGAAGAGAGAGAGAGAGAGAGAGAGAGAGAGAGAGAGAGACTACCAAGAGGGAACACACACATGCTTACATATGTAAGTACATACATACATTCATCCCTGTCTTAATTTCTGCACTATTTCTCCTTTTTGAGCAGTGGGATGGGGAATCAGGGCCTGAAGCATCCAGGAGAAGAAAGAAAGCAGAAAGGACCCTGGAAAATTTCTGCAAGACAGCTGGAGGAAGTCCTGTGTACTCTGAATTCAACATGATTCCTAAACAAAGGTGTAACCACTGATTCATTTTTCACATGATTTTAGAGATGCAATGCCAACTTTGCTAAAGTTTATGGTGGTGAGGCTGTGCTTAGTCAACAGAGCGTATCAGAATCCTGAGCTTAGATGAAATGGGAAGTCGGGATGCCAGTGTTGAAATGTGGGGACAAGGCTGTGTATCAGGAAAAGTAGCCATTTTAAACATGGGTTCATAGAATCACGGAATCACCCCACCTGTTTTATCACGTTGCCCCTTGTGCTTAACACAGTGAATCTGGCCAGCACAATTAGTGAACTGCTCACAATGTACTACAAATCCAACTCATAGAACTCTTATTTTTTAAAAAAGATTTATTTATTTATTTGAGAGAGAGAGAGAGAGCAAGCGAGCACACAGAGGGAGAGAGAGAAGCAGACTCCTCACCAAGAAGGAAACCTGAGTAGGGGGCTTGGTTCTAAGACCCTGGGATTATGACCTGAGCCCAAGGCAGATGCTTAGCAGCCTGAGGCATCCAGGCACCCCTAGAGTTCTCATTTTTTTTTTAAAGTTTTTTTATTTATTTGACAGAGAGAAACACAGCGAGAGAGGGAACACAAGCAGGGGGAGTGGTAGCGGGAGAAGCAGGCTTCCTGCCAAGCAAGGAGCCCGATGCGGGGCTCGATCCCAGAACCCTGGGATCATGACCTGGGCGGAAGGCAGACGCTTAACGACTGAGCCGCCCAGGTGCCCCTAGAGTTCTCATTTTTAAAAAGTCTTTTATATCCAGCCATTCCACATTAGGTTTTCCTAAAGTGAGGCACATTCATACACTCAGAGCACTCGCCAGTAAGTGAAGCTAAAGCAACCTGCATTTTTTGTATTTTCTTGGGGAAAACTGATGACCTGGGCAATTGCTCAGTGATTAATGGGCAGGTGTTCTGCCTCCTCTGTGGAAATGCTCCAACCCTGTGGTGAGCAGACATTAAATCAGAGCTTTTGAATAACAAGTATCATCTCCCCACTAATACTCTGCTTTAGTTAAGGAAATTCAACTAATTCAATAAATATTCACTGAGTGCCAATTATGAGCCAAACCCTAGGCTAGGGACTGGAATTATGAAAATGTACTGCACCGTCTTTGTGATAGATGTATACAACTCGCTATATTAGAAGGCAAAAATCTACCAGTGTAAGAAGAAAGAATAAACAGAAGCTACTAGAGGGAGGTCTGGTAGGAGGGGTTGTGTCACTTTCTAACTTGGGTCTTTTCAGTGAGCAACGTGTGACCACCTTTATAAATATGCAGGAAAGTTTAACAACTTTTATGAGGCTTCTAAATAAGACAATAGTGGTTGGGAGTCACAGGATCTTAATGAATTACTTTCCCTCCCTCCTCCATTTTCCTTCCTTCCACACTATAAACGTATTGAAGGCAGGGACTGAGTCCCGCCGTCACTGCGTTCTGTGGATCTACCCTAGTGCTTTGTCTCAATTATGTTCAATAAATATAAATGTGGATGGACGACTTCACTAACTGTGCTTAGGGAAGGGCCAGAAATGACCAAAAAATAAAAGAAAATAAAAAAACAAAAAGCTGACCCAAGCACTGTTGGCAAAAGACAAGTAATCAGGTACAAAGCCCCACCGAAGGCACTTAAGCAGATGGAAAAAGACGGATTCAACAGAAATACAAGACAACTGTAAGTTATCAGCGTGAGTTAGAATTATCCACTCTTCTCCTGTCTGTGTTTGGTCAGCTGATACTACTGGGAGCAAGCTAATAATGTGTAATCAGAAATGACATTTTACAGCAGCTCTACAATTTGAAGCGTGCACTCTGCCACATTTATCAGTGATACTTTCTACCTCTCTTAATCCCAGTCTCCTTCCCTTAAGGTTCTAAGTGAGTCTCAGTCATCTAAAGTGAGATTTCCTAATGTCACTAGATTATCCAAATCGAAGAATTAACAAAAGTTAGAAAGGGAAAGTTTTAGCTCAACAGTCATCTTTATCATTTTTTAAAAATCTATGTGACCAAATAGTAAATCTGGTCAATTTTACCTCCAGAATAAACTCATTATAGGACAAGTATTTACAGACCAGATTTTTTTCAGTGTTGTTTAAGGGACGAGAGCCTTCACTGACCTAGTCTACGAGGATATTATCTTTCCTCTTGGCAAATACGACAACCACCCCAAACCCACACCCTCCTGAAATCCTTATGAAAAACCCATCAATGCAACTTCAAACAGAAAGGCAGACTATAGCTAATCTCTTTCATTTGACTAATATCCTAATTTTTTTGAGCCAACATTTAACTCTTTCAAATTGCATTTTTTACAAAGCTACATAAGCTGTTCAAGAAATTTGTACTAACAGGAACAGGGCCTGAAATCTACCGCTTTTGGGGGCAGCATTCAGCATGTATTTGGTCTGCAATCCTGTCCCAAACCTGGATAGACTCTCTAACACCCACCAGATCACCGGGTTAGAATCTTGGAATAACATCCTTCCTTTCCCCCTGCCCCCGCAACACACACACACCTTTACTCCATTTCTGACCTTGACAGTGCTCAGTTCCCCTGGCCAAACATTCAGCACTCCCCTTGCCCAGTTGCCTTGAATTATTTATGTATTTGTATTCCTGACCAGAATGTAAGTTCTTTGGAGGGCAGAGACCATGTCTCATTCACCTTCATATTCCCTAATTGCCCTTACGCACAGATTTTGAAATATGATAAGCATTTGCTAAATAAATATTCAATAAAGTAGGTCAAATCATTTACTGTGAGTGAACATCAGATTCCCAATTATACAGCCAAGAGTTCATTGTCAACTATTTTGCCATTCCAAAATTAATCCTAATTCAAGGTGGTATTATGGTTTGAAAAATATTCAGTATAAAAACCAACCTGAGACTATATGTACATATATATATGTTCAGATTGACTTCAAAGGAAAAGCGTTTTTAAAGAATTTGGCATTTGCAATCTGTACTAACAAGATAACATTAAACTGCTCTAAGTAAATTTCATTAGGTAGAAGTAAATCCCTAATTAGTTTAACACTGTAACATGTTAAACAAATTATAATATTTATATTGTCAGATAGTACCGTATGAAGAAAAATTACCCATGTTATCCGGATAAAAGTACAGTATGTATTATTCAACTTCAGATATTCAAGATATGAGAGCTGAAATATTCCTTAGCATTAAACTAGCACAGGAATCAGAAATCCATGTGCCTACAGTGGCCAGGCCAGAGACCTAAATGCTTCTCAGTGGGTCCACAGGGTGTGAGGGGAGAAGCAGGGCCTCCTTCTCTAAAGGGGAGAGCTGTTAGCAGCTCCAGGTTATGGTTGGAGATAAGGGCTCAGTATTGTCCTAAAACAAGAGACATTGCAAGCTACACATTTGTGGGAAACATCTTGAGTTTTTGGTTGCTTCAGATTGGTGGGGGGCAGGGGTAAAAACCAAGTGTGGGTTAAAGAAAAACCATCTGTAGGCCAGACTTTCATTTTCTTTTACACACACACACACATACACACACACAATTTATTTATTTAATTTTATTTTTAAATTTGTTTCAGAGGTACAGGTCTGTGGTTCATCAATCTTACACAATTCACAGCACTCACCATAGCACATACCCTTTCCAATGTCCATCACCCAGCTGCCCCATTCTTCCTATCCCCCTCCCTTCCAGCACCCCTCAGTTTGTTTCCTGAGGCCAAGAGTCTCTTATGGTTTGTCTCCCTCTCTGGTTTTGTCTTGTTTCATTTTTCCTTCCCATTTCCTATGATCCTCTGACTTGTTTCTCAAATTCCTTATATCAGTGAGATCATATGATAATTGTCTTTTGCTGGTTGACTTATTTCGCTTAGCATAATACCCTCTAGTTCCATCCATGTTGCTGCAAATGGCAAGATTTCAGGGTTTTTTGATGACTTAGGCCAGATTTAATTCTATAGATTGTCAATTCCTAGATAAACCACAAGATCTTTAAAGTACCTTCTGACTCTGAGATTTTGATCTTATTCCTTAGCACATAATTTAATCAGCAAAACGTTTTCCTTAATTTCTGACAAATGTTGCCTATCTTACTCTTTACTGAAATTATCAAGACATTATGTAAACAATACATTGTAAGCCTAAAAAAAAATATTCCCAGAGAACAACTGATGGGCATGTAAAAACTTTTTGGCAGTATGTAAAAACTGCCAAATCTCAAGACCTTCATGAAGTTACTCACAGATTTTCATCTCAATTTGTTGTATCTTTTCTGGGCTAGGTCAATTAATTGTGACTGTTCAATGACATTTGAGAAAAAAAAAAACAACAACCTTGAAATGGTATCCCTTACATTATTTAGCACTCACATGGTCTTTGGATTTTTGTCAGAGATGTCACACTTAATGGGCATGCACCAGAAGAAGTCTTGTGGCTTTGACCCAAGAATCATTCATTTGTTGGGACTCATTTGCCTCTCCACACTTACATTGATAACACTACATCTAAAAGCAAATGTCAAAAACCAATTGATGACTTTTAAATGCAGTTATATTCTAAAGCCCCCTAACATCTTACCACTTGGATAGCTGTCATTCTTTGAACATATATGTAAAATAAGAGTGAGTGTTTTCTCTGACATCTTGGGAAGTTCATATGCCAGAATCTGGAAAGTCTGAGGCTACAGCTGAGAGCATGAATTAGCTTGAGTGTCACGAATGATTTGACTAGTCGAGTTAGCTTCTAAAATAGCTAGATGTCAAAAATGTCTTCAGTCTTCCTTCAAATTCTTCAAATCACGCTTCCTGACATCTCTCTTACAATACAGCAGGCTGTCATAGCATCCCTACGCTTTCCATACCTTCCACTGAAGCAGTGTGAATCAGGGACTACATCATTCAGCATTTGCCGTTAACAATGCCTGACAGAAGGCTCTGCACTAGGCACTGAGGAGAATGAACTGGGTATGGCATCTGTCCTCCTGTGTCTCAGGCAGTGATGGGTGATTTCTGGAATGCAGCATAAGGCCCCTGACGGCTTCACCCTTTTTCATTCAAGATGCCTACCATGTGCTTGACTGTGGTGAAGACAGTCATGCCTTTGCCTTTGTAGGACATAAAATGTCTCAAAAATTTAAACAAATGATAAATTCCAGTACACGTGAAACTAAACAAATCACAGAGTACTTTCCAGTTCTATAAAAGGTTACAAGGAAAGGCCTCATCTTCTGTCATTACCCCCTTAAATTTTATGTCCTGTCAAACGAAAACTGCAGATCAGTCTCTGAACACAACCCGTTGCTTCCTGTCTTGGTTTCTTTCCATACGTATCCTCACTACTAGGAGTCCCCTGACCTGCCACTTGTCTGCTTGGCAACTCTTAGGTATCTTTTCAAAACCTCCTGAGTTGAAACGCCTGGGTGGCTCAGTCATTGGGCCTCTGCCTTCGGCTCAGGTCATGATCCCGGAGTCCTGGGATCGAGCCCTGCGTCCGGCTCCCTGCTCGGTGGGAGGCCTGCTTCTCTCCCGCTACCATCCTCTCTGCTTGTGTTCCCTCTCTTGCTGTGTTTCTCTGTCAAATAAATAAAAAAATCTTTAAAAAAAATCTTTTTTTTAAAGAATAAAAACTTTTTTTATTATAAAATCAATATATATTTATTATAGAGAAAAGAGAAAAACAAATAAAAATAAAAGCCATCTCTAATCCTTGTGATCACAGAGAACCAAGTAACACTTGGGTACATTGCCTTTCAAATCTATATTTTGAAGTATCTTTTATGATTTCTTTATAAAAATGAGATTGTGCTCAGAATTCTTCTGTGTGAACTTCTTGTTTTCCCTAAAAATATACTGTGAATTCACTCCCTGTGCATTCTTAAATTTTTATAGTATCTATTTCAATGACTATTTTTCTAGTCTAGATACTATTTCCTAGTATCTTTTTTTTTCATTTTCTTTTTTTTTTTAATTTTTATTAACATATAATGTATTATTTGCCCCAGGGTACATGTCTGTGAATCGTCAGACTTACACATTTAAAGATAAATAAAAGAGTCAGCATCTCTTGGCCACACCCCCTCAATCTTTCAGCCCCGCCCCCTCCACCATCTCTCCTGTCAGCTGCTGCAGTGGCCCCGCAGGCTTTGACTTGCTTTGCTTCATGCAGGTGTGACCTGCCAGTGTCTTGCCTCGGGTCCCCACTTGCACCTCTCACTTCCAAGCACAGTGTCCACATAAGCGGAATCTAGAAATGCCACATATGCAGAACAAACCCTGGGTGATCCTGAAATACTTTGCCCAGCTCCTTGGGGGATCTTCTGAGGAAAAAGGAAAAGAGATGGAAAAGAGAGGGGAGAAGGTGGGCAGACCGGGAAAAGGGCAGGACGAAAGAGATGTGCACACAAATAACAGTAAGCCAAGGTGGCTGGATGTACACTGAGCATTGAGAAAAGAAATCACATGTACCCCAATGTTCATAGCAGCAATGGCCACAATCGCCAAACTGTGGAAAGAACCAAAATGCCCTTCAACAGATGAATGGATAAAGAAGATATGGTCCATGTATGCAATGGAATATTATGCCTCCATCAGAAAGGACGAATATCCAACTTTTGTATCAACATGGACGGGACTGGAAGAGATTATGTGGAGTGAAATAAGTCAAGTGGAGAGAGCCAATTACCTTATGGTCTCACTTACATGCTGAGTATAAAGAAAAATATGGAGGGCATTGTGAGAAGGAAGGGAATGGGGAATGGGGGGAAATCAGAGAGGGAGATGAACCACGAGAGATTGTGGACTCTGAGCAACAAACTGAGGGTTTTGGAGGGGAGAGGGTGGGAGGTTGGGTGAGCCTGGTGGTGGGTATTGAGGAGGGCACGTATTGCATGGAGCACTGGGTGTGGTGCATGAACAATTATTCTTGTAACACTGAAAAAATAAAATAAATACATTTGGGGAAAAATTAAATAAATAAAGCAAGAAAAAAAAATCAAAGTGCAATAATATGAATCCAATGTGATAACAGTTGTTAACCAAACACCTCAGTAAAATAAAAGTGACAATTAGTAATTAATAAATGTTACTGACTGGCTACAAATTCTTGTTCTATGAGAAAAGCTATTATCCTATTGGGAATGCATCTAGTATGATGGAAGGATCAGTGAATGGGGTGAGGGGTATGAAGAAGTTCATATGAAGTTTTGGGATTTGCACAAAGTGGGAAAACTCCTAGTTCTGCTTCCTTGGGAGCTGTTGCAGAGTTGGTATTATGGTAGAAGGTAGGAGCCAGGAATGAGACATGGAGATTAGTGGGGGTTACTTAAGACTTAATCTCAAGTGAGATCACAGTGCTATAAACTGGGAGACACATTTCATCATAGGCAGTAATTCAATATGAATTTAGATGCTTTTACTCTTTTGATTAAAAAAAATTTCTTCTCCTTATATTTGTCAGATTTTAATTTTTTTACATTAAAAAAATAACTCGACTATTTTAGCTCTGAGCATCTACAGTGAGTCAAAAAGCTGCGAATTTTTAAAGTAATAAATGTCCAACATATGGAGAAGCCTCTGGCAGTGATTCTCAAACATTATTGACACAATAAACGCCAACAAGCTTGTGAACATTCTGATTTCTGGGCCCTAGACTTTTCCTTCTGAATCAGGATTTCTGGGAGTGTGAGCGAGGAATTTGTATTGTTAATGTGTATTGCATATTGTGATGGTACAATCTGAATCCTTCAAATTTTGAAAAACATTGGCTTAAATAAGCGAGTCAAATTAGTGTTCATCAAAAGTATACCTGTGTGTCGGCGTGTGCATGTATGAGTCTGCTAAAAGGAAACGAGTAAATACCAACAGCTGATAACTTTTACTGTTCATCATAATTAGTCAAGGAAAGCAAAATACCTCTTATTCCCAAGAAGGGAAATAATCTCCTTTGACTAACATTAAAAAACAGTGATTTGTTTTAAAATATTAGTCTAATCCAAAGGGATGTAAATCTGAAAAAAATCTTTAACTTTAAAATAAAAATTGGTGGCACCTGAGTGGTTCAGTGGGTTAAAGCCTCTGCCTTCGGCTCAGGTCATGATCTCAGGGTCCTGGGATCCAGCCCCCCCATCAGGCTCTCTGCTCAGCAGGGACCCTGCTTCCCCCTCTCCCTCTGCCTGCCTCTCTGCCTACTTGTGATTTCTCTCTCTCTGTCAAATAAATAAATAAAATCTTTAAAAAAAAAAAAAAACTTAAAAAAATAAAATAAAATAAAAATTGATCAGTGTGTTGCAAGGGAAAACAGTTGAAGTTATAAAAACTTCTAAAAGCATCATGAAAAAGAATGATAAGCATAGAGTAAGTTTTTTTTCTTTTATTCTAGAATTTGCTGTTTTAACTGTAAAAGCTTTTGTATTATGTTCTTTAAATATCATAGAATTCTCCAGTCTGTGAGGTCCCAAATCAAGTTTATCAAAGGTCTCTATTACATCTGCCAAAAGGCCAGACTTGAAGAAACCTGCCCTTCCCCAGGCATTCCGAATACCCCCAGGGAGGGCTTAGGTGTCCCACTCCAATCTGGTTGTCATCTGTCACTCTAGTCACCTGTCACCTGTCACCTGTTCTTACTTTGGAGCCCTGCTTCGTACAGTTCCGAGAATACTTTGCTCAGTTGTTTAGGCCATTGTTGCTCTTCTAGCACCACTTGAACCAGACCAGTGAGAGCTGAGACCACGCTAGAGCAATTAGAGAGTTTTACTGAAGTCTTGTCAATAACCGGGGGAAATTACATCACAGATAGTTTATACATCGATATGCTGATCTTAGAAAGAGACTACAGTCCTAAGACCCTCATTACTGATCCCCTACTTTGCAACTTCTTGTTTAGCTGTCTGTGGTCTTGCTGTTTTAAAGGTCAGCCAGATGTGGAGTCTCCACAATCGTATTCCCTTCTCCAGAATCCTAGCCCCATTGCTTGAATTCCAGAAAGAAAATAGTTTCCCCTCTCCCTCAACCTAATCCCATCACCCAGTCATTGGGGTGATCCCTCATCCAGATTGACTGTCATTGGGGAGGTAATTTCCCTCGAGAGGGAAACCTAACTTTATATCCACTTCCCATGCTCTTAGTCCTTTGGACCCCAAATAAATCAGACCATAACTTCTCTTGCAATTCCTGAAATTTTTATCAGTATGTGTCTCAAATATACTTACTCACCATTAGTATAATCCTCAAAGTGTAGCTTATTTATTCTTGAACAGTACCATCTGTCTTTAGTCTTTCAATTAGTCTCAGCAACAGAACATTTCCATTCCATGACTGCTGTCCTGTAGAATGCTATGACCAGGCCCACGCAGCCTTCTAAGTCTTTTGAGATTTTAACATGGTCCCCTGTGAGCAACAATTCAAATAATAGCATCACATCTACCAAGACCAGCAATGATACATGAGCAAAACCAAATTTACATAATTTAGAATGACAAAGATCTATTAAAATTAATCTTATTTATATTACTAACCCAAACTTAATTTCTTGATCTGAAGCATCAGTATTTGGGTTACTAAACTGCATATGAAAAGTCTTACCCCATAATAATGCAAAATAATTCCTGTCCTGTCTAGTGGTGGGTTCTTAACATACCCCCTCCCCACAACTAAGAAGATCCTCTCCAGGGAAGTTCAAGCCTCCATCCTTTACAAAGTAGAAATACTCTGCATCTTAAAAATAACATTTTTTCCAGCCCCTCTTTGTCAGATATTTTTTTAAAAAAGACCTGTATATCTTTTTAAAAGATGCATATTTTGTTTATTTATTTACTTTGTTGGTTGGTTTGGTTTGCTAATTCGGTTTAGCTTTGGCCTAGAAAGTGCATCCGAGAGGTGGGATGATTATCCAGACAAGTTTCTTCTTTAAGCTACTGTGCTAATTCTGTTCTACAGAGTTAATCTTTCTTTGTCTCCATTTTCCCAATTGTTAAATGAGAACAAGATAATACTTGCCAAGTGCGGAGTAATCCATGTAAAGCATTAGTCAAGTGCTAAGTAGTTTTGCTCTTGCTACTTATCTTCAATAAGAAATTATCTTAATGCTGTGGAGGTGACAGTAATTTGTTGAAGTCTAGTGAGAAATAGCATAGTAACACATGAAACTGACATGTAACAGTAATAAAACATAATGGTCCATTTCTTACAGGTTGCATATTGGGACTAGATATACATTTTGGAACTCTCTGATATTATGCTGAGAGTGGTTTGACATTTAAATTAATGAGATTATTAACGAGCTAAAAAAGATATTATCTTCAAAATTTTGTAAATTTCCATACTTGGTGGGTTAATGAGTTGAAATTTGAAGTATCCTTTTTATGGTTCAGTTCATACCTCTTTTTATATTCTCTCTCTCTCTCTCTCTCTCTTATTGTAGAGTCCTGATTTTGGAGAAACAGGAAAATGCCAATGTGGAAAAAAGACTCTAAACTCCAATATCTGTGGTCTTGGAACTCACAACTGATACATTCTCAGTTTTTTCCTTGCTTCATAGTGATGATATGAAGTGAGTGTATCTTTCGCATTGTAGTTTAAATTTATTTGCAACCCCTTTTTCTATCTACAGGACATTCAGTAAAATAGAATTAAGAATAAATGTATAGTTTGGATAAGTAGAATTTTACTGATCAAATAGTTTCCATATGAAATTAAATTAAAAGAAAATGAGAAAGGAATCAACATTATCTACTTCTGAATTCCTAGAGAACACAGAGAAGCTCTGCTAATCATGTAATCTTATTTCCAAAAAGAATGTCTTTGTCGAATTTGTATATTCTTTCTCACCCATGCAATTCAGAAAACAGTGTACTACTGCTTACAGATAAAAAGGAACAGTTTTTATCAGACTAAAATATACAGCTGTTTCCTGCTTAAAACAACTATAAAAACTGAATAAGATACACAACCACAGATGTTGCAAAGCACCAGGGAGCAATAAAAGCAACTATGATATGAGGGGTCATGATGATGGAGAAAAAGAAACTTTGGAGAAGCCCAACACATAGTTCCACTGAGGCAAGTTGTGCATGTGTGGGGAGACCAACCACAAAGCAGCTGCTTGAAGACTAAAATGCTAACCAGAGTGTCTGGCAACCTTGTTGGACTGGGGCACATTATGGACTCAATGTTTGTGTTCCCTCAAACTTCATATGTCCAAGCCCTAACACCCAATGTATTGGTATTGGAAAAAGGATCCTTTGGGAGGTAATTAGGGTTAGAATAGTTCATGAGAATAGGGCCTTCATGATGAGATTAGTGATCTCATAAAAAGAGAGAGAGAGAAAAATCTTTATCTCTCTTCTCATCATGCCCAGAGGAAAGGCCATGTAAAGACACAGCAGAAAGGCAGGTGTCTGCAAGCCAATAAGATAACCCTCACTTCAATCCAGCCATGCGGGCATCCTAATCTCAGACTTCCAGCCCTCAGAACAATAAGAAAATAAATTTCTGTTGTTTAAGCCACGTGATCCATGGTATTTTATTATGGCAGCCTGAGCTGACTAAGACAGAAAGAAAATAAAATTGGGAGTTTAGAGTCTGTTATGAAGGAGACCTGGAATATATCCAAGGCCTTTGGTTGGGATAACTGAAGAGTAATAATGTCCTAGATGTGAAGACAGACCAAGAATAGACAAGCTGTCAAAAAGCCTGAAACACAACCTCAAAATATCTCAAACCCCAGCTGGACTACAATAATCTACTTGTTTACATTATAGATCTGCCAGACTGAGGGAAAGGAAACTTTCCCTGGAGAAGGATAACGTTACGCAGACATGCAGAGGTTTTGTGTTTTTCTTTTATATAATATTCAGCATTCACTTATAACTATATCCTTACAACTAGTATAAAGCAGACATATCAAGACATAAAACCATCAGACCAAAAAGTCAAAGTCAAAGGTGGGTCAGGGGTGGGAAGAGATCAACAGAGCCTTAGGCTATTTAGATGTTGAAGTTAAGAGAAAAAGACCTCAGTATTTATTGTTATGTGGAATGAAATAGAAGTAAAAATGGATAAATTAAACGAAAAGATGAATTATTTCTTTGAAACACAGAGGAAAAAAGAAGAATGGAAAATAAGGAAAAGACTACAAGAGAAATGTGAGACACAGTCACAAGGCATGACCTACATGTAGCTGCTGTCCAAGGAAAAAAGGAGACAATGGGGCAAATAATATTTGAAGAGATAATAGATAATGTCAAACATTTTTTTTTTTAAATTGATGAAATATGTTGATCCACAGATTGAAAATAATCTACAGATTCTGAACAGGATTAAAAAAAAGTCTACACTCCTCTCTCCTTGCCCCCAATGCCCATTTGCACACATCATAGTAAAACTGAGGACAACAAATAATAATGAAAAAAAGAAGATTTTAAAAGGAGGCAGAGAAAAAAGAAATATCACTTAAAAGAGCAACAAAAAGTTTGGCAACTGATCTCTAACAGAAATCTAAAAAAAGAACGGTGTAACAATTTTAATATACCTAAAGAAAATAATCTATAATTCTGTGCTTGCAAAATTTTTCTTCAAAAGTTAAAGATAAATATATTTTAAGAGAAAAAGAGAGACAAATTTATCACCAGTGGTCTCTGTTAACAGAAATAATGTGGAAATACATAAGGAAACAAGAATAATGGAAAGAGAAAATGGGTGGGTAGATTCAAATGAATATTTTTTAACTGATTTTATTTATTTATTTGAGAGAGAGAGTGTGCCTGCTTGCGAGTGTGGGGAGGGGTGGGGGGGAGAGGGAAAGAACCTCAAGCAGACTCCCTGCTGAGCATGAATCCTGACTCAGGGCTCCATCTCAGGACCCTGAGATCATGACCTGAGCCAAAATAAAGAGTCTGATGCTTAACCGACTAAGCTATCCAGGAGCCCCAGATTCAAATGAATATTAATGTCACAAAAATAGTTATCTTTTGTGGGGATTAAAAATACGTATGTGGTTTAAAATTCATGAAAGTGTATTGTAAAAGGCAAGAGGAGGAGAAATGAAGTTGTGGTTCTAAGGTTCTAGCTATACTGGAGAAACAGTAAAAATTAATAAATTATATTAAATTATCATAAGGAAATATGCTGTGATCTTTAAAAGAATAAGAAAGACATGTACAACTGACCACTAATTGGGGAAAATAATGTTAAAATTAAAAATTTTTCATTAATTAAAAAATGGCAGGAAAATGAAAAAGGAAACCCAAATGAGTCAAATAGAAAACGGAATAATTGTGGAATAAACCTAAATACATTAACATATTTGATTTTATTAAATACATTAATTATATCAAATACAAATAGATTAAATGCTGCAATTAAAAGACAGTACTCTTAGAGTCAAATTAAAAAACCATGACAATATTCTACCTACAAGACAAATACCTTAAAGACAAATACACAGATAGGTTCAAAGTGAAAGAATGGGAAAAGATATACCATGTAAACACCAACCAAAAAAGCTGGTGTGGAAATACTAACGTTAGATCAAGGAGATTTTTTTTTTTTTTAATTTTATTTATTTATTTTTTTTTCAGTGTTACAAGATTCACTGTTTTGCACTACACCCGATCAAGGAGATTTTTTAATGGACAAAAGCATTACTAGAGACAATGATAAGATATTTCATAGTGAGGAAAAGGTCAATTCACCAATAAGTTATAACAGTTCAAATTTTCATATAACTGATATTATGGCCTCAATACAGAAAACAAAAGTGGACAGAATTAAAATAAGAACTAGGCAGATTTATAATCATAAAGGAGACTTTAGCACCTTTCACTCATCTAATAGAACAAGCAAGCAAAGATAAGCTCAGTAAGGGTATGAGAGATTTAAAAATAATTAGAAACTTGGTAAAATAAACACATAGAGAACATGCCAGGACAGAATACACATTTAAGTATACTTTGGCACATTTATCCAAAACGATCATATTTTAGGTCATAAGGTAAATTTTGAGAAATTTCAAAGGTTTGAAATCATTCAAAATAGTTTCTCTGACCACAGTTACACTAAGCTATAATTCAATCCCAGAAAGAGAGCTAGAAATCATCAGCTGTTTGGAAATTACGCAGCACACTTTAAAATAATATGAGGGATAAAAAGGAAATAAAAATGAAATACGGACATATTTTTAACTGAAAGATAATGAAGGCATGTCATATAAAAAGTTAAGAAACACACCTAAAGTGGTGCTCATATGGGGATGCTTATAGGGGTAAATATATATGTTAAAGAAAAGCTAAAAATCAATGTTCCAGGCTTCTATCTTAAGAAGCTTGAAAATAAAACAGCAAATTTAACCTAAAGAAAATAGAAGGAAAAAAAAGTCATAAAGATAAGACCAGAAATCAATTAAGAACAAAACATACATATAACAGAGAAAGTAATTATGTCAATAATTTGATTATTTGCAAAGAATAATACCACTAATAATTCAATAATGAAATAGATCAAGAAAAAATAAGAGAACACACAAGGATATCACTTTAGATGCTAGAGGTATTTAAAATGTTGCTAAAAGGATTTTATAAACAACATTATGTCAATATTTAACAATGTAGATGAAATAGACAAATTTCTTGATAAATACAACTTGTCAAATCTAATCAAGAAAAAATAACATACCTAAATACTCTTGTATCTAATAAATAAATTGAATCTATTTTTAAACCCCTCCTCAAAAGAAAACTTCCAGATCCAGATGGCTTCATTGGTGAATTCTTCCAAGTGTTTAGAGAAGAAAACACAATCTTACAAAATTCTTCTAGGGGTTTAAAAATTGGTGCATTTTCTACTGGGTATTTACTCCAAAGATACAGATGTAGTGAAAAGAAGGCCCATCTGTACCCCAGTGTTCATAGAAGCAATGGCCACAATTGCCAAACTGTGCAAAGAGCCAAGATGCCCTTCGACAGATGAATGGATGAAGAAGATATGGTCCATTTATACAACGGAATATTATGCACCATCAGAAAGGATGAATACCCAACTTTTGTATCAGCATGGATGGGACTGGAGGAGAGTATGTTGAGTGAAATAAGTAAAGCAGAGGAAGTCAGTTATCATATGGTTTCACTTACTTGTGGAACATAAGGAATAACATGGAGAACATTAGGAGAAGGAAAGGAAAAGTGAATTGGGGTAAACCGGAGGGGGGAGATGAAGCATGAGAGACAGTGAACTCTGAGAAACAAACTGAGGGTTTTGGAGGGGAGGGGGTGGGGGAATAGGTGAGCCTGGTGGTGGATATTAAGGAAGGCACGTATTGCATGGGACACTGGGTGTGGTGCATAAACAATGAATCTTGGAACACTGAAAAAAAAAAATTGGTGCATTATTTTGTATTCTTTATGGACCAGCATAATGTTGACTCAAGAACCCGACAAGAAGATTACCAGATCGGAAAAATACACACCATAGACAAAAATCTTGAAAACAAAAATATAGAATATAGGCAAATCCTAAAGAAAATATTAGCAAGTGAAACTAAGCACTATATAAAATGGTACACATAGTAATCAAGTAGAGTTTATTTAAGATATTAAGGGTAATGTGACATTAAAAGTCAATGAATATAACTCTACATACTAATAAAAAAACCAAAAATTATATGATCTTATAAGGTACAGAAAGTATTTGATAAAACTTATCTTCCACTCATGATAATAAAACAAACGAACAAAACCCAACTGTTAGCAAACTAGAGAAAGAAAGGAACTGCTTTAAGTGACAAAGAATATTTTATAAAATGCCTATAACAAATATAAAATTTAATGGTGAAACATAAAAAACTTTCCCCTTGAGATATAAAACAAGACCAAGATGCTATTATCACTTTCACTTAACATGTACCAAAAGTTTTATCCAGGGAAAGAGAAGAAAAAGTAAAAATTTTTATATACCCTAGTAACATAACTTTGAAATATGAAAAAGATACTTGATACTACCAAAGGGAAAAGTGGAAGATAGTTGGTACATTTAACATATTTTAATTAGCAACTAATAGAAAAAGCAGATAAAAAATAAAAATAGAAAAGATTTGAACAACATGGTTATTTAATTTGACAAAATTGACATTTGTAGAAATTGCACCCATCAACTGAAGAATGTATATTATTTTTCCAGGTGCATGTGACACTCTTACCAAAAAGGGACCATATGTTATTTCATAAGGCAATTCTCAATAAAATACAAAAGTTTAAAATTAAGTAGAGTATATTTCTAGACAACAGTAGAATTAAGTTATATATAAGTAACAGAAAATATTTCCCAATTACTTGGAAATTAGATCATATACATTTAAGTAATTCATATTTTAAAGATAACATTTCAATGGAAATTAGAAAGTATTTTTAAATGAGTTATAATGAAAATATGATATATCAAAACTTGTGTGACAAAGTTAAAACAATGTTTAAAGAGAAATTTATGTTTCTTGATGCATATATTAGAAAAAGATTAAAAATAATTTTTTAACTTGATAAGCTGGAAAAAGGATAGCAAATCATACCCAAACAAAACAGAAGGAAGGAAATAATAAAGATAACAGAGGTAATTAATGAAATAGAAAGCAGATGCACAATAGGAAAAATAAAAGCCAAAAGTTATTTGAAACAAGAATGCAATTGATAAACTTCTAGTAAGACTGATCAAGAGAAAAACAGAAAATGCAGGTTACTGATATTAGGAATTAAAAATGAGGACATAGCTATAAATCCTACAGATATCAAAAAATAGTAAAAATATTATGAACAACTTTATGCTAGTTTGATTATTCCATTGAAATAGACAAATTCCTTGAAAAATAATACTTATCAAGACTGACCCAAGAAAAGAGAACATCTGAATTCTCATATCTATCAAGGAAACTAAATCCATTTTTAAAAGGCTTTCCACAAAGAAAACTACTAACCCTGATGGTTTCTTTGATAAATCTGCCAAACATTAAAGACAGAAATAACAACAATCCAACTCAACATCTTCCAGAGAACTGAAAAAGAAGGGTCATTACCTAACTCCTTTTATTGCAAGGAAATAGAAACAAAAATCTTAAGCAAATCCTTAGAGAATTGAATAAAAAAGATAATAATAATCTAGTAGGATTTGTTTCAGGAATGCAAGGGTAGTTTAATAGAAAATCGATCAGTGCAATTTACTACATTAATACAATCACAGAAGGAGATTTTAATACAACATTTTCAGAAATTGATAGCTCATGAAGAAAAAATAGAACATTATAGTAATATGAGTAATGCATTTAATTAGCTTTATCCAGTACCTATACAGAACTTAGCATCAAATAGAGGACCTAAATTATTTTGAAACATACACAAAAAACATTTTTCCAAATGAGCCTTCACTAATGGCACAGTGGGACTCCAAACAGATTCCAGACAACCAGGTTCAAATAGAGCACGTTCAGTTACCAAAAACAATTACATAAGAATTTTGAAAAGATTTAAAAAATTAATTTATTTGAAAGCAAGGGAACACTTCACAGCTTGTAAGTTAAAGAGGTAATCGTAATTGCAAATACAAAATATTTTGTTTTGAAGAAAACAAAGGAATTACATGTAAAATTGTACGATGTTGCACTTATTTAAACAGAATAATGAAAACAAATGAGATAAGGTTTCAAGTCAAGAGTTAGAACAGAAAAAATTAGAGCAAACAGAAGGAATATAGGAAAAGGAAGCATCAGAAATTAGTGAAACAAAGAATAAAAGAGAAATTATCAAAAGTAAAAATCTTATTTGAATAATAATATAACTATGATGAAATTAATTGAGAAAAGGAAGAAAATCACAAATAAATAGTGAAAGGAATAGGAAAAGGAAAATATTGCAAAAGGTTGAATTTTTAAGATACACCAAAAGAATACAATGAGCAATTTTTGCCAATAAACCAAAAAATCTGAATAAGGTGGAACTATAAGAAAAAAATACCCAAACCCCCCAAACCAAAGAGGATGCTTAATGAATGAAATGAAATGAATGAACAATGAAAACCTTAAAAAAAATGGATTAATAGTAAAAAGTTATGACAAAAGAAGACAGTTTTATAGGTGAATTTCTCCAAAACTAAATGGAAATAAATCATCTCTTTAATATGCAAGCTGTTTCCGAGAGTAGAAAAAAAGAGGTAAGTTACCTAACTCTTTTTTAAGACTATAATTATTACTAATAAACATAAATGCACAAGTTATAGATGATATCATACAAATAATTTAGTCTAGTGCTACACGCGCATGTATATTTGAACAAATAAGATTCATTCCGAGAAACAACAATTCAGCATTAAGATTTTATTAATGCAATTTATAAGGTAACAGGTTTAGTGGGGCTGTGGGGAGATGTGGGTAAAAAGCTTTAGAAATAATATTTTGTTTTTAAAAGTGTCGAAGGAATTATGACAAAATGTCACGCCACCGAGGTGAGGAGCGTATGTGCCTTTTTTTCATGTTTTCCTCCGCACTTTTCTGATTTTGGAGTTTTTCACTTAATTCTCTACTAGATTCCCGCCAAGTTTTTCTATATTAGCAATAGATAAAACTATTCCTTACTGAAAAAAAAGCCTCTAAAAACCTCCTTTGATTTATTCAATTACAGTGGAGCTTTTGCCTTCGCTTACAAAAAAAAAATAAAAGCCCTCTGTGTTGCTGTAAGAAAATCAGATAAACCTCAAAGGTCATGATCGACGTTCTCTAAGATTTCTTTGCTCTCAACTCCGTTCAGGGATCTCAACTGCTGCCTTTCTGGCGGAAGAGCCTATTTTCCTCTGGGAAAGTGCTGCTTTATGTGGCGTGAAGAAAGAGCAGAGCAGAGACCCTCCGGGTGTTGGGAGGTGAGGCGCCCCAGCCTCAAGGCGGGCCAACTCCCTGACGCAGTCTCTTTTAATGCAAGTATTTGATTCCATTCGAGGCCACCGGCTTCAGAGAAAGCTTCCTGCGAGCCCGTGTCAGAGAGATTCATCTCCCCCTGATCTTTCCTCTGACACACCATCTGTCTCTCTCCGTAGAGGGACAGAGGAGAAACAGGGGGAGTTTAATCACCAAGGTCTCTAGGCTCCTGAACTCCCCAACTTGGGAGCTTCAGCTAAGCCCCCGAATCCCTTTGTTGGGGGGCGGGGGGTTGAAAAGAGTCATTTCTGCACTTAACTGAAAATGTACTTTTTAAAAAAGATGGAGTCTCCCTTGCGTCATTGTCATCGTCGTCATCGTCCACTTAAACTAAAACGGTGCCTGTGGATGATAATGCTGATGTCAGCCAACACGAGAGTGCTGGACTCCTTCACACGGGCGGGCGGGCTCCCCGGGTCTGTCCCCCGGGTTTCTACCCGTGACAGGAGTCGGCCTGAGAGGCCAGAATCCCGCAACATGTGTGGACGCCTTAGCCCAGAGCCTGACTCAGAGTAGGTGTTCAGTCTACTGAACAGAGTAGGTGGGCCCCTACCCTGGCCCCATCCGGATCCTCTCTGATCAGGAGGAAACCACAGAGGGTAGGAGAGAAGGGTTTCTTCCAGGGTCAGGGAGGGATCCTGGAGGAGGCAAGTAGGCTGTGAATTGTCTCCACGGTAGTTTTAGAAGGATCTGCTTTATACTGCCCGTCCATCCAAGTGAGAAGAAACCCAGCCTTGGGCTTGAGAGGAGCGGTAGGCAAAGCTTTTTTGGTAAAGGGCAAGATAGTGAATATTTGGGGCTTTGTGGGCCACTTAGAGTCTCTATTACATACTCTTTGCATCTTTTTTTTTTTTTTTTTTTGCAACCCTTTAAAAATATGAAAACCATCGTTAGCTGAGCAGCCGTGCAAACGCAGGTCGTGAGCTGGATTTGACCAGATAGTTCACTCATCCGAGCCACCAATCTGTGTGAGGTCCTCTGGGGCAGAGGAGTGGCCAGAGGATGTTGTGTGAGGGGAGGGGTGAGGGCAGAGCTGGGTATGATGGCTGATGTCCCCAGAAATGTTCCCAAAGCCACTGTGCTGGAGGGTGGGATGGGAAGAGGTGGGGTGGGCTGGGGGGGGCATGCAGCCGGCTCTCCACCTGCTAACTTATTGGGGGTCCAGACCTCCGAAGTATCTAAGAATTTTACATTGAAAACTAGACTTCATGTATTGTGGGTACATTTGTCAGTGGAGTATAGAGTCCTATCTTGTTGAATAGGCTATTAGCTTAAGTTGGGAACTTTTAAAAATTTAGGCAGAGGGTACATGGGCCTTTATTTGCATTCTTACTCAAGGCCCCACAAATGTGGAGAACAAATCTGTCCTGAAATATCCAGTGCTCCATCTTTGGGGAAAAAAAAAACAAAAACAAAAACAACCAAAACCTGAAAAAGCAAAACAGCAAAATAGCGATTCCTAAATATGTTCCTATTGTCGATGCGCAGTCCAAAAGTTTTCCCTTGCGTAAATCACAGCCAACCAGAAAGGCTAAGAACTGAGCCAGTCTCCAGGCTGTCTCCCAAGTCCCACGGCCATACAGACAGCTTATGAAGTCAGTAATCCCTGACCCCTGGCTCAGTGCACAGACTCAAATGCCTACAAGGGTCTCGTAGTTGAAATGAACGAGGTAGATCAAGGGCCAGAAAAAAACTACACACTAAATAAAAAAGGGAAAGGCCCCTCTAAACAGGACGGTCCCACTCACCTCCACTGACTGCTACCAGAGAAGAATGCTGGCCCACTGTGGCCAAATTTCCAATTTTCAAAAAAATCTGAATTTATAGATAAAATCTCCAATTTTTAAAAATTTGAAAATTAAAGTCTTTTTAAAAATCTGTGTTGGCCAAGGAGACTGGTCTGCAGGACTGCATTTAGTCCATGGAAGGGCAGTTTGCCACTTCTCCCCTAATTCTTTCTAACTCAGTATGAGGTGTCCTCGGAGTGGAAACCCCTCTCTTACCCATATTTCTCCAGTGTCACCTCCACGTGCAGGCTCTGGGCACTAGAGAAACAACGAAAAGAGCACGTGATAGTGAGTCAGGAGCCTTGACCTCTGCGTCCTGAATTGCCTTCCCTATTCTGTGAGATTTGGAGCAAGCTGATTATCACAGTCCTTTGTTCCCTCAGCTGGGAGAATTAGCTAGATGATATTTTAGTTCCCCTTCCAACTTGCATATTTTAGTTTTCTTTTCTTTCTTTCTTTTTTTTATTTGTAATCAGAGATGTGACCTAAGTAAAATTTAAACATGCTAAGCTTGGTTTCACAGCATTGTACCACTACAAAACTTGTTCCAAACTTGTAATCTGTTTATTATATTTTTCTCAGATCTGTATATGGCAACAGAAATTTATTATAACTGAGTTTCTGAGTCATTTGCAACACAGGATTATTTAAACCGAGTGTCAATAGGAAATATCACCTTTATGTTCTCATTTCACACATATGAAATATTCTTTAATATAAACAGTCTTTAAGGCTCAGAAAACATTATCATTATCCTTTTTTTTCCCCCTGGTGGGAAAATGCCCCAAGGATACACAAGGGGTAAATTATGATAGCACAGCTTACATTTTGTTTCCTGTATTTTGTCCTTGGAAGTAACCCATGCACAACACCTCCTGCTTTCTCTGCTTCTAGAATAGATTGTTTAGTTTCAAGCAATCCTGCAAGTGTAATGGGGTTGATTATATTTACAAAAATGTGGTAATGTGTCACAGGGGATGTTGCCACACTTCTCTCAACAAATGAGGACACGCAAAGTACATTTTAAAAATTCTGAGCTAAGTGCTGGGAGATGCCAGAGAACAGCTTTGGAGGTGAGAGATTTTGGCAGACATAGGCAAGGCCAGTCTCCATCAGTTATGACTAATGTCACGAGCCAGTTTTTTTCCCCCAGGTAATCTTTTCTTTAAAGCAAGTTATTGAGATATAATTTATATGGCATAAAATTATCCCATTTTAAGTGTACACTTTAATAAATTTTAGAATATTTACAGAGTTGTAGAACCATCACCAAAATCTAATTTTAAAACACTTCCAGAAGCCTAAAGAAAACCTCATACCCATTTACAATTATTCCCATTCCCACCCCCAGTCCCAGGGCACCCACTAATCTACATCCCGTCACTATGTATTTGCTTTTCTTGACATGCTATATAAATGAAATCATATAATATATGTTCTTTTGTGTCTGGCTTCTTTCACTTAGCATAATGTTTTTGAGGGTCAGCCGTTTGTACTACTTTGTTTCTCTTTCTTGCTGAAGAGTATTCGTGGATGTATTACCACATGTTGTTTATCCACTCATCAGTCAGCGGACGGTTGGGGGCTTTCCACTCGTTGGCTCTTGAGAATAACGATGCTATGAACGTGCGTGTCCAAATCTTTGTGTGAGAGAAGTCATTCTTGACTTGACTTAAAGAAGAATTAAATTTGGCAGCCAAGTTGCCTTTTTTTTGTCATCACAGAATACATTTGAGGGAAATCGGCATACATCCATGTACTCTCCCTCTCACTCACTGGCATCCTGGTTGGCAAAACTGAATTTACAGAAATCAGATTTAGGGTAGCCTTGTGGGCGGTCATGGGAGTTTTCCGGGCATGTGAACACCATTCGTCAAGTGTGCTGTAGAAGGGAAAGGCTGGGTGAAGCTCTAGTCTATCACTAACTCGGCTGCACCCGTTTCTGCTGGCTTTGTTTCCGAGTGGATGAGAGGATTTTTCAGTGAGCCTACAAGGGAAAGGCCTTGGGATGAGTTTCCTGAGCCACTTCTTTGTTTCATTCAAGGTTAGCTTTTTCTAAAAGCTACATTTTCTCTTTCTGCATGCTCGAGGGAGCTAGCATTCTGTTCTCTTTCCACAGAGACTACCTGGAGATCTCTCTCTCCACCCTCTGCCTCGCCATCCCCCCAGACGGTAGTGGAACAGTATGTGGAGCTTTCCTCCCTCTACCCATGACTTCAGCGCTTTATGAGGAACCCCAAGGAGTGAACAGAATGAAAAATAAACAAAGCAACATCAGACAGTCACGAAGTTTTCTCAGACCTCACAGCATCATCATAGTTATTCCTTGATCTATAGTGAAGTATAGGGAATCCACTTTCGGTGCTATTCGGAAGTATCCTTGGGGGCTCAGACAATGTCACTTCCTTAGGCAACATCCAGCCAGTGCTCTCATTCTTAATCTCTCTTCCCGGAAGTGGAACATTCCCCTTTCTTCCTGTTGTTCTCACCGCCTTTCACTTCTTAATAATTCCTCTCTTTTAGCACCCGAGACTGAAGAAGATAGATAGGGCAGATGTGTGAATGAGTCTGAGATTTCTCAGCTCAAATGGATTACTAGGATCTCAGGCGAACTCCACTCCTCTGGCTTTATTGTTCCCTCTGCCCTTCTCTGCTACTTGTCTGGTGAAACGTAGGAAAAATAAAATAGGGTCCTTCTTTCACTGCAGCACAAACATCTTTGCCCATCCAGTTGGGGGCATATATTTTGAATATTGCTTGAGGTTACCAGTGATGTGGCTAGATAGATAGATAGATAGATAGATAGATATAAATATATAAACAGTGGTTTTAAAAGCTCAGACTCTCCCCTCCAAAGTCCTTTATTAAGAAGGTTTTGGGCAAATACCGATTACAGCCCTGGTGATACTCCATACGGTCATTGGCTATTGTTTCTACCCTGTGCTCCAAGTTATTCTAAGCATGACACACAGATCAGAGATTTTGTCTTTGCCTTGAAGAGTAGCAGCCTGAAAACTTTCCAGAATATTAATATGTTAATAATTAATATGTTAATATTAATAATATTAATATGTCATAATGTCATTATGTCATAATGACATATTTAATAGGGACAGAGAAGCCAGTTAACTAAGAATATTTGACATCGCAGATTAAATTTCTTTTAAATCCAAACCCAGACTGTAGGAAGAGATTTTATGGTACTATTATCTTATCATGACAATGACATCAGCAGAGAGGTTTTATGGTCACTCCTCTCTTTTACTTATTCATTTAATTATAGCTCTTTGGTTCTCTTTTCAATCGGATCTGAGTTTGAATCTTGGCTTTACTTTGCTATGTAACATCTCTAAGATTCATTAATAACTAGGGTAGCCAATGGTTCCAATTTGCTCAGGACTGAGGATTTCACTGGGACATGGGAATTTTCATGCGAAAAGCAGGAGTGCTAGGCAAGACAGAATGAGTTGTTCACCTTACTAATAACATGAGGCTTAAACAATACCTACCCAAAGGTTGCCATGAGGAATCCGAGCTAGCAGAGAGCCTAAGCAAAATAAATTTTGAACAAAGAAAAAATGTTTTTATGCAACTCATATCAGTAGTCTTCTTACCTGGCTTTATCTCCACTTGACATCACCTTCATTCTTTTTTTTTTTTAAAGATTTTTTTATTTATTTGTCAGAGAGAGAGAGACAGAGCACAAGTTGGGGAGTGGCAGGCAGAAGGAGAGGGAGAAACAAGCTCCCAACTGAGCATGGACCCCACTGTGGGACTCAATCCTAGGACTCTGGGATCATGACCTGAGCTGAAGACAGCTGCTTAATGGACTGAGTCACCCAGGCATCCTGACATCTGCTTCATTCTTGAATCAGACCTTCCAGAAAAACAGAATCAAATCAATATGGGTTTGTACTCCTCCTTTTTTTTTTTAAGTGAAGTTTTTTTTTCCCTAAGATTTTTATTTATTTATTTTACAGAGAGAGAGAGAGAGAGAGAGAGAGACAAAGCACACAAGCAAGAGGAGTTGCAGGCAGAGAGACAGGGAGAAGCTCAGCAGGGAGCCCAATGTGGGACTAGACCCCAGGTTGCTGGGTTCATGAACTGAGCCAAAGTCAGACACTTAACCGACTGAGCCACCCAGGCACCCCTTAACTGAAGTTTCTTTTTTTAATATGTTGAAATATACATAACATGAAATTTATCATCTTAACCAGTTTAAGTGCATAGTTCAGTAAGTTGAGGACATTCACATTGTTGTATAACTAATCTCCAGAACTCTTTTCATTTTAAAACTGAAATTTCCTTTTCTTTATTCCCTCTTCTTTCTGATCCCTGGAAACTACCATTCTACTTTTTGTCTCTATGAATTTGACTCTACGTACTTCAGATAAGTATAAGGTATTTGTGTTCTTATAATAGCTTCTTTTACTTAACATTTACTTAACATTACTTAACATAATGTCCTCAAGTTTCATCCATATTGTAAAATGTGTGAGAATTTCCCTCCTTTTAAAGACTGAATAATATTCCATTTTGTGTGTATACCACATTTTGTTTATCTATTCTTTCACCAGTGGATTCTTGAGTTGTTTCCACTTTCTGACTATTGTGAATAAAACTGCTATGAGCATGGGTGTACAAATACCTCTTTGAGACCCTGTTTTTAATTCTTCTGGGCATATATTCAGAAGTAGAATTATTGGGTAAATTAGTACTTCTTAGACTTTAATGCACTCAAGTAACCTTGGAATCTTGTTGAGATACAGACTCTTTATAGAGTAGGTCTGGAGAAAGGCCTGAGATTCTGTAAGGTATGTCAGTGCTGCTGGTGGGCAGACCATTTTGAAGTGCAAAGGCACAGAAAAAGTGAACTAGCTAAGATGTGAGGTATGATTGTGGTAAGTTACTTAACTCTCTGGGCCTGTTGGTCTATTCACAAAATGAGGGGGTTGGGCTAGATGACCTCTAAGGTCATTTCCTTCTTGATACTCTGTATTATCAAGTCTACTTAGGGTAAGTGTTATTTTCTTTTATACTGCTTGCAATAAAATATATGAAAAACAATAACTCCTGTGCTGTAGAACTGGGAGGATTGCCATGATAATTAGACCAATAAATCTAAGAGATTGATAGAACTGGAAATTATCAGACCAATGAGCAAATGAGAGTAAATAGACTTGCATAGGAAGTGGATCCTTCTCCTCAAGTCTCTTCGTTCCTATTTATGAAAGTATTCATCAACTATTATGGCAGCAATAGTACTAGTTTCTTAAATTTCTACTTTAAAAAAGAGGAAGCAGAGAAATTTCATAGTGAACAATAGGAAAAACTTTGGGATGATATTAAAAGGAGAGTCCTTGTAGCTACGTATAATTTGATTCAAGGACAAGCAAGGTGGAAGGGAACTGAACTGAAGACTAGAGCATTTGTGTACTGGTAAAGGTTCACAATCAGCTGGGAGGGACACACTGATTTGTAGTATTTATTTACAATGTGTAAATGCTCCTACGTGACTACTTGCAGTCTACCAATGAGACACTAATTGGCTAGCAAAATTTCTGAAATTTCAACAATCAGTTTTCATGAGCTCATATAAGCCGGCTCTAGCACACCATAGAAGAGTGAGTTTCCTGTAATTGAGTTCTTGGGAATAGATAAACGAAACTGTTCTAATAATCTCATCTTTCCCTCTGTTGCAGTGGTTTTTAGCTCTGGCTGAATATTAAAATCATCATGGCAACATTTCCAAAACCACGAATGTTCAGGCTTCCCAGCTCAATTAAATCAGAAGTTCTTGGGCACCTCGGAGGTTTAAATGGGGAGCCAGGGACAAACAACAATGTCCTACTATCAATGCCACACCATCAAATGATCTCATTAAGTTCAACATCTCAGGTTCTTCCTCCTGCCAAGAGAGTATTAACAGAACCAAAGAGTAAAATCTGTAGAAGTGAATGATGCTTTCCCAATCTATCAACTAAACTTTGTGTGGGCTATGGGAATTTCAAACCGACGGAAGGATATAATATCTTTCTTAAGACATGGTTGATCGAGTGTGCTTGGCCAGAGGTACGCCTTATTCTAAGGGTGTGCAACCAAGAAAAACCCACAGGTCAAAAAAGGTAAAAACCAATGGCCCTTATGTCCATTGAAGTCCCATTGGATGTCTGTGGAAATTCTACCTTTATCACTAGGCCTGGCAGAACTTTATGAAAGTAGGGAAATTGGGATTGGCAAGTGGGAGGTCAGGAAGAAATGGGGGTTGTGATTAAAGTGGTGAAATTTAGAATTAAAACTTTGAAGAAAGTTTGAAGAACTGAAGAAAACAGTTGCATTTGGGAAGTGATTTGGAACCAGCTGGAACTGAATGTGGGTTACTAGGGAATAGAGTGAAGGCTCAGGAATGATAGGGTCATCCAGGGCCTGAAAAGTTGATGGAACAAATGATGTATGAGTGATGGGAACTCACCCCCTGGATAATGGGGGGCAATGGGTGGAGAAAGGAAGAGGGTGAGAAAGAGAATGACTATATAACTTGCAATATTGATGGAGCATCTACCATGTGCCAGGTCCATCAGCAGCTACTCTGTATTTCACATTCAATCCTCAAATCCATCTAATGAGGTAGTGACTATTACTATCTTTTCTATTTTATAGTGGAGAGATCAGGGCTTAGAAGGTTACATGTCCTACCCAAACATAGATTGTATGTTATAATTATAAATTCTTTTCAAAAATCAAGTCTTCCAATTCTAGAATCTCCTCTTTGAACCTCTACATTACTGCCATTTATTGCCCATCTCCCATGACTTGCCATTGTGCTAGGTGAATTACCTCACTGAATTCCTACAAAATCTCCAAAATTTTGTTGTCCTCATTTACCAGAGAGAACACTGAGACAGCAGTTAAGGGACTTTCAATGGCTAAAACAAGTAGAAACAGGGCTCTTAATTTAAAATTAGTCATGGGTTCAAAGACTGTGTTGAGTTCAAAAGTCCTGGTGGCAAGTATCTGGAGGATTTGGGAAAATGACATGAAGGTCAGTAGATGATCGTATTAAAAATGGGAAAATATAAGGTACTGGATACTATGATTTTCAAACAAGGGAACTGTCGTATAGATACACCATCATTTGTATGTTCAACCCATACTTTCACCGTTCAGTACACAACTAGAGACTCTTAAGACACTTTCTAAAAATCTTTAAGTTGTCTTTCTCTGTAGTGCTCTCCTCTCCAGTACTCTACTTTGTAGATTCTAACCACCTTAGCTTCCCTAGAATCCAGCCCAGAAAATTAGTGGGACCCTAACTGGGTTTACCCACCTGTGCTACAGCCTGAAAACTCTCTCCAGGTTGTAAAATGGGGCCATCACAGGACTCACCTAATTTTTTTTCCTATTCTTAAGAATCACTGTCCTTGGTTGCCTGATGTCCAAATTACTTTAAAACCATTGCATCACGGCAACTATTAGTTGCATATAATACCCAATGTTCATTACATTTTGTCTTTTTTTTTTTCTAGGAGATAGAATAAACTGATTTCTATTATTTCATCTTGGATGTTAGTAAAGGTGATCTCAGTATGTACTGGATCAGAATTGTATCTTCTCTGAGTTTCCAACTAAGTCTCAGTTAAGCAACCAAAGATAGCATTTTCATCCCTGGGGCCTTTCAAAACCTTAACAGTTTGGTTGAAAGGCATTTTGTCCTACAAGCCCCCTTTTCTGATTTAAGTATGTCTTGTTTGTGAAGCCTCTTTGTTCTGACTGCCCACATTTACTTGTAAGTGGTTATGCTCTCTCCCATTGTCCAGTACTCCCCTACAGGGCGCAATGATCTACTCAGCGTCAGGTTGGGAGTACACAGTCACAGACTCCAGTTCCGGTCCTGCCTTTAATAAACAATCTGACCTTACACACTTTCCTTTGCCTCTCTTAACATCAAATTTCCCACTTATAAAATGGTTTCAGGTGGGTGGAGTAAATGGACTTGAATTTCTTTCCAAGGCCAAGATTCCTTATTTCTAATGTGTGTTGTGTCTCAATCATTTTGATGTAGCTTCTGAAAAATTAGGACCCCAGTCATCTCAATATTTTTATCTGCTGTGAGCCCAGCCTGAGAGTTTTTGAAGGGTGCTGGGTGAGTCAATCCATCCTTGTTTCCTGCACTCTCTTCTGCTGTCTGCAAGGAATTGTGGTTTATGGCAGCTTTTACCTCCATGGTCCTCCAGGGACAGAAACAGGAGAGGCCGTAGTTAGCAGGAAGGATCTCTTTTGTGGCTTGCTTCATTGAGAGTGACTGGCTCTTCATTTGTCTTTGTTGAAAGAGCCAATCAGAGGGCTTAGGACCCTAGGTTCTCTCGCATTCATTCTTGGCTGATTGGTGATTCAGAGAGTCCATTAAAATGCCTGGATGACCAAGAGCTCAATTTACCCAGATGAAGCCTGTTTGGCAGCGAAGAGGCTATTTCTCCCCCTTAGCAACCACTGAAGAGTCAGCACTTGTAGCCTTGGGGGAAGTACATCTCAGCACACTATATTAACCTCTCTGGCACTGCCTGGTGGCCTTGGTCCAGCTAGCCAGCCAGCGTTAGGGTTTACGATTGCTCGGGCATTGATAAGTGACCATGCTGACAGTGTAGCACTGCTCAGGAAGGGAGCTTATTACTTCTAGGCTCTCCAAGAGAACGTGCGAGAGCTATTTATTGTGAGTCCCTTTCCCACAGGTTAGAAATCTGGGCAATTATATGCTTTCCTTTTCTAATATATGGTTAGAAATATAGTGAGGTGATTTCGAAAACATGAAAGTTACAAATTTATGTGTCAGTGGGGTTTTCAGGTTTTTCCACTTTCTAAACAGTGAGGCTGTAGGCATTATATGGGCTTGGGGATGGGCCTACCTCACCCTAAATTCATAGTTGTGACTCTGCTATGAAACTGTAAAGTCCTCATGTGAGAGGTTATTGTTATTTCTGACTTCCTTCTTTTGCTATGTTCCCTCGTTTCTGATTCTGCTAAGGAAGGATTTTCTTTTTACCATCTTTCTCAGTCGCCCACAGCCATACTCAACTCCATGCTTCTTTTCATATATAAAAAAATTTTTAAAAAGATTTATTTTACTATTTTTTAAATTTTTATGTAGATCCAACTAGCCAATATATATAGTATATCATTAATTTCAGATGTAGTGTTCAATAATCCATTAGTTGCGTGTAACACCCAGTGCTCATTACACCACATGCCCTTAATTACACTTAATTACACTTAATGCCCATCACCCAATTATCCCATCCCCATTACCCCAATTAACCATCCCTCCACCCCCTTCCCCTCAAGCAACCCTCAGCTTGTTTCCTATAGTTAAGAGTCTCTCATGGTTTGTTTCCCTCTCTGATGACTTCCCATTCAGTTTTCCCTCCCTTCCCCTATGATCCTCTGCACTGTTTTTTATATTCCACATATGCTCAACTCTATTCTTGAGGTTGATTTGATTTTCCTTCCTACTCTGACATTTCTAGCCCTGTCACTTCAGGGATTCTGCTCCAGCCTCTCCCCTCTTCCTCTTCTCTGCCTCCACTTGGACAACTTCGCCCACCAGCAGAGAGGTGGGTTCTGAGAGCCCTCCTCTATACTATTCTCTCTGATGCTTAGCTCTCACCAGTATAACAACACCAGTTTCAGGTCTGTCTCTGCTGACTTGTCACAGCGCAATTCTAGCCAGGTGTTAACAACAGCAACGGTGGCGGCTACTATTCCCTGAACACCTACCATGGACCAGATCTGTGTGTACATTCCCTCTAAACCTTACAGAAACGCAATGGGATAGGCACTCTGATTATCGTCATCGCATAAACCAGGAAACCAAAGCGCAGAGAACTTAAAGTAACTTTCCTCAGGACACAGAGTTAGTAAATAGCGGAGCTCAAATTCAAATCAGAATCCATTAGCCTCCAGAACTTATTGGGCTTCCAAAGTGTTTCTCTTGTACGTGATCTTGCAGATTATTAACCGAATCTCTACCATAGTACCTAAGAGTAGGCCAGGGAGAAGGAATTGTGACTGAGAAATATCTTCTAAGTAAGAAGTTAACTAAGTAAGCTTAGTTTCTGAGCAAAGATAGGCAGGCATAAGGAGAATTTTCCTGTATAGTGAAGATAAACTGGAATTTACTTCACTTATTTTCAGTATAGTTCTCATCTATTTAAACGTAAAGTTGACCTTAATGGAATGTTACTAGCTTCTGTGAGTGAGACACTGTAATAGAAACTCCCACATAGGAGACAATATAATAAAGAAACATGTATGCAATCAGAGGAAAATACTGTTATATATGGTACACACAGTATTATTCAACAAGGGTTACCAATTCAGTTCTGTTTCAGCAGAAGGCACAGAACATTTTGGATTAAAATTCACAAATACAGGTAAGTTTTCATCTTTTAAGTAACAGTCACTAAGTGACTTGGCCAAGACACTTAAACACTATGACTTTGATGACGTGTTGTTTTCTCTTCAGTAATTCAAGTAGACTTTAACCTCTAGTCTAAATTTTGCATACATGAAGTACCTCAAAAATATGCTATTATTAGGGCAAGGGCAATGATAATGAAATCTACATAACTATATTTTTATGGCACCTTTCACAAAGGCATTTTTGTTTTCTTAGAGGAGTGATTATTCAGACTATTTTGGGATAGGTCAAACTCTCTTGACTAAAGGGCTTTCAGAGGTGAACTCCTCAGGGGAAAGTTCTGATAAATCTGTAAGCTTCTTTTTGACATAAATTTGACATTATTTTATAACCTTGATTCCTAACTCCACAGGACAAACTTTGCTAGGAAAGGTAAAATGTTTAGTGGCTAAGATAAGGATGTTTACTTATTTGAAGGGGGCATAGTATCTAATGACATAAAGTATTTGCTTTTTCTGTTACTGTTGTCCAAGGGACACTCCTAGAAAGTCAACAGTAACGTTCAAAGAGCCATTTTCAACTATTCTCTGTAGAATAAATGTCTTTGGTTTTGCTACCCTGTGTATTGCTTCAGCCCTGGATATAGAGCCTAAACAAATACATTTTTCTTTCACATTAACTTACCAGCTTCTTAATTAATCAAGTACAATGGTAATATCCAAATCAGATTTTCAGGAAACTTTAATGACTTCATAATTTCTTGTCTTTCTGAAAGCCATTGCAAAATGGATTTAAAATTCTAGTAAAAATAGTGTGTCTGCTATGCAAATTCAACGTCAAGACCAAAACTGAAAAGCCATTTTGTTATGATATAAATTCGAGAAGTGTTACCAGTCAATCATCTCAGATGTACTTATGATGCTTTTGAAAAGATTGTTAACATTAATTTAGTAATGATGTAGTCTTCGTTTATAATCAATATGTCTAGAGGTGGAAGCAACAAGAGCAGTCTATAATTCAAAACCAAAATATTCAATGTAATAAGGTAGAAGTTTTAAATCATCATCATATACACCTTACTCTAGCATTCAAAGCTCTCCACAACCGACCCCAATCCGGTTGCCTAGCAACATCATCCATATTATTGCACATCCCACACTCCAGCCATCTAGATTAACTCATTGCTCTACAGATAGAACCTATGCCTCTTGACCTCTCAGCTTTCATTATTTCTGTTCCTTCCACCTTTTTTTTTATTATGTTATGTTAGTCACCATACAGTACATCGTTTTTAATTTAATTTTATTTTATTTTATTAGCATATAATGATTATTTGCCACAGGGTACATGTCTGTGAGTCATCAGGCTTACACATTTCACAGCACCGACAATAGCACATACCCTCTCTAATGTCCATAACCCAGCCACCCTATCCCTACCCCCTACCCCCCAGCAATCCTCAGTTTGTTTTGTGAGTTTAGGAGTCTCTTATGGTTTGTCTCCTTCCTAATCCCATCTTGTTTCATTTCCCTCCCCCACCCCCTACTACCCCCCGCCCTGCTTCTCACATTCTTCCTATCAGAGAGATCATATGATAATTGTCTTTCTCTGATCGACTTACATTATTTGTTTTTGATGTAGTATTCCATGATTCATTATTGCATATAACACCCAGTGATCATTGCAACACATGCCCTCCTTAATACCCATCTCTGGGCTATCCTATCCCCCCCTCCTCCCCTCTGAAACCCTCAGATTGTTTTCCAGACTCCAGAGTCTTTCATGGTTTGTCTCCCCCTCCCCCCCTTCAGTTTTACCTTCCTTTGCCTAATGTCCTCCTTGCTATTCCTTATGTTCCACATGAGTGAAACTATATGATAATTGTCTTTCTCTGCTTGACTTATTTCACTTAGCATAATCCTCTCCAGTTCCATCCATGTCAATGTAATTGGTAGGTTATTCATCCTTTCTGATGGCTGAGTAATGTTCCTTCCGCCTTTAATATCATTTCATTTTCATCCTCTATCAACACAAGTTGGACTCTTACCAGTTTTCAGGCTCAGGTCCAAATCTACATAAAATAGCACCCAAATGCCACCCCTGTGTCCCATTCCCCAACTGCAGTCTGTTGAAATTAAATACCTCCTTTCTTGGGTTTCAGTTTTATTCATTTGTAACTTATTAATTTCCTTGGGAGCCATTAATGTGATTTATTTCAGAATATTTCTGATTTTATCATTAGTTAACAAGTTCATTGAGGACAAGGTGACTGTCTTGAGAAATCTCTTTATCCCCATTCCTACCCCAGTCTTGAAGTCAGCTGGTTAAACTGAGTTGAATTGGTGATATAACTTCTACTGGGAACAAATTCTGTAAGAAACACTCACAGATAATAGCATGGAAGTATAAGAGCTTGACAGATTATCCTGGGTGTGTTAGTCTCTTTTCTTTATGTAAACTACAAAATCTGTAAAGTCATTTTGTCTCATTTGAAAATTCCATAGTAGATATGATAATTAGATAACCCAAATTGGCCTGTCATTGAAAAGGTCACTTCCAGAAAGGAAACCCTTATCATAATTAGCCTTTTTTTTTGGTCTTTTTATTTTTTATTTCTTTTTTAATTAATTTAATTTTTTCAGTGTTCCAAGATTCATTGTTCATGCATCACACCCATAATTAGCCTTAATGAGGCTTAATTGCCTTCTCCTGATTTACTATTTCTTTAATTTGTATTATTATTTAACTACTAAAAATGCTTAGAGTTTTAGCTCTGCTGGTCTTTTATAGACAAAAGCCTTTTATTGGCAATACCACTCCTTAACCGAGTTAGAGCTAAAAGGGACTTTATTTCTTTTTCTTTTAGATGGGGCTGGGGACCCCATTGTCAGTTTATTTTCCACTCTCCTTTTGATATTCTTTTTAAGATTTAATCATTATTCTTGAATTCTTTCTTGATTCTCTTGGATATTTCCTCTAGTTCAGGAGTTTGCCAAGTGGGAGTGATTTTGCCTGGGTTTTGTTATCTTTGGGATTTGTTCCAGCCTCTCCTTTTCTTCCTCTTCCATGCCTCCATTTTGACAACTCCATCCATCTACCTATTAGATGAGTGGCTTCCATGAGCTCTCCACTCTGAATAATCTCAGGCAATATTTGGAGACCATTTTGATGGTAATGATGGAGGGATGTTCCTATTGGTATCTCCAGCGTAAAGTCCACGGCTAAGCATCCTATAGTCTATGGGACAGACTTCCACAACAAAGAAATATCTCGTCCCCAAATTCAATAATCTTGCTCTAATTGTACCTTCTATGATGACAGGAACCATTCAGTCATTTCTGTAAACTTTCTTTACAGTAACTATTTTATGGTGGCTATTAGTGTCTATCTTCCTGTTCACCTATTTAATATTCTTAATGAGAATGTCCAATAAAGGTGGCAGCTCCTCTTATAATTCCTACCTGAAAGTTATAGCTTTGGTCCTATTCTTAATATTTGTAACTTTTTCTTTTTACAAGTGTTGAATTTTCCTTGTAATTGGTTCCATAAACGTTAAAGTAGCAAGCCCACCACCTGTCACTTAAATATACTTCCTTCCTAAAGGGAATTTGTTATAACAAGAATACCATGTGGCTAGGCTGATAGGTTCCTGTTGTTGTCCCTCAGATTTACTGAACTTCCAAAGAAATCCCTCTTTTTCTGCATTTGGGAGACTGTCTTGCTGTAAGTAACACCAGCGATGCAATGGGAAATATGTAGCAGGACAAGAATTTCCTTATGTGATAGTAGGTATACTTCAGTGCCAGTGCTGCTCTTCCTCTGTCTAAGCAGAAGAAAAATATCCTCATACATTGATGGGCAGGCTTGGGTGCCAAGGTGATTCTCCCTCAGCCCAAAGAGGGAGAGCCAGGTCTTCGAGCAAATCTTATCCAGCAGATTTCATGTTCTGCATTGGCTGCATTGATCACTGAACTTGCATGAAAACTAGAGAAGCGATGAGAAGCCAATTTGCTCCCATGTATTCACATTTGATCTTCATTTATTACTCGGCTTATTGTTGGTTCATAGTAAACTGGAACAAATACAATCTCAAACCAAGACTAGGTCATCATCGGCTAGATTTTGGATCCCAGGCCAGGTTTTGTGTTCTGTCCTAGACCAGGGGCTCTGCATAGACAACTTGGTTGCATAGACAACTTGGATTCTGCATCTAAGCTCTAGAGCACAGCCCAAAAAGACATTCAGATTTCTAGCACTTTCTTCATTTGTGTGAACCAATTTTATAAATTCTGTAGAATTAGTAGTTGATGCTCCACAGGGTCCTAGGATACTTTCTTAATGCTATCTGTTTAATACCAGAAACAAGAATCACTTTCCTCATTATTAAGATTCAGTTAATAGTATAAAGGTCATGGGAGAGATGCCTGCTGGGATTCATGAAGGACAATGCTACCTTTGTGTATGTTATGTGTCTAGGTGTGGATGCTTTTGGAGAAAGATTTGGGATAATGTGACTTCTTTTTTCAGGATTACAATAAACAACCTTAATTTTCTCCCAAGTCCCCTTAATTAGATCTTCTCAACCACCTGTGCTTTGTTCATAATAATCAGCTACCAGAGAATTACAACAGAATACCCACAATCTTTTCCTTGAATCCAATTATCTTTTATTTTTCTTGATGGGTGGGTAGAGTAGACTTGTATGCTGAAGTTCTAACCTCTGAGTCCAAGGGTAAATCCTGTATAATTGAAACCCGATTTCCCTAAAAACTAGTTACTTGTTTCATAATCTTGTTTGCTATTTTTATTTTTGTCTTAAGGTATGCCTGTGATTGAGCCAAAGTATTTTGCTTTCATTTGAGAAAGAAGCAATGATTCATTGGCATTGAAGAAAAAGAAAAATAACCAAGAAATTCTATAAATTCAACTCAGTCCTTGGTTTCTTCATCATACTACTTTCCTGTCCAAGTTCAAAGAACCCACAGAGACATTATGCGTGCTTTTAATTCTATAGACAAATCTTGTTTTAACTTTCTGTACACAGAATTATGTAGTGTGTATTTATTTGTGCTTGACTTATCTGACTCAGAAGTGAAATGGAAGAGTTATTCATGTTCTTGTTGCATATAGCTGTAGTTCATTTATTTTCATTGGGTATAACATTCCATGAAATAATTTACCACAGTATATTTAGTCACACTGTTGTAAATGGACCTTTGTTTTGTTTCCAGTTTTTGTTTCTAGCTATTATGAATAAAGCTGCTATGGTAACAAAGTGGAAGACAGTTATGCTGAGTGAAATAAGTCAGTCAGTCATAGAAGGACAAATTCTGCATGATTCTTCATCTATGAGGCATCCAAAATATTCAAAGTTACAGAGATAGACAATAAAATGGTGGCTACCAGAGGATGGGAGAGGGGGATAAAGGGAATTGTTGTTCAATAGATATAACATTAAAAAAGAAAAAGTGAGGGGTGCTTGGGTGGCTTAGTCAGTTAAGCATTTTCCTCTCAGGTCATGATCCCGGGGTCCTGGGAATGAGCCCTGAGTCTGGCTCCCTGATTGCCAAGAAGTCTGCTTCTCCTTCTCCTCCTAGCTGTGCTCTCTCTTGCTATCTCTGTCTGTCTCGCTCAAATAAATAAAATCTTCAAAAAAAAAAGGAAAAGTGAAATATTGAAATGATGTGAAGAGAAAATAGTTATGTTAGTTGGTGGATATGTTAATTAGCTTGATTGCGGTGATCATTTCATAATGTGTACGTATATCAAAGCATCAAGTTGCCTACCTTAAATATGTACAATTTCCATTTGTCAGTTATACCTCAGTGAAGCTAAAGAAAAATGCCAAAAAAATATTTTCACAGATAAAAATAACTATTTTCAAAGGGCATTTTAAAAAAGTTGCCATGAACATTATCATACATGTTTTTTGAGGAACATGTGTACTTTTCTGTCGAATATAAACCCAGAGGTAGAATTTCTGGGTCAAATGGTATGTGTACTTTGAATTTAACACTGATTTTCAACTTTAAAGAATGTTGCCAAATGGTTTTCCAAAGTAGCTGTACAAATTTAAATTAACAGTATCTGAAGACTTCTATTGCTCCTCATTCTCATCAATACTTGGGAGTGTCAGTCTTTTTAGTTTTAGTCATTTGTATTGGTATGGAGTGGTATTTTATTAAGTTTTTCTTTTTATTTTGGAAATCTTCAGATTTATAGACAAGATTCAAAGATTAAGAGTTCCTGTATGCTCATCACTCATCCCTCCCACCCCCAGTATTTCATAACTATTTCATAACCAAGGCACAATTTTCAAAACAGAAATTAATGTTGGTGTATTACTATGAAAAAAACTCCAGACTTCATTTGGATTTCATGTTTCTTCACTGCTATAATTTGTCTCTTCTACAATTTGATCTAGGATATAACACTGCATTTGATCCGATTTCCTTAGTCTTCGCTGGTCTGTGATATTTTCTCACTCTATCCTTGTCTATTAAGACCTTGGCAGTTTTGAAGAGTACAGGATAGATACTTAGTAAATGTCCCTTAATTTTTTTTATGTTTTCCTCATGATTATTGGGGTTATGAGTTTTCAGGAAGGATACCCCAGAGGTGACTTACCTCTCCTTATATCATAATACTGGAGTACAATATATCAAGACCCATCAGTGGCAATGTTAATCTGGATCACTAAATTAAGGCGGGGGGGGGGGGGGCAGAAGGACGGGAGGGGCAGAGGGAGAGAGAGAAGAAGATTCCTTGCTGAGCAGGTTGCCCAGCATGGGGCTCCATCCCAGCACCCGGGGATCATGACCTGAGATGAAGGCAGATGCTTAACCGACTAAGCCACCCAGGTGCCCCTTGGCTTTACTTTAATGAATGTATGTTTAATTTATATTGTATTTAACTCGATTTGGTTGCTTAGTGCTTTTTAATCTATGATATGGTGTTTTTATCAATTTTAAAAATTCTCATTAACTATATACCTTCTTTGTCTTATTCTTGCTCCTTTTCTTCTGGGATTCTTTTCTTCCCCCCAGCACTTGATAAAGCATTTTTTTCTAGTTTTGTTGAGAAGTAATTGACATGCTTCATTATATAAATTTAAGGTGTACAACATGATGATTTGATTTACATATCTTAGGAAATGATTACCACAATAGGTTTAATTAGCAGCCATCATCTCATATAGATACAATAAAAAGAAAAGAAAAAAAAATCTTGTGATGGGAAGTGTTAGGATCTACTCTCTTAAAAACTTTCTTGTATATCATGCAGCAATATTAGCTATAATAATCATGCTGTGCATTATACCCCTAGTGCTCATTTATCTTGTAACTGCAAGTTTGTACTTTTTGACCACCTCTCTCCAATCTCCCCTACCATACTCCCACCTCTAGTAACCACAAATTTGATCTCTTTTTCTACGAGTTTGGTGTGTTTTTGCTTTTGTTGTTTTAGATTCCACATACATTATGCAGTATTTGTCTTTCTCTGTCTAGCTTATTTTACTCAGTACAATGCCTTCAAAGTCCATCCATGTTGTTTCAAATGGTAGGATTTCCTCATTTTTTGTAGCTGAGTAATATTTCATTGTATATATATATACCACAATTTCTTTATCCACTGATCTACTAATGAATACTTGGGTTGTTTCTACCTCTTGGCTATTGTAAATAATGTTGTCAATAATTACTTTTTGAGTTAGGGTTTTCATTTCCTTTGGATATATTCTCAGAAGTGGAATTGCTCAATCATATGTGAGTTCTATTTTTAATTTCTTTAGAAACCTCCATACTGTTTTCCATAGTGGTTGTACCAATCTACAGTCTCACTAATAGTGCACAGGTTCCCTTTTCTCCACATCCATGCCAACATTTGTTATTTCTTTGATTACTCATAAAAGACATTTTCCTCTCACATCTCCAAACACACAAGCTTACTTATTGCTTCCTTGGACTGGTACAAGAAGATATTTTAGTTCTTATTTCACTGAGAAAGAAGCCATTGATGGTGCTATTTCATTCTCAGTTCCAGATTTCCATCTTATGCAAGTTGTTTTGCTTTCTTAATAATGAGCATTAAAAAACCTATTCTCAAGCAATTACAACTTATTTAAGCTCCAACTTGGAGTAACAGCTCACAAGCTTACTTTTTTTTTTCCACAAGCTTACTTTTGACAATGTTGAACTTCACTTGAACTTTGTGCTCATGAAAAATAGCAGTGGTAAAGAAATCCTCACCCTTTTGCTTCCCGAGAGATGGCTAATCCCAAAGGACATCCAGATCTCCCATATTTCAAGATTAGACCCAACTCCAGCTTTTCTCACGGATTCAGATAAGACCCATCTTCATCCTCCCTCATCATTCTCATAAGACTCATGGATGACTCCTTTGTAAACCTGCATCTTTCCAGGCCCCCTTTATTTTCTTTGAGATGATTCTCATTAGTAAACATTCTATCAATTACAGTAGCTTGATTAAGATCATCTCCTTAAATGTCAGGTACATTTTGTCTTTGTTAGTTTAGCACTGAGACTCAGATGAGGTTGAATCTCACCTTTAGATCCCTGTTTACTCCATCCTTGTGATGGCTTCTCTCAGAGAACTACACATTCTGTTCCTGACTTATGATCTGGGTATTCAGTGGTGTTCTGATTTCTGATCCTATGTTCTGGATTCTTATCCATTTTTATCATACCAAGGGTTTGATTTTGATTATTGTACATTTACTCACTTGATTTCTGGTGCCACTTGTTTTGACCACATGGTCTGACCACTTGGTGATTTCTGGAAATGGATTGATGATTCATAGAGATCTTGTTTCTGTTGGGTGAAAGACAATAGAAAATCTAGTTTGCTAATCCCTTTTATTTGTTTGTCTATTTTTCTATTTGTAATTTTGACCTTAAGTCAATTAAGAATTCATATCCACTAGGAAAGAAAGAGCTTGTTGATATAAAGTCATGAACTTTTTCTGTGTTTATTCTTGATCCAGGACTGAAAGTTTAGAATCGAAACAAATGCACTTCACCTGTATATGTCGGTATATCTATGTCTGAAATTCAGTAATGTCATTACCTCTCATTGTGTAATTGTGTAATATTTTTCTATCTATGGATACTATTAAGTAATGAATAGTAAAGGAGCTTAAAGGAGCTCCCCTCTTAAAGGAGCTCTATTCTGATTGACTTAAAGATAAGCAAGCTCGGGGTGCCTGGGTGGCTCAGCGGGTTGAAACCTCTGCCTTCAGCTCAGGTCATGGTCTCAGGGTCCTGGGATCGAGCCCTGCATCGGGCTCTCTGCTCAGCAAGGAGCCTGCTTCCCTTTCTCTCTGCCTACTTGTAATCTCTCTCTCTGTCAAATAAATAAAATCTTTAAAAAAAGATTTTAATCTTTAAAAAAAAATCTTTAAAAAAAAAAAAAGCAAGCACTTGTATAAGTTGAATATGCCTAAACTTTCCAGAAATTAAGAAAACTGAACTTACAATGTTTTTAATGTGCTAAAAAATTCTTATAGAAACTAACTCAAATGGTTTAAGAAATCAAGATCAAATAATTTTGGAAAATATTTAATAATTTTGGTTTAATAAAAAGAACTATGTCTCTTCTGATTTATCAGTGTTAAATATAATATACACATATATTTTATTCTACTTGGCTGTTTTTCCTAAACTTATACAAGTTAACTGGTCAAAAAAATAACTTCTACTTAGTGCTTAAGATTATGCGAAATGTAAATTTGTGTTTAACCAAATGGAAGCATTAGTCTAACAAATTTTATTTCAATAGTAATTATATTTTGTAGCATGTAGCTTAAAGATAAGTTCCAAAATCTTTAGATAATTTAAAATCTTGGATAGAAACTAAATTAATTTATTGATATTCATTAGATACTTAGATCATTTCTAAATAAGATGGAATACTTACTTAGATATATATTAATTCTAAAGTATAATTTTAAGCTTATACTTTCTGCTTCTTGTTTTTATATGGTGCAGAGAGGACATAAATACTTGCATTTCCTAATAAAAGTGTTCATTTTTACCACCCTGAGAAGTTGTTCTGTAAGGGATGTATATGGATTCGTGGTAGTAGGTTCGTGGAAAGTATAGTCAGAGCTAAAGTTTGATGAGTTTATTTGTAATGTTTTTCTAAAAAGCTATATTAGCAAATATTATACTGATGCATTACTAGAGTTTGGTTTTCTCTCTCTTGAAGTGACCTTTTCCTGGAGTATTGGTCTACTCTTACTGACGGGTTATAAAAAACTATTTTCTTATTTTCTGTAAAATCTGCCTAGATAGCAAAGATTTTTTGTTTGACTAGAATCACCTCTATGGTCTGTATTGACTTTGTTCTTGATTATTTAAGAAAGCAAAAATTTCCCACAAGTGAAAAAGCTAAAATTCTTTACAATCACATTACCTCCTGGGTTTACTTTTAAAACATTTTATTATCACTTTGTTCAATAGGTAGTTAAGTATTATTTCTCAATCATGCATGATTCTTTCTTTTTTTTTTTTTTAAATATTTTATTTATTTATTTGACAGAGGGAGAGAGATTACAAATAGGCAGAGAGGCAGGCAGAGAGAGAGGAGGAAGCAGGCTCCCTGCTGAGCAGAGAGCCTGATGCAGGGCTCGATCCCAGGACCCTGAGATCATGACCTGAGCTGAAGGCAGAGGCTTTAACCCACTGAGCCACCCAGGAGCCCCTGATTCTTTCTTTTTAACTTCAAAATTATTGAATGTTTAAATTTTCTTTTTCTAAGCTTCATCAAGCTCAAATATGCTGACAATCTTGTTATTTTGCCTTACCAAAATTGAATTCTAACTAATATATTTTGGACGTAAAACTGTCTTTGATAGTTTCCAAAAGGTCCTTGGAAAATCAGAAAGGATTTGTTTTTCCACCTTATAAAAAGAGAGGTGTTAGAAATAATTAGGCTTATTCAATATGTTACTATTGATGAGTTGCTTGGGAAACGTCAAATCAGGAAAGATGTTTAGCCCTCCTTGGGTTAAATTTGTATGGAAAAAATGTTGTTAATATGAATATTTCAGAAATTATATGTTATGTGTAAATTTCCTAGAGATTTGTCCATCAGTGATTTGCCCTCACTGTTTATGATGTTTCCCTTCCTCAGAGTTCTAGTGCTGCTTTCTCAGACAACAGACAACAGTGTAATGAGTCATCATTTTAGTTGTTTGTAAGGATGTTAACTTGGTTTCAACTTTACTGTATTAACTTGAATCTAGCATCTTCCAGTCCAGGGATTTTCAACTGAAATTCATGAACTTATCTTAACATAAAGATACTTAAGAATCACTCCAGACTTACAGAATCTCTTTATTTGAAATTCTTGGTATATTCTAATTATAGTTTTGGTATATTGACCTGGTATATTCATTGTATATTATTTCTAAGGATTATTTTATGTTACCTCTGAATCTGTTTTTCTCTGTAAAAGATCATATTAAGTCATTTTTATAAATTAGATGCAATATTCACTCTGTAGAAATAAGGTTAATCGTTACGTGTAGAGATATTTTGTCCAAAATTTTTTTATTGATTTTGTTATCTTATTTACATGCCACAGAAACCACCAATTTTCCTTGCCAGATGCATTATTCTTCAAATTAACACTCATCAGATCTTCCACATTTGAAAAGTACTGGTAATAAACACGACTCTTTTATATCTCTTGTCATCTGTAGATAGTTTTTTGTTTTTTTCTGACACGTCCTTGAAAGTACTTACAACCAGCTACAGACTGGAGGGCTTCATTTTCAGTGGAAAAGGACTTTGTCAGAGCTCTGTGGACAAAGACTGTGTCAAATACTTCTGAGTCTGGGCTTCTGGTGATATCCTCTTGCTTAAAAAACTTTGGGACCATATACTAGTGGACTGAGTCAGGATTTCTAGAACGTCAGTCAAGAAGCAAGTGGGTTCACAAGACTGCTAACCCAAGATCAAGCAAAACAAAAACTTAATTTAAGTGATGAAAGATGACTGTGGGTTTTGTCTGAAATACTACTCTTGTGTTAATGTATTATTTCCTGGATATATAAGGAATCCTTTCAATCTCTTCAGTTATCTATAATTTATAACAATTCAGTAGACAATGCTTTTGTAAACTGACAGAAATATTTATTAATGTTGTCTTTTCCTCCCTGTTTGATACCTCCAGAATTTGGAAGCTCTTATTCAGTATATTTTTCCCCCATGATCAAGAGAGTTATTTGCATAGGTTCCACAGAAATATCCTTATTGGCAAGTATTGGAAATATTATAGTTGAGAATCATGCTCCTTCAACCAGATATGACCAATTACTTGGGAACTAAAGTTGACAGTGTGGAATCAATGCTTACAAACCCTTCCTCGGAAGAACTGGACTGGTACCTGACTCACAGAATTTCTTGATTTATGGATGAGTCAAGTAGTCCATTTCCTTGAAGGCTCAGGAAACTTAGGACGTTTGGGAGACTACAAGAAGCGAGGTATTTACCGCAATTTATAGGTACCAAAAATGAAATCTGTACATGACTTGATTTCCTAATCTCAAGGGGCATTTAAAATTTCAATGCGAGATTACATATAGACATTTCCAGCAATACCAACTTAAGAAGGTCTATATGGTAAATTACCATTTTTGCTGCACTTATGTAAATAGTGAAGCCAAATGAAATGAGGCTAGTCTTATTTTGTGATCAAGAATAATCTTTTTTTTACATTATTTTTGATCAAAAGAGGGGTAGCTATGGAGAAAATTTGTATTTCAACAGAAAGTTTTCATTTACAGCATTATCTTTTGGGTTGTCAAATTCTAGCTCTGTTCATTCTCTGATTATTTTTTGCAACCTTTTAAAAATTATGGTAATTAATGGATATGTAAACTTTGTCTTATTACCCTGTCTGATAAAAATTTGTGCCCCTTTCCCCACCATGGAAAAACAAATTTTGGCATCTATGTTAAATTAGATTGCATGCAAATTGTTCAATTGTTAATCCTTACCACATTTTCAATTCTTCCAGTTTCCTTCAGTATCCGATCACAATCCTCCAAGAATACATTTCTAATTTCTCTCCCTCCTGCTAGACCCTGTGTCACAGAGGACAAAGACTAAAACATGACTTAGATCCTTCTTGAGACTCTAGGTTGTCTTGATGCTGGCCCTTTTTATCAGGATCTGAAGAGTCACTGTGAACTGAAGCTTGAGAACTTGATAGGAACCTCACTCTCATAGCAGACCATGCATGGGCTAGATGTTCTCTTGAATATTTAACTGTCTTAGCCACAAATGAAGTCCTGAAAAGTGTCTGGGGGCATGCAGGCCCTTATATGAGAGGAACATGGTCATTCTCATAAAGAGAGCATGGACCTCCTAGCTTGAGAAGTCAGGAAACTTAGTGAGTGGGTGTTGCTGAAAGATTTTTCTTCACTGACTTCTTGGAATCCACTGTACCAGTTACCTTCCGGGTTGAACTCTTAGCTTTCACTTTGAAACAACCTTTTATGATAATATTTCCCCTTTCCATTGTGGACATCCCTCTTTTAAGATGCCTGATCAGCAGGACTCTAAAACAACTGACCTTTGCACCACCTCTAAACAGCTATTTCCACTGATTCGCAGGAATGATGCCAACAGCCAGAGACTGTTTGTTAGATCCTTCTTCATGCAATCAGAAGGTTCCTGATTGCCTCTGAGTTGTTTGGAAAGGGAGTGCTGACAAGGTTGAACTTTACCTCAGCCCTGCGCTCCCAGAAAATAATTACAGTTAAGAAATCCTCCCAACCCTTTTATGTTCTGAGAGAATTAACTCTAACCAGCCAGCCACAAAAGACTAGCAGTAGGTGCTGGCATATTTCAAGATTAAACCCACCTCCATCTTTCCTCAGTGACTCAGATCAGAGCAGAATCCACCCTTCTGCTGACCCCCATAAGACTCAGGGATAACTGTTTATACGCCTCTATAAATCTCTGGATGTCTTTTTTTTTTTTTTTTTTTTTTTGAGGTATTTCCCATTAATGAAACTTATCCTTATCACAATAACCTGAACAAAATTTTCTTCTTAGTTGTCTGGTACATTTTTTAAGACTTTATTTATTTGATAGAGAGAGCACAAGCAGGGGAGGGTCAGAGGCATAGGGAGAAAAAGACTCCCCACTGAGCAAGGAGCCTGATATGGGGCTTGACCCCAGGACCCTGGGATCATGACCTGATCTGAAGGCAGACACTTAACTGACTAAGGTACCCAGGCACCCCACATTTTGTTTTTGATACTTCCCTTATTTTAAGTTCCTTCTTGGTTTCTGAATGTTGAAAAGTACACTTTCTTTTTATCAAGTTCAGCTAGATATTAATTTTTTTTAAATGTATATAACATTTTTATATACTTTTAGCAGGAGAGAGATCCTCAATAACCTAGTCCTTCTTGTGATAAGAAACTGATGTCACCTTTATTCTTTCTTCAGTCTTTTGCTGGTGGATATATCTTGTGCTCAGCTCCATTAAGACTTTGCCTTTTGATTTACAAAACTTTCTCTTTCCCTTTAATATATAAAGCATCAGGCTTTGGCTTTCATAATTATTGCCCGTGAAGTAGGCATCAAGAACCTCACTTGGAACTCAAAATCTGAGCACCAACTCTCTTTGTATTTCTATGACAATTATATCAATCTTCCCCCCCAAATAATGGATGTCTCTGGAGAATAAAGGGAAGGTTTTGTATGAGGAAATATAAAAGAAAAAGCACCTGGATTCATTTCAAGAAGTTATCTCAATATAGTCTCAATCCTTCATACCTACCATCCAGCAGAATATATCCCCTGAAGCTGTTGATACAGAACAGGGGCTCCATCTCAGACACAGTCTTTCACAAGGCCCAAACTTCTTGAACTGACCCTTATGATGTTTTTCTTAAGAGTTGGTTAACTTTGCTACTTCCGTACTTGTTTGAAGGACTCTGTCGCTCCCTGGGTTACGATTTTGATTTCTCAAAATTTTTATTTCTCCCTTATCCATCTTTAGACAACACGAACAAGATCAATCTTTGTTGTCCCAACCCTAGAACAAATACCCAAATATTCCCCCCAAACTCACCTCATAGAATCTGGACACCTGGACGAGAATAAAATTAATAGATCCTTTCCAGGTAGCAGACTTTGATAACACATATAACATAATATATATATTATTATATAATATATATATAATAATATAACTTTGATAACAAAATAAACACATATTGTGGGACTAGGAAATATTTACCTTTCCAAATTTACCATAACAGATTTATGTTTCTTTCCTTTCTTCAAAGGAAAGTTTAATTACATTGCTCTTTCATCTTTTTCTGTTAAAAGATTCATTGTTTGGGGGGTGCTTTCTTCATACTAAATTTTTATTTCCTTTCTCTTATGAAAGACTAACTTACTTAAAAGTATCAGTGACTATGTATGACTTGTTTTCATTTATTAATAATAATTTGAAATAAAACCAAGGAAAGGGAATCTTTAAATTCTGAGATAGTATAACTCCACAGTCTCACACTGACCTGAAAAATTGATAAGACAAAGATGAGATTATTGGGATAGTTCATACTATGACTCAAAACCATTTTCTATTGTGGTGTTATAGGTTGGTTAAAGTGATAGCCTTTTTTGATGGGTTTTGTTGTGTCTTGTGAGTAAATCATTACTATGTCTAATATTGGAATGGAATTATCACTACTGTATCATGAGTGGATATTTTGATTCTGTGGTTCCCTCAGTATTACAGCCTGACTTGTAATCAATAATGACTATTTCTTGATATTTAATGTATAGGACATTTATTTATACTCAATAAATATTTTTCAAAAGGA
>CM053603.1:121549833-121609490 GCA_028646535.1 Procyon lotor
GGCAATTGTCAGCCTTGGGTTTTAAATATCAATACCTGTTTAATTTTTTCAGCTCTTTAAAGCAGTGTCTAAGATTCAAAATTACTCTAATACCATTCTTAAAATCCATTTAAAGACTTTTTCTGGGTAATCAGCACACTCCTAAAATTAGGTAAGTCGAACTCCCAACCTAATAAACTTTATTTTTGTTTTGGGGTCATTTTATTTAGCTCAATCAGTCAGAAAAATCCATGCTTGCTAAATATAAATAAATAAAAAATAAAAAAGCAAACAAGCAGATAAAATTGACAAGATACCAAGTACTTAAATATCTACTACACAGATAGTCCTTTGTTTTGAATTGCAGCTGTCTTGCAATAAATAGTACAAATATAAACAAATTCAATAGAAATTCCAGAAAGAAAGTGCTTAGAATAGCAGACACTATGCTCTTAAACAATCCCCAAAAGAATCATTTAGAGTTTGCCACTCTTCATTCAATCCCATGAAATCTGTTTAGAATTAATGAATCAAGCTGATGATTAAACTCCTGATAAAGACCCTGATTCCTTTGCCTCACTGTCTATACTGTCATGTAGAAATCTGTTTCTCCTTTTTTTTTAAAAAAATTTTATTTATTTATTTTACAGACAGAGGGATCACAAGTAGGCAGAGAGGCAGGCAGAGAGAGAGAGGGAAGCAGGCTCCCTGCTGAGCAGAGAGCTGGATGCGGGGCTCTATCCCACGACCCTGAGATCATGACCTGAGCCGAAGGCAGAGGCTTTAATCCACTGAGCCACCCAGGTGCCCTGAAATCTGTTTCTCCTGAGGAGTTAAAATTAATATAAATGTGTGTGTGTGTGCCCGTATGTGTATGTGTCTACTAATAAATTTTTCACCTGAAAATACAGGAAGGGAAAGTAGTAAAGAATGGTGAGGCAGAGAGTGATGGGCAAGGAGGGATGTTTTATACAGTGTATCATGAAAGGGTGAAGCCACCAGCATTTAACTGGAGTTTAAAGCTATAGTATAAATAAGATAGTGAAAGGGGAAGAGAAGCTAGTGAAGAGAAGAGCTCTGGGGGAGGGTGAGTCCTGTTTTAAATAGCTAGTTGAAACATTTAAACAAAGCAAATAGACAAGAACATTTGAGCAAATAGTTAAATGTTTTTAATAGTTAAAATATTTAGAGATTGAAAGAGGCAGCAAAAGAGATGGAGAAGGAGAAATTGCATCTAGAAAAGGAAAAGGCAGCTCTAAAGAAAGAACATACAGAGCATAGCAGTTCTATCAAAAAGGGCTTTTGAGAATTAAAAATTGATAGCTAGCATAAAAAATTCAGTAAAGAAGTGAGAGATAAAGTCGAAGTCTGTCAGAGAGGAAAACAAAAAGAAAGAAATGGCAAAAGGGGAGAGAAAAGGTCAGGAATGTAGAAAATCAGATCAGTGGTACCATTGTCCAAATGATAGAGGTTTCAGGAATAGAGAATATGAACTGGAGAGGAGGAAAATAAAGAGATGACACAATGAAATGTCCCAGAAGGGAAGGGCACAAGTGTGTAGACTAAAGGGATCTGATGGGTTCCCAGCACAATGAATATGCACATCTGGTCGAGGGAGGATCTCATCAAAGTATCAGGGATCAAATGGCAGCAGTTATCTCAACAACAAATTGGGGAGAAAACAAAATGGAACAGTGCCTTCAAAATTCCCAGGGAAACTGCGGTGTGTACACAGCTAACCCCCCCATGAAGGGTGGGGAGAATACAGACATTATAGGGTAAGAAAATTCTTCCTTTCTTCCCTTTCAGATTCTTTGTCTGGTCTAAGAAGTAAATTGACATTAGATCAATAGGAGGAAAAAACAATTTGATTTTTTGTATATAAGAGCTCATAAAAATATGAGGCTAAAAGAAATGACCAAAGCAGTCAGCTTCTAGATCTTTTAGACAAAAAAAAATACATTTATAAAGATATGACAACATAAAGAAGTTTGGGCTTGGGGTAGCAAATTAATGAAGAAGTAACAAGGTTTGTTTCTATGATCTTCTTGGCCCTGCAGTCCCTGTGTCTGGTGATGAGGATCCATCCCTTTTACCCTCCAGGAGCAAGAAGGGCACTGTTCCCCCTGGGAATTTATCTTTTACTTTCAGGGAGATAAAAGACAATCAGAATGTCCTTCCCATAACAGCTGTTTGTTATGTGACCTTAACTCAAAATAATATGCCAAGGGGGCACATTTTGGGGAGGTCTTCCTTGAACCCCATCTCTATCTTCAGACATGGAAGACGTCAAAAATACTACCTTTTTCACAATGCTACTGAAAGATTCGTTCCAATAAAATTGGAACATAAACTATGAAAGGGGAAGACACTGGACTCAGGAAACAGGGACCCATATATAAGAGAATCAAAAGACAATTTCAAACAAAACAAAACAAACAAACAAACAAACAAACAAACAAAAAAGACAATTTCAAAATCATGGCAAAGGGACATTCTGAATATCAGATTTGAGCAGGTCTAGAGCGCAGCACGCTGAGATGAGAGAAAGAGGTCAAATGGCTCCAAAGTAATGTGTCTAAGGGGGGAAAATACCAACTAGAATACCTGATATGCTTAAACAGATATCTACAGCTTTGTCAGAGTTTGGGAATAAATTAATAATAAGTAAATATAAGCAAGCAAATAAAAGTAAGTAGATTTTCAAAAGAAGGGAGGGAAAATTTAAAATTCTATAGGAAAATACTATCTAGAATAATATAGGACTCCACTGTGAGTATTATTTGTTTAGTCTCAAAAATATAAACACTGAATATTGATTGTATATGGCCCAGTTTATCCGACCCCCGATTTGTTCCAAATCTCCTCTCACCCCCATACCTTGGCTGTTTACTCAGTGGAGGGCCCTGGCCACAAACCACCAGGTTGTTACCTCATCTCCACCTGCCCCAGGGGGAGGTGGAGGTCTGGGCCTCACTCCATCACATCCCTCACAGAAGGCCTGGGTAGCACAACCTGGCAATGTGGAGTAGTGAAGGCCCCACTGTGGAAGCTTTGATGACTCATGAGAAACAGGAGACGGGAAGGAGCTAACACATTCTTTACCCTTCCTTCTCTAGAACAAACAGTTGTGAGATTAAGTGGATCTAATCTCTCATTCTGGAGGTTTGTATATGGCCAAGCCATTGGCTAGTTTTCTTGTGAGGCTGCAACTGCTCAATCATGCAGCATCCCTAATGTTTGCTGCCTTTTTTTTTTTTTTTATTCTATCTCCCTGATCTTACATCTTAGGATTGTATCTCCAATAAAATATTAGCCTGTCAACTTTGCCTTCAGTGCTGTTTTCTGGGAAACACAGACTGAAACTTTGTTTGAACCAAAAGACAGGTCCTATTACTAACCATATCAGGGGACGGGGGGGAGGTGTGTGAAAGAGAGGAGAACACAAAAAATAAAATACTCAACTTATAGGAAATCAACATTTGTTAAAACAGCAATATCAAGCGATAGCACTCCAATCTTGTGATTTAGAAAAATGGAGATATGTTCTAAAAGAAAGATCTAAAGAATTAAAAAATGGTTCTCTTTGGAGAGTGAGAATCAGTGTGTAGGGAAGTATTTAGGAAACTAATGATTATATATATGTGTGCAGGCATATATGTATGAGGAAGGCATATATATATATATATATACTAGTAATTAACTATACATTAGTAACTTTATAACTATATATTATACTAATAATATATGATAGATATTATATTATATATATTATATATAAACTGGGAAAATAAATGGCAAGACTTATGTTAAAAGTTAGACATAAGCTTGTGAAGGTGAAGAACTATCAATGAAATAGAATGATGGGTGAAAAGAGTAATGGATTCTTCCTCTCTGTGATTGGTTAATTTTACATGTCAACTTGACCATACCACAGGGTGCCCAGACATTTGGCCAATATTATTCTGGGGGTATTGGTGAGGGCTTTTCTGGATGAGATTAATACTCAAAGTGGTAGACTGAGAAAAGCAGGTTGCCCTCTTTTGTGTGGGTGGACCTCAACCAATCAGTTGAAGGCCTAAATGAAACAAGAAGGCTGATCCTCCCATGAAGAAAGGAGAAACCTTCCTGTCTGATTGTTGAGCTGGGACATTGATCTTTTCTTGTCTTTGGACTTGAGTGGAAACATCAGCTTGTCTTGGGTCAATACTCTGGGTCTCCAGCTTGCTGACTGCAGATCCTCCAAAATCATGCAAGTCAGTTCCTTGTAATAAATCCCTTCCTTCCTCTTTCTCTCTCTCCATATATCCTTTTGGTTCTGTTTCTCTGGGGATCCCTGATGAGGTAATTAATTAATTAATCTTTAAAATTAGTTTAATTAATTAATTTTCCCTGACAAATTTAATGTCCATTGAGTTAAGTCAATATTTATCATCTTCTTTGCGAAGATGGCCCCTCATGTTTCCTGGGCTACAGGCTACTTGTCATTCTCATTCCATCTTTATAGATTGTCCTAAACATGACAACAAACTCCAACTCCCTATATTTTCAAAAGTAACACTATAAAAGCAGCTATATGAATGAATGTCTCCAGCAAGAAGATGTTATTCTTAACCAAGTCTGTTGGGAGAGCAGTATGGAACATGGGAAGGATAAATAGCTTTAGCTTAAGGATTCAATGTATAATAAGACATTTATCAAGCACCTGCTGTGTGCAATGCATTATGCTAGGCTTTGCGGGGAGTACTGAGATGAATCATCTCCTGTGTGTGTGGTCCACCAAAGCTGAGACTATGGAATCTAGTATTAAGATGAATTACGCTGAATTTTTCTTTGACATGCCATCTTTATAACCTCTTTTCCAATGGATATGACTGAGGTATGACTCATGGATGTTTCTCATCTCCAGAAAAGAAAAAGGTTTTTTGTGAAAGGACAAGGAACTATGAGCACCAGTTTCGAAGTTAAGATGTAGATATCAGGGCTTGTGACTGCAGTTGATTTTTATGTGCTTGAAAATGTTCTAGTTTCTCCACCAGGCTTTTCATAGCAATGAATAATCAAGGGAAAAAAAGTTCCCTCCGCTAGAGTAATTTCTGACACACCCAAAAATGAGAACCTTGATTTTCACAATTTAGTGAGTGAGTATCCATCACTTGAAATATTGGAATGTTCACAATTTTATGTCCAATGAAACAACCTTCCCCACACATACAGGTCATGGGCTCATTTTCCCATGCTGTAACTTATTTTGGAATTTCTTAGGTTCCCAGTCAGAGTAAACACCGTATGTGATGGCTAATGTTGACACCACTTAATATTTTTCTCACTAACTGAATATTTGGTTCAAATATATACACCCTAAAGAAATTTTAGTAAGCCTAATTAAAATAATAAGCAAAAAACAAAAACAAAACAAAACACCAAGAAGCATATATAAAGAAAAATACAACAAAAAAAGCTGAATTCGGTTCTTTATTACTTTTTATTTGGCTTCTGGTAATTTTCAGTTAGAGTTAAAGTATCTCTTTAACCCAAGGATGCATATAAAACTCCAAATTCAGTCACTATTGACCAGCCACTCCAGGCTGGTAATGGAATACAGAGAGAAAACTGAATTATAGCAGGAAATTCCCATTTCTATTAGTGACGCTATATCCACATCCATCTTCCTTTGTCAACCAAACTGTAGACCTTTACCTCCCAAAAGCAGACATGACAACAAATATTTATTTGTTTTGTGAATTTTCTATTTTAATGTGCATTTTATGTGCAAGAAGGCAGTCGACATAATGAGACATCCCTGGTAATAGTTATCTTGGCATAATGAAAAATGGATAGAGCTGTTTTCTACATTTTTAGTGAAAAGGATTTTTTTCTTTAATAAGTAATATGTGCATAGCTCTTGGACAGTGCATGGCTCTCATTGAATCAATTCCGCTAGCATTAATATTTCTGTAAAGCACACCTCATGCACAAAGCATCTCAATTATCAGTAGATTTGAACCTGGACATCATTCGTTATTTTTTTTAAAGATTTTAATTATTTATTTATTTGACAGAGAGAGATCACAAGTAGGCAGAGAGGCAGGCAGAGAGAGGGGGGAAGGAAGCAGGCTCCCTGCAGAGCAGAGAGCCTGACGCAGGGCTCGATCCCAGGACCCTGAGATCATGACCTGAGCCAAAGGCAGAGGCTTTAACCCATTGAGCCACCCAGATGCCCCTGGACATCATTCATTTATGTAAAATTCTGCACGCAGATATTCTGCCTACCTTAAAATAATGTGTATATAATATATGAATATATACGTAATTTATATAAGATATATTCACACACACATATATGTATTTGTGTGTGTGTATGAGAGGGGGAATGAAAACATATCCAATTTGATACAGATTTCCAAAAGTTTTTCATTAACGTCTTTATGAGGAATAAAGAGTGTTAGCAGAAGGAATTAATGACAGAATTCCTTCAATCTCACTTTGTCATTTTTGAAAAGGTTTATGCTACAGTATTGGTTATCTCTTTTGATGTCCTCTAATATCACAAATACAAAGGAGTCTCTTCTTCTTTTGATTGTTCATGTCTAATTATTAGTCTGTGCATAATGCAAAGTATGCTAGATTTGCAATCAAAATAAAGGAAGAGATCCTTAGCATTTCTATATCTATTTCTATTTCTCTCTTTCTTTACTTATAAGCTGGGGATAATAACTCCTAACTGTCAGAGTTGTTATGGGAATTGACTGAATTCATGAGTGTGCTTTGCACATCTTAAGCATGTTCTAATATGGTCAGAGCATTACTATTAGTTTTCATGGTGGTGAAAAAAAATTTCATTAATTTTCTAGATCTCCAGACCAGATCTAGAATAGATTCATCTAGATCTATTTATGACCAATAATAGCATTGTGTAGGTTAGCATCTTATGGGCTAGATATTGCCCAACAAAGATGGAAAATAGCCCTTTGATACTTGCATCTCTTCACTGTTTTGGACAGAAGAGAATATAAATGAGCAGTGAAACAGGCTGATTCAAAATGAGAAAATTCTGGACCCAAGAGACCATTGTGCCTTTTGTATTGTGTTAAGTATCTCTGAGTGTAGAGTGACAGGCAGTTGATTTTGAGGATGGCTATTTACAAGGTTAATCTGGGCCTTCATTTCAGATGGAAAGTTTCTAGTTATTAATATAGTATGGGTGAATAGTAATTTTATTATTATTAAAAAAATTTTTTTAGATTTTATCTAAAAAATAGATTTTATCTATTTATTTGACAGAGAGAGATAACAAGTAGGCAGAGAGGCAGGCAGAGAGAGAGAAGAGGAAGCAGGCTCCCCACTGAGCAGAGAGCCTGATGCGGGGCTTGATCCCAGGACCCTGAGATCACGACCCAAGCAGAAGGCAGAAGCTTTAACCCACTGAGCCACCCAGGTGCCCCTGAATAGTCATTTTAAATTATTTTAATTTCATATTTAAATTATGATTTTTTCTTCTTCTTTTTTTTTTTTAGATGAAACACTGTTCTAAGCAGATGACCTGTAGACTCTTTGGTTTCCACTTCCATACCATCCTGTTCATTTTCCTACCCCATCACATCCCTCTGTGTAGGATGGGTTACATACCTCTTTACCACTAAAAGAACACTGACATTGATTCAAATCATAAGTAGCTAGCTGCTGAGTCTCATATAACTTTTCAAGATTATCCCATAATCTTGTAACTTTTATTTGGAATGACTTGGGTGAGAAAAATTAGTTTTTAATTAATGAAAAAATGAAGTTTAAATGAAAGCTACAATTACAAAATATTCTTTCACAATATAGCTGTAGAATTTTACTATTGAAATATTGAAGACCATATTCTATCCATCATGAAAAATAGAAGAGTGTAGCAAAGTACCTCGGTTTGAATCATAGCTCTATCAAGTCCTAGCTTTGTGACTATGGTTCTTAAGTCCCCTAATCAGTACCAATGCTAGTTAGTCTTAGAGTCTAACAAGAACAGGACCTAACAGACAAAGCCACTGCGAGGATTGAATGAATTAATACAGGCACTAAAAACATTATCTTAATATTGTTATCTATTTATCATCATCCCCTTCGCCTCCTCCTTTTTAGGAAAAGAATTATTTTTAAATCCCTAAAATATAGACTAATCTTATTGAACATTTGACAAGCTTTTTCTCCCCACAAATTGAAGGTTGAGTTTCAACCAAATAACCTTTTATGTAAATAAGAAGCTGTTTGAGGCACAAGAACAGACCTACTGATATGTTGCATTACGTGCCAGCATATTGAAAAAAGCAGAGTAATGGTCCTGGCTCATTAATCTAGACAAAACTCCAAAGTGATGCACTGACTTGTCTTCAACTAACAAAAACATTTATATAGGGGTGCCTGGGTAGCTCAGTCATTTAAACATCTGCCTTCGGCTCAGGTCATGATCCTGGGGTCCTGGATTGAGCCCCAAGTTGGGGTCCTGGGATTGAGCCCTGAGTTGGGCTCCCTGCTCAATGAGGAGTCTGCTTCTCCTTCTTCCTCTGCCACTCCCTACCCCTGCTCATGCTCTCTCTCTCAAATAATTTAATAAAAATCTTTAAAAACAAAATGACCCTCCCCCAAATTTATGTAAAGGACTCAGCCCAGGAATGGGGCCCTATTAGATGAAAACTGGAGTATCAGGCAGTTGGAGAAGTAAAAACATAAGCAAATTCCTTGTCCTGTAGGGAAGTCAACAATAGAAACCATAAGGACAGTCGAGAGTACTGAACCTGAGAAGTAAATGGATGCCAAGGCTCATTCCTGGAGCCCAGGATTTTGGGTCAGTCCCTGAGGTGCTAGAGTTTGGGTACCCTATATCTACTCTACTGAGTCACTAAACAGCTCTCCACTTTGCCTCCAGATCTGGTCATTCTGGTCTCCTGGGTTCTTCTATGCTGGAGAGGTGGTCAGTATTGCACTAGATGTTGTTCTACCAAACACGGCAAGATTTTAGTGGCAAAAGTACATCAAATACAGATTTTTGGCTAAATGTTAAAGTCAATATGAAATCAAATCCAGGGCTGAGGCTGCATCACCATCATTAGGGTGACCAATTCATTCCATTGAATCCTGGACTTTCCTGACGGTAGCACACAAATCCCACATCCAGGAATACCCTCCTTTTCAGGAAAACCACCACATGCTGGTCATCCTCATCTTCACAGAATGAATATCATAGAATAATATGTTTTAATAACACATTAGAAAAATTTTAATGGTCCAAATTTCCAGGAGTTGAGACTTAAGATTGTGGGATTTAGTGTGGGAAAAGTAATTTCTCAGTCCTGCCAGCTTCTAGATTGCAACGTGTGATCATTAAACTGCACATTTGGATTGTGGGCGGATGTTTATTTTCAACTGTAGTGAGTTGAGGAGCAAAGTTCTTTGTGGCTAACCCTGCCCATAGAGGCAACAATTTCACGTGGCATGGCAATTAAGATGTCAAATTGATCTACTTTCTCTTTTTAAAAAAGATGTATTTATTTACTTGAGAGAGAGTGAGAGATCATGAGCAGGGTGAGGGGCAGAGGGAGGAGGAGAGAAAGAATCTCAAGCAGACTCCCCACTGATTGTGGAGCCCGACATGGGGCTCAATCTCAAGACCTTGAGATCATTGCCTGAGCTGAAATCAAGAATTGGACAATTACCCAACTGAGCTAACCAGGTGCCCAAACTTGATTTATTTTCTTATAGTGATTACTGAAGTGATACCTTTATTCCTCCTCAGCTCCTGCGCTTGACGATTTAGTCAATGATGATGGTGCAATTTCATCAAGGCAAGCCCACGAACTAAATATTTCTCTACTTAACTATTTGAAAAATACTTATTTTTATGTCAAAATAAATGTGTTGTTCACAATCACCATTAATTACTGCAGCAGCTTACTCTGCATTCATAAATATATATTTATACTTCAACTGAATCTCAAAGAGTCTCAGAAACTAAAACACGCAAGGTAGTTTTAATCATACTTACATCTAAAATGCTTACCCATATTTGAAAATGAATATTCTGACAATAACAAGACATCTAAATGGCAGGCCCTGTTTGCAATTGATGTTGATTCTTGATTAGACCCAAGGGTAACTGGTGCAGTCTCATGATCACTGATCACACATCACTGCAGAGAAACCAGGAATGACACAACAGTTAGGCATTCAGCTATTTGACTCTGAATGATGAGGCTGAAGTCAAAGTGAAGAGCAGATATTGGCTAAATTTGGAGGCCAAAGTCTTATATTGCTGCTTGCTTATCTCAAGATCCCTGAACACAATCTTTGGGAGGCACTGACGGCAAATGCTATGAGCTTCCATCGACACTGAACACTCCTGATTACTTCTGGTGCTGCTTTTCCCATTGACTTGCGCACTCACTCACGTCATACCTGAGAGCGTTCAATAGGGCATCCTCAAGGACAAAGCTAAATGAGCCAAAGGCATACAGGGTGCATATTCCCAGGCCTAAGTAAGTTCTAGAATTGCACAGGCATGCAGGAGCAACACACGTGTAATGTGTGTGTGTGTGTGTGTGTGTGTGTGTGTGTGTGTGTGTGTGTGTGTGTTGTAAGTGCCTTAGTGGACATTTGAACAAATTAGTGCTCTAATCAGTACAACAACTTTAGATTATTTGTGGAACTGGCTGGCTCTTTGAGCCAGTATTTATAAGGAACTGAACCCTGCTAACTTTCATCTGTCTTCTTTTGCCCCCCACAGCTAGATTCAACAAGAGCCTCCATCTACACTCTTGGGGATCATCCTTTCCCTTAGGATACCAGGTGGATGTCAACAACTCTAGCACTCACTCCTCCCACATCACACCAGGCCCAGCTCACTTTTTTTTTTCTCTTGTTTTCTTTTTTCTTTTTTTAAATTGTGCTACAATTTGCATAACATAAAATTTACCATTTTTATGTGCATGGCTTTCAGTACAATTACAATGCTGTGCAACCCCACTATGTATCTCCAAGACTTTTTAATCTTTCCCATGAAACTCTGTGCCCATTAAATAACTTTCTATTCCTCCCTCTTCGCATCCCCTGGCAACCACACTTCTACTTTCTGTCCCTCTAAATTTGACTATTCTACCTTATGTAAGTGGAATCATACAGGACTTGTCCTTTTGTGACTGACTTAGCTCACTTAAAATAATATCTTCAAAGTTCATCCATGTTATAGAATGTGTCAGGATTTCCTTCCTATTTAAGACTGAATAATATTCCATTATATGTCTATGCCATGTTCTGTTTATCCACTCATTTGTTGTTGAATACTAGGTTACTTCTACCTTTTGGTACTTAGGAATAATACTGCTATGAACATAGGTATAGAGCTATTTATTTGGGTCACTGCTTTTAATTTGGCAGGGGCACCTATGCAGAAGTGGAATTGCTGGATCCTATGGTCCAACTTACAGTTGATGAAACTTAGAATTGTCAGGATCCTCTATCCCAGGATGTAAGATCCCAGACAGGATTAGTAGGCTCTTGCTCTGCATTGTCTCTTTTGTAGCAGAATCTGCCGTTCCCAGGGAGGATTCAGGGGTATCCTTGTGTACCTCAATTTTAATTTTGTTTTCTTCTCTGTGATCTGTCTGTTTGGCTCCCATTCACAGGACCAGGCTTCTCACAAGATCAAGTTTTCATTCTGCAGACCTGCCTTTTGCTCAAGGTCCCAGAGTTGTCCAGTGGTGGACCCTACCATTCCCAGCTTGGATTTGTTCCTTCCCTGATTCTGCAGGTGAGTTAACAGGAATAATGGACCTAAGGGCCTGCACCTATGTGCAGGGTCTTTGGGATTGTGTTGGACTGATAGAGTTTACCTAAATTGGCTAATGCAAATTGCAATCAAGAAAAGAATCCAGAACTCAGAATGAGAGAAGCAGAAATAAGTGCATCCGAAGGAAGGCATGAGGGAAAACCAGGTATAAGGAATCATTCAAGAAAACCCCTGAAATTATTCCACCTCAGAAGACAGTGTCATCAGAAGCAGGTAAGTCAGGTGAGTGAGTGAGTTGAAACAAGTAGTTGAAAGGCACAACAAAGTAAAGTTTTTAGGGTGTGTTTTTTGGGCGCTGCCCCCCAGTCTCAAGTCAGGTTGTCCATCTGAGCACAAGGTTTTTGCTGACACATCCCATTTCTGTTGTTGAAGGTGGGGGAATTTTACTACTGTGAATGCAGGGAACTCTGTAGTGACTCTGCTCCCTTCTTGATTCCACAGCTCAGCTTCAACCACAGGCCGACATTACTGTTTCCATAGTCAAAGAGTGACCTGAAGGCAACTACCCATTAACATAGCTCAGTGACTAGAAACATCTGTCTTAGGTCTGGCTGTGAGTTGAGATAAGTCTACCCTAAGCTTTAGTAAACAGTGGCCTGGTTCAAATTTGTGCCACCTCTGTAGTCTGGACACTTTCAAATAAAAAAATTAGATTAAAAATTTGTTTGTTTTTGTTCTACCCTGTGGACCTTACAGAAACAAATGCAAAATCTTATCCTGGATACTCAGGATCTCTATTACCAGCAGGTGATATTTAGTGAGACAGGAGCCTAAGAGGCTTTAGAAATTGATGAAAGCATTTCAGATTCACAAAGAACAATAATATTTTCCATTATGTTGCTAAATGTGGCACATAGTATTCCCACAAACAAATATAATCACAAGGGGAAGTCACAAGTTATAACTGATCACAGACAAGTTTATAGCTCCTCTGTGGTCCCCTACCCCGCCATAACAATGGTTTTATCGTCCTTTTGGTTTTGGCTACCAATGAATTAAGTCAAACTCTGCTCAGTTATAGTTCTTAGCTCCTACCAGGTAATAGTAACGTCTATTAATTCTGCTCTCTTCTTCTCTCAAATGTATTACATCATTTTTCACACTGTAAACCATTTTTGGAAAGAGGCAGGGAAGGGACCATGAAGGAAGGGTGAATGTCTATGGGGATTGGAGCTCCTGATATTGCTGTCCCTTCTCATGTTTAAGGCTAGGATCTGAGACTGCTGTCTGGGCCTCAGGGAACCTCTCAAGGTACAGTCTCAACTACAAGTTCCACTTGTCTTGCTCTGGTGACCTTTATTACCTCTTACCTCAATGCTGCCTCTTCACTTAGATTCTTCAAACCAGTTGTTCGGTGGGACTTTCTGTATGGCTTTTGGTATTACGAAGATGCTCTTTGTCATATAATTTTGGGATCTATGATTCAGTACCTCCTACTTCAGCTCAAAACACTAGTATCTAGGTGTTAAAGTTAAGGGGCACCTGGGTGGTTCAGTGGGTTGGGGCCTCTGCCTTCAGCTCAGGTCATGATCTCAGGGTCCTGGGATCGAGCCCCGCATAGGCTCTCTGCTCAGCAAGGAGCCTGCTTCCCTCTCTCTCTGCCTGCCTCACTGCCTACTTGTGATCTCTCTCTCTGTGTCAAATAAATAAAACCTTTAAAAAAAAAGAAAGAAAAAAAAAAAAGAAACAGCACCCAATTCAGCTGTGATTTCCGCTTACAGAAATCCTCCTCAGAAAAGGAGCAGTCACTGCAGGGAAATGCCATTAATGCTCACCCAAGTGAGAAGAATCTATATCATGGGGAGGGAAATAGCCATAGAACACCAGATGTTTGCTAATTATTTTCAAATGAAATTGACTAGACTGAGTTTTAAACAAAGATAATCTGAGAGGGTAAAATAATGTTGATTCTTCCCTTGATTTTTATAAGGAGGGGTAATTAGTCCCTCTGAAGCATTCCTCATTGCCTCCATCCAGTCCTATCTCCAGTTATTAAGTCCTTCCTTTTGCTACAGGAATTATATTCAGTGTCTGTAGCTGGATCCCAGTTGGCTCGGGAGTTCTGCAGGCTTCACTTTCTTATCTTCCTTCTGCTCTCCACATGCGTAAGCTGTTCCCTTTCCTATCTCCTTCTTCTTGGCCTGTTATGTTTGAATTCAGTGTAAAATAGGTTATGACTTCCCACCTCAAGACTGACAGTCACATCTGATCATGCCTCTAGGAGCCTCAGAATTATTTGAGCCTCTAAAGGTTTGGGTAAGAACCCAGCCATTTTGACAGAATGCACCTTCTATTCTTCCCGAGACATAAGCTAATTCTGGCAACGCGTAGACCTTCATCTGTGAGGAACAATAAGTGAAAACACTGAAGCAGTGCAAAATTAAAGTTGCATTTCAAAGGAAATGGAGCACACAGGAGAATGAGGGTAGCTCTTACCTAAAACAGACGAACTGCAAGAAGCAGACACATTTAGAACCTAATTCGTTCTTGTTCTCAACACAACACAGAAGGATGCTCTGTGTCTAAAACTACAATACACAGCACTAAAAAGGGAACCACCTGATATCAGGTAGGATCATACAGAAGTATAAATATAATTTCTACATTAAAAACTCTGATGGAAACAGTAATATGAAATGGATACTGCTAAGTGTTACATTTCTAAAGTATGAAGACAAAAACAAGAATATTTTCTCTTGAACTCAAATATAGCTTGGTGCAGCATAGAGTTCAAGGGGGATATTATCTTCCCTTACCAACTCTGTTGACAGTATCCCAGAAGGTCGATATCCTTGATATAGAAACCATTCGTGGAAAACAATGAAAAAGATGATAAAACCAAAAAAGTACAACCAAAGAACGGTTTACAGTTGCCTTAGCCTCTGGAAAGCAGAGGCTAGAATAGGATTTTTGTGCAAGCGATAGTGATTTACTTAGGGGATAGGGGGTAAGCCCAGAAAACAGAAGTGAAGAGCTGAGCAGATTGAAGGGGGGAGGAAGAAAAGCCAATATAATAGTGTGCAGTTGAGTTGGCCACCACCATGGGTAACTGAGGCTCAATCCCACTGGGATACACTTAAGAGTAAAGAGAATGTGCAGATTCATCTGCCCAAGGATGGTTGGGAAAGAGCACCTATTCACTGTCTTCCGTAGTCCATTGATTGAAAGTTGTCCCTGGGTTGCTAAATCCCCACACTTCTGAGCTGGGCAGGCCTGTTTGCAGAGAGGAGTTCCACCGATACCCCATTCCACAGTGAGAGGAGTTTCGGGGGCAGGACCACGGTGGGCACTGAGAGCCACGGGAGCAAGTCACCTGCCTACAACTGCTGCGTCTGAAATCAGAGTGAGGCTGAGAGGCACCTGGTACAATAAAAGATGAAGTTTCATGAGAAAAACACACCTGAAGAGTGTTTGCCTTCACTGCTAATTAAAGGATGCAAATCACCACAACACTGAATCTCTTTTCCTTTGATAAATTTAAAGTGATTTTTTAAATGGTAATTCTTAATGTTTCAAAGATGTAGTAAAGAAAGGAAGGATGTTCCCCCATTGCTTAGTAGAAATATATTCTATAAACTTTCCAGGATCAAATTAATGTTATAGATTTTTATGGACTGAATTTTGTCCCCCAAATTTCATATGTGCCTAACTTCTAGTACCTCAAAATGTGACTATATTTGGACATGGGTCTTTAAAGAGATGATTAAGAGGCCGTTGGGGTGGCCCTAATCCAATCTGACTGGTGTCCTTATGAGAAGATGAAATTTGGAGACAGAGAGACACCAGGATTATGTGCGCTCAGAGGAAAGAACATATGAGGACACAGTGAGAAGGTGGCATCTGCAAAGCACGGAGACCTCAGAAGAAATCGAACGTGCTGACATGACACCTTAATCTCCAATTTCCAGCCTCCAGAACTGTGAGACAATAAATGTTTGTTGTTTAAGCCACCCAGTCTGTGGGGTTTCTTATGGCAGCCCTAGAGAATTAATACATAGATCATACATTTAAAAAATATCTTCATACACTGTTTTTTGGAGAAGATAGCAATTGCCCAGCATTTGGACCACGCTTGTTCTAAGCCAATTCTGAAAATCCTGTTTTTTGTTTTCCCAGCATCCCTTGCAAGTAGGGTGGACTACATGACCAGGTTCTGGCCAATGAGACCAAAAGAGAAATCTGCAATGGGGCTTCTGAGAAAGCTTTTGCTTTTGGGATTAAAAAAGACAGATGGAGATGGTACATGCACATCCCCTCCCCTTCTCCTGTGCTTCCGATACACAGTGATGTTGTACCTGTGTTTGCAAAGCTCCAGCCTTACATTCTGCTAGTTTGGCAGCTCTAGTGCATGAGTGGGGTATCTCTGCAAATGGTTTAGGGCATGTGCCCTTGGAATCAGTCTCACTGGCCTTGCTTAGGTCATACGCAAGTAACTGAACTAACCATGAGGACCAGAAGGATGAACGGCTCTGATGGGTGGGATCTGAACTATGCTCTGACCCCTGGAGAATGGAGTTGGTGTCAACCTTGTCCAAACCATGTGGATAAAAAGTGGGGGAGGGGTACTTGCCCCAAAGGAAATCAGGGTGCTGTACCTGAAGATGCAGGAACCGATGCTGATCTGACAAAATGACAACTGACATCCCTTCCACCTGACTAACTCCTGCTTGTCTTTCAAATCTCAGCTGGGCTAAAACGTTTCCTGTGCAGTTTCCCTAGTCATGCCCAAGCCATTAATTCTAGACTCCTGTTTTTTTCTCCTACCCTCTGTACTTTATCACAGTACTTTTATGTTGTACTGTAATCACCTGTTTGCTTCTCTTTATTCCTCAGTAGACAACAAATGCCATTAAGACAGAGAACTTGATTCTTATTCACTGTTACATCTTCAGTGTCCACCAGAATGCCTAGCACATAAACACACTTGATAAATATTTCCTGGATGAATGAATGAATGAATGAATGAATGAAATTTACATCATAGAAGACAAGTATAATTGAAAATGCTTTCAAGCACATGAACATGATGGGTACCTTAAAGGTAATAGGCACCTTAGTCTCTTCCTATCACACCTATACCCTTGTTAATTTCCCTCCTTTGATGGAGAAAGAGTTGATACATTGGTCAGGGTCTAGAACATTCATGAGGCTACATTCATCAATATTCCTTAAAGATCAGCAACTTAACTGCTGCACTCTATTTTTCTCTGGTGGATATAAAGGGACTGGCATCTTTGGCACAGAACTAACAGGCTTCTTTCCTCTTTTCATCCCCTAGAAATCTGCACCCGAATAGTAAGTATGTCAGAGCTTTCCTTACAGGTCTCTCCCCCAGAAGTATAACTTGATCTCAGCATTTAGAGCACAGGTAAAGAATTGGAAGCCCCATTCTTATCTCAAAAATCGAGACCATGCCCTCCAGCACAGCTTAGGAGGGGACCCTGAACTGCGAGTCACTGAGCTCTCACATACCAGTTAGGAAAGCAATATTCTGTTTTTGATCTGATAATGTTCTTTGTATATATTTTTCTCTCTGGGGGACCCTGCCAGTAGAAGTGATCTTGGAAGATTAGGATCTGGACAGTTCTTTATTTGGGGCTGTAATGAGCATCACAAATATCTCCCTAACCTCTCATGATTCCTAGGAGGTACCAGATCACAGGGCATTTTTTGCTGCCTCACACAGTCCCTCAATCAGGATGAGTGAGACTCTTCACTGAGCAGTAAAGTCTAGATGAGTCTGGCCTAAAAAAGAGACTGTCTAATTTATAGGGCACTAGTTTTCTTTGCTCTTATATTGTTGGTGCCCAGTACACCGTTTTTCCTAAGAACTATGACTCTAGTCCAACTAAATACTGAAAACAATGTGGGAACTACTTAGCCTTCACAGAGATAACAGATATGATTTCTATTTGAATTTTTAATATTTGAGCCTGGCTTTTGGTACAGCCTTAGTGACTCTTCATGAGGCAACTCCTGTTAGAGACTTATGGCATTAAAATTGTGTAGGAGCCTAATAACTATCAATTGATTAATTCAATGAATATTTACTGCCAATTTGCAATGTACCTGGCTTTTGCTAAAAAATTAACACAGTATGTTGCTGTAATACTGCGAAATGGATAAACCATGATCCCAATTCTAAAGGTACTAATATTCAGGAGGAGGAGAAAGACACTTAATGAAATAGTTAACCTTATGATGTGGCACTGGGAAACACGCTCAAATTTGCTTCTGCTGGACTGCCTTATTTTAAAAAATCCTGCAAATCTTTAAGGCCGACTCAAACCCTGCTTCCTTCAAAAATCCTTAAGTGTTCCGTTTACCAGAATAAATCTCTCTTTCATCTCTCTTCTCCTCCAGTTTATGTATTGACTAATATTTATGTGTGTATCTCTTTCTTCCATTTGCTTTTACATTCTCAAAGAACAGAAGCTGTATCTTAGCCATCTTTGTATTCTCCAATTTGGCTAGGACAATCATTTTCATGTAGTAAGCACTGAGCCTTTATTGAATTGAAATAAACTCTATTACATTAATCAGATTAGTTCCCTGAAATTTCCAGATACATGGTTCCTCTGTTACCGAACAGAAAGGATAACAGATGCAACATATTTCTAGTTAACAGTCTCAATTTTGGTGAGAAATTATTTGCCTGGACTCTAAAGATTATGGGAGGGTGTTAATTGAAATATTATAGTATGGATACCTTTTTTCCATTGAAAATAAGGAAAACATAAAGATTTTTAGATGTGATTTGTTGTCACTTGAAATTTAGAGCATGGATTATTCTGCCCTGCATAGAAACTGAATTCAAGTAATCCCATAATGTTAATAAACGGAATTTTTTTAACCAATTATTTATTATTAGCTGTGCCTGGGGAAGTTTGGATGGGATTATAGTATAGAAAAGCAGGAATGTCAGGGATAGGAGTTGAGATCACAGGAAAGTGAAACTGGAGATAAGGGAGTGGGTAAGAGCAAGAGCATGCAGAGACTTGAATGAGGAGAGAACTTAGCACTAGATCTAACAGAGAACAGAGGCCATTGCAACTTCTCAATGAGTGGACTAGCTGTGATTATGGCCCTTGAATTTCACCTTTGCGGCCCTTAGTTTGTAGGGAGGTTTGGCTTGAGACAATGCCATGAAGACTCAAAATTAAGTAGCTTTTAAAAAACAAAATGGTAAAAAATATGTTTTGGAAAACAAGCTCTACAATGGATTAGAAGGAAGAGAGCTTGGGGACAGGAAGCCCAGCTGGGAGCAGCTGTTTTGTTCCAGGGAGAGGAAGTGAAGGTAGAGACAAGGACAGAAGGAAGGAGAAGGGACAAGAAGTATGAGTCCCAGACAACTGAAGCTGCTCTGTTTGCCAAGGGGTCACATGCCCTCTGCAAACCTTGTCATTTACTAATGACTCATTCTGCTTTGCGTTCTCTTTGAACTTCATCTTCCATTTGTTATTACTGAGAGCAATTACAAAGCACTGATTTAGCATTCTCACCATACGTTAAGGCCTTAAAAACAAACATAAATGACGATGCTTTTTCTTTGAATAATTCTTTTGTGACTTTAATTTTTCAAACACTCATGAAATATTTCTGAAAGGGTTGGTGATTAAGATGATTTAGTATTTTGTTTTTCACCATGCTCTTTTGGATGTTGAGCCTACTTTGACCAGTAGGGTGCTATTCAGAGTAAGTACTAAAGTGTGAAAGATTTCTTTAGTATTTTGAAATACTCAAGGGCTGGAAAACATGTTCAAGTGTGCCCGAGCCAAAGGTTTCCTTTTTTTTTTTTCTGTTTGCTTTTTATTTTATTTTACTTTATTTTATTTATTACGTTCAGTTAGCAGCTGCATAGTACATAATTAGTCCTTGATGCAGTGTTCAATGATTCATTACTTAAGTATAATACCCAGTGTTCATCACAGCATGTGCCCTCCTCCATACCCATCAGCCTGTTACCCCATCTCTCTACCCCCTCCCCTCTGAAACCCCTAGATTGTTTCTCGGGGCCCATAGTCTCTCATGGTTCATTTCTCTCTCTGATTTCTCCCCCTTTGGATTTCTCTCCCTTCCTCTATGGTCCTCTGTGCTGTTTGCTTATGTCCCACATATGAGTGAAACCATATGATAATTGTCTTTCTCTGCTTGACTTACTTAACTTAACATAATCCCCTTACTTATTTGACATAATCCCCTCCACTTTCATCCATGTTGATGCAAATGGTGGGTATTCATCATTTCTGATGGCTGAGTAATATTCCACAGTAATCTTTTAACTTGTACTTTTTCACAGGCCAAAGACTTTTAATCTTTTGCCCAGAAAAGCAAACTTGGGATGTAAAATAGTACCCAAGGAACTGCCTCATACCTTCTAATGAGAGAGAGAGGGAGAGCAATGGAGACTGAAATTTTCTTACCATGGTTTGTAAATTTCACATTTTAGTACCAGATGGCATTAACTTGCCAGAAATGTCTGAACTGAAGTTCATTTGAGGTAACGATCTTGGATTTATTTCACTTTAGTCCATTCCTTTGTTTTCAGAAAACAAAAAATATTAAAATACATGGGAAAAAAACAAAGAATATTCAAGACAACAATAAAAAACAAGCAGCTGCATTCAATTTTGGAATTAGGATCTTAAAAAAGACAAGCTGTTAAATTCTAGTTGCTTTTCTAATATAACATGTTGAAAAACAGAGTCTAGTTATTAAATCCAGAGCTCAAATGATTTTCAAATAATTATTCTTCCACTATTCACAGTTCACTGAAAAGATGCTGGAAGCCTAATATTTCCCTGGTAGCCAAAGGTAAAATGATACTATTCAGCAAAATGTGATCCTGAGAAGTATCTACAGAGAAGATGCTGGTTTTGCCATTGAGGATTTTCTCTCTGGCACTAATATAATTTTCCGCTAAAAATATCCTTTGTCTGGGTTGATGGAACATCATTCTGCCATTTTTCCATGAGTTGCTAGGGAGTCAGCTGAAGCACACAAACTGTATTGTGACAGAATCATGTTACTTATACAAGGTATAAATTAGGCAAATTGTAGACTTGGGCATTTTAAGATTCCATAATCCATTACTAATTTATCGTTATTTCTTCTCCATTCTGAAGCTAGCCCTTTTCCTTCTATTGAGATCCAGGCTTAATTTGTATCAAAACTGTCCCAAAATTCATGGGAATTTGCTCTTTTGGAATCAGCTCTTAAAAGTCTTTCAGTATGTGACTTTTTCAGTGATAAACAATCCTAGGCCCTGTTCCCTTTGGCTTTCACACAGATTTTACCTCTGGAATCTACCATTTCTTTAGAAATGATGAACATTTGAAAAAGTGTTCTTAAAATTCTCTTGCTAACTCTTCTAATTGCTCACATTGAATACATCTTCCCAAAAAGGACCAACTATTTGACTTCATCCTGGTAACCTATTATGTTTTTTAGAAGCCAAAGAAACATAAATTTTAGCTTCTTAAATTTTAGTTACTATAGTCCAGAGGACTCTGGTGACCTTTCCTCCTACAACTCAATTTGATCACACTTTGCATTGCATAGCCTGTCTTGAAGCCGGCAAGCTATGCAGTCCACTCGACTAACTCCAGTTTCAACGCAGGTTAAAATACAGTCAGTACTATTGTCAGTTCAAGTTTCTACTCTGCCTTCCTCCTTTGGAGATGGCATTGGATTGCAGGAGAAGTTTATTGCAGAGATTAGTGAAGGTGAGCTTGTGGTCCCTGACAACATCCCCATGGTGTCTACTACTAACATAACACATGATGGGTCCTCTTCCCCTGGATCCTCCATGGTGACTGCTCTGGCAAGGGGAGGATGTTGTTTCCTTCCTTGACTCTGTGCTGCGTTGGTACTTAGAAGATTTCAGCTCCTCATTTCCCAGCCAGTGGCTGATATGCCGTATTCTTTCCAGTGTAAGTTTCTTCACTACTTCTCCTTCTCCTTCTTCTTCTTTTTAAGATTTTATTCATTTATTTAACAAAGAGGGGGAGAGAGCATGGGCAGGAAGAGCGGGAGAGGGAGAAGCAGGCTCCCTGCTGAGCAGGGAAGCCCGACACCTGGCTCCATCCTAGGACCCTGGGTTCATGACCTGAGCTGAAGGCAAACGCTTAACCCACTGAGCCACCCAGGCGCCCCTCTTCACTTTTTTTAAGGAAATTTTTGTCCGGTAATGGCTCTTACCTTCGATAAATTTCCATATTCTATGTATAGGTATGAAATTTTGGGTCTCTTTCTCACCATTTGTGAGATTACAGGAAAATTTAGGAAGAGGCTGTCCTCACCTTCTGCGGTCTATATTCATTTCTGTCACCCAACTCCACCCTCCTATGGCCGGGTGGTGAGGGGACTGTTGCCAGGAAGGAAATTTTTCTCAAAAACCTTCAACTGGAAGCTGGTTCTGAAATCCCCCAAATTTCAAAAGAGAGTTTGTTCCTCTGTTACTTGCCCACTATTTTTAATTCTTTTTAAGCACCTAACCACTCTTCTCAACAATCTGCTACCAGAGATTTTTTTTTAATTAAAAAAGGTGAGGAAAAGTGAGAGGGGAAAAAGTAGTTTAGCTGTATGATAACTACCTTAAAATTCTCCACCTCACACCTAAATCCTGGACTGTTTACCAAAAACTCCACCCTCCCAAGTTTGATGTCTTTGTTCATTGCTCTTGGCAGCTTCTTTCTCATTCATCATATGGATGCAAATGCTTCCAAGTACAAAGGAGAGGGGTGATAGAGGAGAAATCCTTGCTAATTAGTGTAGTCAGAATGCATACTCTGGCCCCTGCTGAAGTTTATGATGGAACCAAGTAAGATTATTGATTGAGGTGCTGGTGATAACTACAGAGTACCACAGGATTCAGCTAAATGTCTAAGAGGGTAAATGCTTCCCCAGGTAGATGATGAGTTTTGGCTGCCCTTGGGCTTAATTGGAAGAAAATAAGTGTTGTTTTTTGGAGTCAAATTATGTCTCAGACTTTTTTGTTGATGTTGTTGTTGTTAATTTTTTTTATTGTGTTATGTTAGTCATCATTAGTTTTTGATATAGTGTTCCATGATTCATTGTTTGCATGTAACACCTAGTGCTCCATGCAATATGTGCCCTCCTTAATACCCATCACAGGGCTAAATGATCTCCCAACTCCCCTCCCCTCTAAAACCCTCAGTTTTTTGATTCCCAGAGTCCATAGTCTCTCATGATTCATCTCCCTTTCAGATTCCCCCCCTTCATTTTTCCCTCCCTTCTCCTAATGTCCTCCATGCTATTCCTTCGGTTCCACAAATAAGTGAAACCATATGATAATTGACTTTCTCCATTTGACTAGTTCACTTAGCATAATCTCCTCCAGTCCCATCCATGTTTATGCAAAAGTTGGGTATTCATCCTTTCTGATGGCTGAGTAATACTCCATCGTGTATATGGACCACATCTTCTTTATCCATTCATCTGTTGAAGGGCATCTTGGTTCTTTCCACATTTTGAAATTCAGATAAAAACCACATTGAGATACCACCTTACACCAGTTAGAATGGCAAAAATCGACAAGGCAAGAAACAGCAAATTTTGGAGAAATTGTGGAGAAAGGGGAACCCTCTTACACTGTTGGTGGAAATGCAAATTGGTGTAGCCATTTTGGAAAACAGTGTGGAGGTTCCTCTAAGAATTAAAAATAGAGCTACGCTATGACCCAGCAATTGCACTACTGGGTTTTTACCCCAAAGATACAGATGTAGTGAAAAGAAGGGCCATATGCACCCCAGTGTTCATAGCAGGAGTGTCTCATACTTTAAAATGTCAATCCAGTGGAAGCTGTTAATCAGAGAAGTAGGATATCATTTTGCACAGAACACCAGAGCAGACTCTACCTACACAACGACAGAAAGACTGTTTGCATGAGAGGACATTATAAATCCACTAGGTACTAATAGCATGTGAAAACTCCTTTCAGAAGAGAGATTTTGCATACAAAGAGCCCCGAGGGAAGAGATGGAAATGGAAGCATCCATCAAGTAAGGAAAGGGTGTTTAGAAAATCACTCTTCTGACTTCATTTATCATACTATCAGAGACTGCTGTGTTAATCCATTTACCACCACTGAGTATGAGCCCAAAGACAAAATGCAGAATTACTCCTTGGGGAGAGCTTTCAACAAAACTTCTGCAGAGGTTAATGTGGACAATGGGGATTTTATTCTAGCCACTGTGAATCCTGTTGGTTTGCTGCTGTGGTTTTTGAGGAGAGTTCTTGGGGGTAGAAGCAGCCAAACCTGGGAACAAACCCACTGCAAGCTGTGCCTTGTCAGTGAATTGGTGAGAACGGAAATGGTCTATATTTGCCAGGTGCTCTGGAAGAAAGTCAATATGTATTTTCCGGAGGGCTTTGATTTTTCTGTGTTTAATAAATCTACTGCTTATGTATATGATGCACTTCTGGGACATTATTTGTGTTCATTTTAAATATAAAAATAAATCCTATTTTCTATTTAAAAAATGAGAAAAATGGAGATTGTCCCATATCATATCCAAGGAGCATTGACTTCAACTTACACACCAACATGCAGTAGTAGGTGGTTTTTCAAATGTAAATTCTTTGGCCAAGGGAACATTTTTTTTTCTTCTTTCATAGCACAAATTCTGAATCACGAATATATGCTGTAACTCAATCCCTGCCCTTTCCATAGTGTATGAGCCTGCTATTATCTAAGGGTTAAAAACCAAACAAGGCCTTACTTCCCTGAATGCTATTGTGATATATTAGTTCTCCATGTATAAAGAAAAGATGTTAATTAGAAAAGCTGCAATGATTATGGAAAAAAATCTTCACAATATTACTTTCTTAGCTTTTATAATTGCCCAAAGGAAGGAAAGCAAATGCCAAGTGCTCACTGTGCTATTAAATGTTACCAATTTCAATATTAATAACTTAATAGTGAAAATGATTCCTTTTGTTCTTACAGTGCTTTTCTCTTCTTAGGGTACTTTCGTCCCTTATATCACATTTGATTCATTTCTATGAACATTCTGAAAGTTAAACACTCCTTTACTTGATTGACTAATAGTTCATTCAAATGATGGAATAAATCTTGGTTTTTGTGCAGAAATATATGAAATTACAAGATGGGAACAGTGTTTAGGCCCATTATGCTTTGCTGGTTTCAGTGGAGCCTTAGTGGTGTGTGACACTGAACGGAGGGAAAGAAGCCATGCCTTGTGAAATGACCATGAGTTGCAAAGGCAGCTTAATAGAATGGCCTGCCCAGCCAGTGTTGCATTATTAAGAGGGATCACTCCCTCCAGGGAATGGTGGAGGCCAGTCATTCTTTTAATTGTGAGTGTAGATGACCAGAAAGGAGATTTAGCTTTAAGTCTGGTCAATAAATGCATACACTACTAAAATTCACTTGTAATAATGATCACAGCACGCTATGTTGATGTTAGTGTTCTACACTAAAGATCTACTCAGAGTAGAACCTGTTATCAATATAAAATATTACACAGATACAATAATACTTGCATTGTTATTATTTGATGACTAGGAGAAGAACCACAAATTTTTATTAATTCAGCAATACATACCTTCATAAAAATTTCCCTTGAAATCATCACACCATCATACACATATATTTCGGGTAAAAGCAACCTGTGTCTATGGCTATGCTTGGTTAATGTGCTGATTCTTATTCCAGCTCCAAAGCCCTCAGAAATCCTCAACTCATCGGCTCAGAGCCTTTCTCATCCAACATCAAGTTTATGTCCACAAATTGATTCATGTATTCATTAACATATTCTTTTTACAATTTTAAAGTATTTCTGTAGGCATTGCACAATACTAGATATTATGGAGGATTGAAAATGCAGATTTAGTAAATGGAGGAAGAATCAGTAAACAGGAAGATAGAAAAAAAATTCAAAATGCTTCTCAGACAGAAATACTACTAGAAGTTAAGAATGAGGATGAATGAAATGGAAGAGAGTGAACAACTTGACATATGTCTACCTGATGTTACAAAAGAAACGCATAGAAGCAGCAGGAGAGAGTCCATATGTGAGGAGTTAGTGTCTAAAACCATTTCAAATGTATTAAAAAGCTAGTCTTTATTTCAGAAAATGGAAAAATGCTGAAGAGTATAAATAAGGAAAAAAAGAAATCCACAAGTAGATATCGTATCACAGAAGACAAAGACAAAAAGAGAGAAGACAGAATATCCATATGGAGAGGAAAGACAGATTTTCTAAGAGGAATTATTTTTTTTATTTTTATTTTTTAAAATTTTTTATTTGACAGAGAGATCACAAGTAGGCAGAGAGTCAGGCAGAGAGAGAGGGGGAAGCAGGCTCCCCGCTGAGCAGAGAGCCGGATGCGGGGCTCCATCCCAGGACCCTGAGATCATGACCTGAGCTGAAGGCAGAGGCTTTAACCCACTGAGCCACCCAGGTGCTCCTAAGAGGAATTATTATTAAAGTGAAAGCAGCTATATATAAAAGAGTGAAATAATATCGTCAAGGCATTGAGAGAAAATAGCTATCAATCCAGAATCACATACTTCATAAGAGTATCTTCTAATAATAAAGGTAGAATTAAATATTTTTAGGAAAAAACTCAGAGAATGTGCCAATAACCAACTCTTACAGAAGACATTCACAAAGATTGAAACTTTGAGGTGTGAAAAGGAATAACGAGCAAAGACATAGGCAAATATATGAGTAAATCTAGGCAAAAACTTATAGTACAAAATAATAGTAATAATATCTAATGTATAGAATTAAATAAAGAAGTGGAACCAAAATTCCACTTATAACCAAAAGTAATAGCATGTAAACTGAGGACAGCTGATCAGAGTTAGTCATCTGAGGTCTTTGCATTGTTTATGAAGAAGGAGAATATGATGATTTACTGTAAACTTTGCACATTAAAGTTTTTAGAGCAAGCACTAACAGAATGAAAATTGTATAAATTTCCATTGCTAGAGGGAGAAATGAAATGAAAGAAAGAAAAAGGCAGACCCCAAGCCCTTTGTATTAAATGTGTAACAAATTATCTTAAAACTTTGCACCTTAAAACAATAATCATGTATCGTTCCTCATGAGCCCATATATGGCTCATCAGGTAGTTCTGCTAATCCGGGCTAGTTTAGCTGTTCTTGAGTGGAATCATCTATGCAATGTCATCAGGTGCTTGGCCTCTGGGAGCTGGCTAATCCCAACTGAATTTATGCAGGAAAACTCATCTCTCCTCCACGTGGACTTTCATCCTCCAGTAGACTAGCCTGTTCTTGTTCACAAAGCAACTGGACAAGTTCCGATAGAATGAATGAAAGGCCTAGACCAGAGGTAAGCAAACTTTTCCGAAAAGGTCCACACAATAAATATTTTAGGCTTTGCAGACCATACTACTCAAGAGTTGCAACTATTGGACTCGGCTATTTTGCCAAGAGGCATCTGTAACCAATTTGTAAATGGATGAGTGAGCTTCGTTACAATAAATCTTTATTTACAAAAATAGACAGCATGCCAGATTTGGCCAGTAGGCTATAGTTTGCAGACTCCTGGCCTAGACTTAGAACTGGCATTAGCTTCTCTTTCACCTCTTGATAGAAGGAAATACGGTCTTATTGCCAAAGGGATTTGCTTACAGGAGGAGAAATAGTTGCATCCCATTTTTAACAACAGCAACAAAATCCACCATAATGCCAATAAATCAGAAAGAAATCTAGAAAAGGGGGGGAAAGTCCACAAGAAAAGTACAATAAGACAATATAAGGCAATATAAGTAAATTCAAACATATCATTATTCACAAATTCACAATAAATGTGAAGGGAATCATCTCTCATTTTAAAGCTATAAAGCCAAAATTGCTAGAATTGCAAAGAGGAATTTTAAAATTCATCATCACTGCGGGAGATTTTAGCTCATTTCTCTCAGTAATTGATTACAAAAATGACATTATGGAGTGCAGCTGAAAACACGCACCCTGCATAACTCTGTGGTTCAGTCCCAGATACGCATTCTGAAGTTATTCTTATATGTGTTCCCCAAGATTCACGTCCGAGGTGGATCACAGAAGCAGCATATGTAAAGCAAAATGCTGGCAAGAACCAAAATATCTGTCAAAAGGAGAAGGAACAAAGAAAATAGGCAGGAGGCCCGAACTAGAATCCTTCACGATAGGGAGGATCCATGAACTCCACTGCACAGCTGAGTCTCAGAACCTGAACGTGCAATGTCCAAAGCACGTTGCAGAAGAGCACACACAATGCGATGCCATTTACCAAGTGTTCAGAACATGAAAAGCTAAACAATATATTTTTAGAAATGAATACTTATCTGACAAGACCATTATGATGGTGCCTGCCTTTGTTGCTTAGGGATGGGAATGGGATGGGGTAGGGCATACGAAAGGCTCCAGATACCTCTCAAGGAGAGTGCTCATATTACATTATCTCTTTCCAGTATAAACCAAGGAGGCTTCTCTGAGTTTCCTCTCCTCGCCTCCGTTACTTTATTTGCATAATATAGACTCTCATCTTAGTCAAGGAGAGAGAGAAAAAGGTTATGTGGCCTGTGACAGATGAGACTGTGGGTTCTCACATATAAAAAGTTCTCTTTCACCTTGTAATTACATTATCCAGGAAGTGGAAATTATATTTCATTCTGCTAAGCAGAAAAACTTTAAATACCATTTTTCAGATCTCATTATAAATTATATTTAGGCTCAGTAAAATATAATTCGATTTTTATCCTTTATTGCTTCTGGTCTTTACACTTGATTTTAATAAATGTGCATTTATGAATTTTTGTATGACTTAATTTAGACTCTTGAAGCTAAAGTCTACCAACCATGTATGATTGTTTAATCTACTAGGTAAAGTGTGTTATTGTAAAATGTATCCTGATGTGGGTATTTTCCCTAACCCGACGCCATCAAACCAGGTTGTCCACCTATGAACCTTGAATCCTTCAGTAAATAAAATTGAGTCACGGACCCTCCAGCCTTTCTCCCATTATTTGTCTGGAATCCTCTTGCTCACTCATTCACTCTTGTTTGGGTGGGGTGGGAGGAGAGAAGGAAAATTTTCCAATCTCAATCAAGCCTTCCCCTGCAGAGGTGATGTCTGGGGAAGAGCCAGAGGGTCAGGGAGCCACTGTGCTGATTGAGTTCGCTCCTTCCCTTGCTTTGTCTCTAGTACCCACACAACTTCGAACGTTGTGGCCTGGACTCTTGTCCTGATCCATGCTTTCCTGGGGGGCCTGATGGCAGAGGTTGAATTTCCTTGGCTTGCTGCTCAGAGTGCCCCAGCCCAAGGCTTTCACCTGCCTCCAGCTCCTCCTGTTAGTGATATTTCGGGCACCCCCCAGCCTGACATGGATCCCTGAGCCGGTCAGAGCTACTTTGAGGTTTCCATAGCATTAAGGCTAAATCTTCATTTATTTGTTCACACACATTAAATTACCACCGATGGTTAGGAATGGTGTCTGTAGAGCAAGACTGCTTGGGTCCCAATCCCAGCTCTACTACCACTTACAGCGATGTGACCTGGTTTTCATGTCTTTGTTCTTTGACTTCTTCTCTATTAAATGGATATAATAAAAGTACCCATTTCATAGGTTTTTTTTGAGAGAATTAAACTAGTGAAATTATTGTAAAGCCTTTAGGGCATGCCTAGAATGTAGAAAACACTCAGTTAATGTTCACAATTCTTACTGTTGAGTTTTAAGGAAAATTCTTGACAAAAAGGGGATTTTATGTCTAGAGACCAAGTACAAATTGGGGAGTTTTAACATTAATGCTGGAAGAACAGTTCTCAAGCTTCTGGTCTCAGGCTCCTTCACACTGTTTGTTGGTTTGTTTGTTTGTTTTTAATTTAGCCATGTTAGTCACCATATAGCACATCATTAGCTTTGGATGTAGTGTGTCATGATTCATATTTGCGTATGACACTGAGTGCTCCACGCAATACATGCCCCCCCTTAATACCCATCCTTAGAATGAAGAATCCTCACACTCTTAAAAAAATTATGGAGGATCCAAGTAACTTTTGTTTTTGTGAGTCATATCTATTGCTATTTACCATTAAAAATCAATACTGAGCAGTTTTTTAAAAATAGCTATTAATTTGTTGAAAATAATATTAATAATTCCCTTTTGTGTAAACATAAAAGCACGTAATAAAAAAAGAACTGTTTTACGAAACCAAAATAACTTAATGGCAAAAGTGGCATTGCTCTCCATCTTTTTAAATCTCTTTTAACATCTGTCTCAATAGAAGACAGCTGGATTCTCATCTCGGCTTTGCCTTGAATCTGTTGCCCTAGCACATGTCCTGCGGGAAACACTGTAGACTCGTGAAAGAATTAGTGTAAAAAAGAACAAATAATGGCTTAGCACTAGTATGAAAAGAGTTTTGGCCTGGGGGACCCCGTGAAAGGGTCTCAGGGAATTCTGGGGTCTGGAGATCATACCTTGGAAACCGTGGTGCTAGAACATGCGAGAGTAGGGGAAAGCAAAACAAAACAAAACAAAAAAACCGAAAGAGGCTTAAGAGTCGGGCAGACTGCTTTAATTCCTGGCTTTCCTGCTTTGCAGCCATGAGAACTCAGGGCCACTGTGTTTACTGGAGCCTCCGCCTGGCACATTCTATACCTGCATCTTTGTACGGAGGGCCCCCTTCGCATTCTGTCTTTAATACCACCTCCTCAGGGAGATGGTCCCTGACTTCCCTACGGAAAGCAGACAGCCCTGCTTGTTTCATAGCTGAGCATTCTGTTGTTTCCTTTTTAGTACTCATCACAAAGTGCAATCGCATGTATTTGTTTGCTAGTTTATTGGCTGCCTATCCCAACAGCACATAAACTCCCTGAGGTCAGGCCCCTCTCTGCTCTGTTCATCAAGGCAAGAGACATCTGACCCCTCTCTTTCTTCCATATCTCGGATTCAATCCATCAGCAAATCCTGGTGACTCAACCGTCAAACCGAATCTGGAATCAGGTCATTTCTCACCTCCCCCATCCCGCTACTCTGGCCCAAGTCCATGACCTTCATAGTCCTGATCTGTTAAACAGCCTTCTGAATGAACTCCCCCACCCCTTTCCTTGCTGCTCACGGTCTTATCAGCACAGCCAGAATGATCCTTTCAAAACCTACCTGAAAAAAGAAATCAGGGCTCTGCTTACAACTTCCTGTTATACTTAGATCTAAAATCTGACCCATGCTCTGTAAGGCAATCCGATCTATTTCTTACTTTTTTCCCTTATGTTAGTCATGGCGATCGCATTGCTGTTCTTCAAACACATTAAGCATAATTGGAGTCTTTGTACTTGTTGATCCCTCTGACGAAAACGCTATTCCTCTAGATGACTAATCGCCTCACTTCTTTCAGGTCTCAGTTCTAATTAATCTCAGCCATCTTATTAGAAAGACCTTCCATGATTAGTCTTCGTAAGATAGCGACCCCTGCTCTCTGCCTGTGACCAACATTATTCTATATGCATCTTCACCTGTTTTAGCTTTCTCGTTAGTGCCAATTAACATCCTCTATGTTATAGATGCATTCGTTTGGATCTTTCCTCTCTCAATAAAATGTAACATCTCTGAGCACAGGAATTTTATCTTTTTTCCTCACGACTCTATTTTCTGTGCCAAGAACAGTGTCTGATACTGAGCGGGCCATCAGATTTTTTGTTGTTGTTGTGCAAATGAATGAAAAAGAGGTCGCTCGAATTCTATGAAACTCAGTTTCCTGTTCTACTCAATGAGGGAAGGTCAAAGGTGTCTTAGTTTTGTTACAGATGCAGAAGGACAGAGAAATCATCTCTCTCACCTCCAGGTCTAGGTCAGAGGGTCTCCCAAAGTTCTCCCCCAGCACTCTGAGATTATGTTATGGTGACATTTGTTACGAAGTACTTGCTTATTGTCCTCCAAGGACTGTCCTAACCCCAGTGCCTTTCCACATATTGGGTACTCAACCAGAGTTTGATAAATGAATTCATGAATGAAAAAATAAATAACATTGAAAGCAAGGTTTGGAAAAGTAATACATGGTTCTATGCCTCTGTGTGCTGTTGTATGAGGAAGGAGGGCTAGCCTCCTCTTTCAAATCAGACCCAAAAAGTGGAAGGTAAACAGTGAGCATAAATAATAGCAGCAGTCACATTTCAGCTGGTGGAGACTGGAGTAGAAAACAAAACAGAACAGAACAAAAAAATGCATATTAACTCCACACTGTTTCTTGTCCCAGTTATGTAGCTGACCCATAGTAATCATCACTACGCTGTGAGTAGCAATTGCTCCTTTTAGGAGGAAATTGTATTAGTTCTTTTAGTTTTCACTTGATATAAATAAATTTTTAGCAAATTAAAGCCCACAGCAACATGTCTTGTTCTCAGCAATATATATATTCTTTCCTAAAGAACTGAACAGGCTGAGTGAGACTCTCTCACGCCAACCGGGGCAAGCTGGCTCTGTGAACACACATCAGTGAGAAAACTCTAGATGGATCGAGTGTAATCTACACAGCTTTATTGAGAAGGAGAGATAATACAATTTCCTTAGTCAACAAATCCTAGCCTACCAAATTAGAGGTCTACTTTGGGGAAACATATGTCAGATTGGCTTTTATTCCCATAAAAAAGGCATGAAACTTTTAAAAAATTTGTAATGGAAACCTCCTACTCCCAGAGAGGGTATTCTTGTCTGGGCTCTACAACTTAACTAACCATGTGAACTTAGTTAAGTCACATAACCCCTCTGACTGTAATTTCTTCATCCAAAAAACAGAAGAATTGTAAGAGATAAGTGCACGGGTCTCTTGCTCACCAGTCCCTTTCCCCAGCACTTAGAAAAGTGCTTGTACCTGGTGCATGCTTGCTGACTATTCTGAGAATTATGATACATAATACTGAGAAACTCATCTGTCTTTTGAATTTTCATATAGTATCAACTCCTAGCACACCAGTGGAACTTAGAACATGTTTATGAAAAAGGAAATGATTTCTTTTTGGTAGTAGTAAAGAGATTAAGACAATGCAATTCAAATTGTGAGTAATCTACATTAAATTATTTTAAAAATATATTATTTAAAATAAATAAGTAGATGTAGGCAAGTCAGTAACTGTGACTTGTTCTTTCTCAATCTACCCTCGAGAGTCCGGCAATGTGGTTTTCAGTAACTTGCCTTCATAAAGGGATTTTCTTCACACAGAGGAGCACCCCAAATGACCTCAAATCCAAAGATCTCCAAGAGATCGCCAAGAGAACCGAGAATGGTCTCTACATGGAAACTGGTAAGAAAGTGAGGTTTGTGGTCACTTGCTTTCAGAGTCACTAATACAAGTGTCACATCAACAAGGAAGCTCTCACACCAGTTGTACAAGGAAGAAACCATACTTATGATGTACTGTTTTCCTCCAGAGAAGAGGTATTCCTATGGCACTGGTGGACGACATCTGTCTGGACCCACCAGAGAACTTGAGAGCCCTTCATGTGGACACAGCACAGCCCAGAAGGTTGTGAGCAGAATCACTAATTGACAGTGGTTCCGTGGAGATAGATATAGGGATATTTCTATATGGATATGGATATGATACATATGGATATGTATATATATCTTGATTTCTTGATATAACTATGAAATGTCTCTTTATATCAATTTGTTACAAAGACATAGTTTTCCCAAAGATGATCTGCTCACTTGCAGATATAAATAAGGTGGAATCTATGAGGACCTGCACAAAACCATTAATTGTGCTGAGAAAAGAATACTCTGAGCATACTCTGTAGATGATGCCTGGCATTCTCATGAATGAATAGCATATTTTTGGAATAAAGTCTATTTCTGTGTAACCAATTATTACTTGTCATTCAAGGTCCGGCTCTCTGGTCAACCCTTCCATGAATCCTGCCATAATCTCCCAGCTGAAGATAAGTCATTCTGTTGTTTCCTTTTTTCCTCCTCTTAGAGCTCTGTTTCTGTCTTGTGGCTTTGAGAATTCCTTCCTTCTATTACAGGCACATGGACCTGCATTTCCTTTCTTCCTCCCAGTTTTATTGGAATATAATGGGCGTGAACATTGTACTAATTTATGGTACACAACATAATGATTCAATATTTGTACATATTATGAAATGATTGCCACAGTAATTCTAGTTAACATCTGTCACCTCACAAAGTTACACATGTCTTTTTTTCTGACAAGAACTTTTAAGATCTGTTCTTTCAGCAGCTTTCAAAAATATGCAATATAGTTTCCTTAACTATAGCGGCCGTGCCTGTACATGACATCCACAACATTTATAACTGGAAGTTTGTCCGTTTTGACCACCTTCATCCATTTTGCCCATCCTCCACCCCCTTCCTCTGGCAACCATCAATCTATTCTTCACATTTATGGGTCTGTTTTTTTTTAGATTCCACATGTTTAAGATTGGACTGGTGTTTTTATTCTTCCACTAGATCAAGAAGCAGGCACTGCTGGGACTATCATTGCCTGCCAAAGGCATGTTTAGCATGTAGTAAATAGTAAAAAGTGAATAAATGAAGCATTAATCTTATACCTCAGAATTAACTATTGCCTTCTCATTTGGATAAACTCTATTTGCTACAGCTTTAGGAACTAATTATACAGAAGCCCTGTGGCTTAGTAGCTGGAGTTAGGCTTGGAAGTCGGGAGATAATTCTGACTGCTCATTTATTAAGGAAATGAGGAAATTGAGGAAATGCCTTACTTATCATTTCTTTCTTGGAATAGGAGAACTGAAAGCGTCCATAAAGTTCATTTAGTCTATTTCCCAAGACACACAGAGGAAGAGAGACTCCTACAGGTCGGCACTGTCTCTTAATGACCAAGTCAGAGCAGGAGCTTGCTCCTGACCCTAATCTATGTGATACAAGTCAAAGTGAGGTCACCTTGGTGAGGAATTGGCTGGAGAGAGGGGCAAGGAAGCAATCTTAGGAGACAGAAATATTCTCTATCTTGATCTGAATGGTGTTTGCTGAAATGTATAGACCTTACCCAGTACTACACTTAAGATTTATACATTGTACTTGGTGTAATATTATACTTCAGAAAAAAAAGGAAAAAAATGCCGTGTTTTAATGAAACTGTGTACTCATCCATTACCTTACTATTGTTATTTCTTACATGTCTGAAATTTTTTTATTACAAAAAAAATACATATTTAGTAAAATGCAACATATCAGAAATGTAAAAACCTAGGAAATGTTTATCTTCCAAAGTACCACTCTGCACTGGAAACAAAACAAAACAAAACAAAACAATGTTACAATTTATTACACCCAGGTTGCATCTTCCCGTAAAAAAGCAGCTCCTTTGGGAACTTGGAAGTGCTATGTTTTGTCACCTGCCCCATATTCTCTAAGACACAGTGTGATGTGTTGTTACCTGCGGGCATGCTGTCCCTGCTCCTGAAGCTTCTCAAATCCACGGCTCCTTTCACTCCTGGACAAGCTTTGGTTTGCTCATCATCAGTCTTCCCCACTTCCAAAACTGGAGGTTTGTTTACCTTTTCCGTGACTTCTCTAGGCTACCTTTGAGTGCGTGTGTGTGTGTGTGTGTGTGTGTGTGTGTGCCCATCTCCCTAACTCACATTAGGAAAGTGTTAAAATGTCACCAGTTCTTTCATTAGGGAAGCTCTTAAAACAGATGTACATTACTGCTCTGTTTCACAAATCAGCTGCCGAGAACTAAAGAGGAAGGAACTAAAGGTGTAGCGTAAGTAACCAACCCAGGAACAGATAAAGTCTCAGAGAGGTGCAAACCCAACTCTCCTTGGTAATAAACATATGGAGAAAAACACACGCTAGGGTTTCCTTTGTTTGTTTTAAGGATTTTTATTTATCTATTTGACTGGGAACACAAGCAGGGGGAGTGGGAGAGGGAGAAGCAGGCTTCCCGCCAAGCAGGGAGCCTGATATGGTTCTTGATCCCAGGGTCCTGGGATCATGACCTGAGCCAAAGGCAGATGTTTATGTCCACAATAGCCAAACTATGGAAAGACCCTAGATGTCCATCAACAGGTGAATGGATAAAGAAGATATGGTATATATATACAATGGAATACTATGCAGCCATCAAGAGAAACGAAATCTGGCCATTTGCAACGACGTGGATGGAACTGGAGGGTATTGTGCTAAGTGAAATAAGTCAGTCAGAGAAAGATAATTATCACACGATCTCTCTGATATGAAGAATTTGAGAGGCAGGGCGGGGGTTGTGGGGGGCGTGGGGGAGAGAAATGTAACAGGAAGGGATGGGGAGGGAGACAAACCATAAGAGACTCCTAGACTCACGAAATGAACTAAGGGTGGCTGGGAGGCAGGGGGTAGGGATGGGGTGGCTGGGTTATGGACATTGGGGAGGGTATGTGCTATGGTAAGTGCTGTGAAATGTGTAAGCCTGATGATTCACAGACATGGTACAAATAATAATATATGGGGCAAATAATATAAATTATATGTTAATTTATATAATATAATTTATTATATTTATAGTATATTATATATTATATATAAATATATTTAATTTAATTTTTAATTTAATATTAAATTTTATATTTAAATAGAAATATAAATATATTAATATATAATATAATTTATAATATAATTTATATAATAAAATTATATGGTAATTAAAAAAGTAAATTAAAAAAAAAAGGCAGATGCTTAACAACTGAGCCACCCAGGTGCGCTCTATGGTGAGGCTTTAATTCCCTCACACTGCCATTCATATCAGCAGAGGGGCAGCAACTGATCCTGTCTCCCACACACTGAATAAAGAAGTAGAGAAGATAGACGTTAACTTGCCTGCTTTAACTGGAAACTTAGCTCTCTCCCTTCCCCTCTTGAACATTTCAGTCCTGAGCAAGACAGGTCACAGAGCCTGGGGCATCTGGTTGTGCCAGAAAGCTCAGTGCTCAAGGCACAATCGGTATCAAAAGGACACTGAAGGTCACAATAAACAATGATAACAGGGACACAGAGTATCAAAATAAGCAATGACAGTAAAGGATTACAGCCCACTGGAAAAAAATAGGAATTTATGAATCAATTTATCAATAAATTGAAAGTGTGGGGAAGAACAAGATATTTACGTAGTTCCAAAGTACCTCCCCACAAAATAGGGGTTGATGTGGGGGAGAGTAACTTTACAGACTTTAACTGAGTGATCACAGTGAACATCATCAGTAATGCAAATTGAAAATCATATGCTACCTGATCAGAAGCAGTGAGAAGAGCCCAGCATGACTCTGATCTTCCTGCCAGAGATGAATAGACTAGATCTAATAGTGAGGAAACATCAGAAAACCTACCAAATTCGAGGGATCGAGGGATATTCTATCAAATAACTAAGTACATTCTTCAGAGTCTTCAAGGCCATAGTAGCATTCCAAATGGAAATAATTAAGGACACGAGCCCTGTGTGATTCTGAATGGTATCTTTTTGCTACAGAGAACATTATCGTGACAATTGGTGAAATCTGAACGGAGCAGGAGGGTGAAATAGAAGCCCCGTATTGATGTGAATCTCCTGATTTTAATGTTGGTGCTGTGATCATGGGGGAGAATTTTCTTTTTTTTTTCTCAGAAATATGACATGTTAAAGTATTTGAAGTTAAAAGGTATCCTGTCAGCAACTCCTCATTTAGTTCGAAGGGGGACTTACTGTACGTGAAATGCTTCTGTAAATTTGAGATTATTTCAAAATTAAACAACAACAACAAAAATCCTAATCTGATGCAATGATTCAGATAGTTCCTTCACATGATATTTAGCAGAATGTAAAAAACGGGGATGAAATACCTTGCCTGCCTGCCTTTCCCCTGTGCTTCTCTAAGTTCGAAGTGCTTGTGTGAATAGAGGGCACCGGATTATGGAACGTCCTGATCGGGAGGAAGGGGGAGGCACAAGGCTTCCTTGGACCATCTGCTGGTCTCTGAGGCACTGTCTCTGGTAACTGGTTGCAGTTAATGTCTATTGTCATCTGGTCTCTCCCTGGGCTTGCTTCAGCCTAGGGATGCTCCCTGGCTGTCTCTACCTTATTTTAGCTCTCATTTCAGACTCTTCGGATCTCTGCTGTGGCTTTTCTCTGGCCTCGGGCATGAGCCTCTACTGTGGAGTTTTACCTCCCCTTGTTATGTGTGTCTGCCTTGAGAATCAGCCATTTCTGAGATTTCCCTCTAAGAGGTGATGCAGATCTGTCTGTGTCTGAATGGGCATCTGCCCTCAAGGTCTTCTTCAGATCATCTAAGAGTGCTTAGCATTTAGGTAGAGTTAATGTGGTGTGTTCTAGAGCCATTTAGGAAATTTAGGGCTATTTGGGGAAAACAGATATCAAGGCCTCTTCCTACCTACTCATGTTGCCAAACTTATTTTGATATGGTTGATATGGAGAATTCAGCCCACCAGAGATCTCTTTCCAGAGCCTTAAATGGCAGTGGGACAGTGCTTGCCTTGCTTATCTTTCTTTTTTATTATTATGTTCAGTTAGCCACTGTATAGTACATAATTAGTCCTTGGTGCAGTATTCAATGATTCATTACTTAAGTATAACACCCAGTGCTTGTCACAGCACGAGCCCTCCTTGATACCCATCACTCTGTTACCCCCTCCTCCCACCCTCCTGCCCTCTGAAACCCCCAGATTGTTTCTCGGGGTCCATAGTCTCTCATGGTTCATTGCCCTCTCTGATTCCCCCCCCTCTGGATTTCCCTCCCTTCCCCTATGGTCCTCCGTGTTATTGCTTATGTTCCACATATGAGTGAAACCATATGGTAATTGTCTTTCTCTACTCGACTTATTTCACTTAACATAATCTCCCCCCCCCCCGCCCCAGTTTCATCCATGTTGATGCAAATGGTGGGTATTCACTGTTTTTGATGGCTGAATAATATTCCATGGCCTATATGGACCACACCTTCTTTATCCATTCATCTGTTGAAGGGCATCTCAGCTCCTTCCATAGTTTGGCTATTGTGGACATTGCTGCTATGAACATTGGGGTACATGTGCCCCTTCTTTTCACTATGTCTATATCTTTAGGGTAAATACCTGCTTATCTTAACGCACCTCCTATCTACAGCCTAAAGCCCAGAGTTGAGAAGTCAGGATGCTTGGGCCTGCTCCCTACTGCCAACTGTGTCTCTGCCCTCATACCTTCCTTTCCCCACCATCCCTCTGGCCTGAGAAGAGCAGACTTTCCTTCAGGTCACATTCTCCTGCCTTCCCTCTCTTGTCACAAGTCTAGCCATTCTTTTTTTTTTTTTTTTTTTTTTTAAGATTTTATTTATTTGACAGAGAGAAACACAGCGAGAGAGGGAACACAAGCAGAGGGAGTGGTAGCGGGAGAAGCAGGCTTCCTGCCCAGCAAGGAGCCCGATGCGGGGCTCGATCCCAGGACCCTGGGATCATGACCTGAGCCGAAGGCAGACGCTTAACGACTGAGCCACCCAGGCGCCCCAAGTCTAGTCATTCTTGATGGGCCAGAATTTTCATCCATACAAGAGACGCTCCTGGGTTAGTTGCTAAACCTTTGTTTTGGTGTAGACCTAAACTTCCTACCCTGGGGAAATTCGCCACAGTTTGATCTAAAATATTTAAAACACGCGAGGAAAGGCCAGATGATTGAATTATTTTATATAATGTTTATTATATGACTATTATTCCTGGGTGTAAAATTCTCTGTCACTAAGACTTATGGAAATCAGTGATCCTATTAGGGCCCAGGTTGGCCATGTTATAGTGAGCAAAGTATAGGCCTTGTGTTCTAGTCTCTGTGCTATCATTGAACCAACCATCCTCTCAAACTGGTTAGCATTCCTGAGCTTTGGCTTTCTTACTGGCTAAATGGGGATATTAAAGATAAAAATCTAGATTTACAAAATACCATTCTTGCTAGTCTGTTATTAAAACGTAACTTGAATAGACATAATGATGTAGCATGATTTGGTTAAAAACAAAAACAAACAAACAAAGCTACAGCTAGGCAATAGGGGAGCCGATTAGAGGCACAGTCACCAACAAACTTTGTGACTTTAGACAATCACTTGCTGGACATTAGTTTCACCATATGTCAAGTGACAATTAAAATATCCATCTGTGTCTCTAAGGGTACAATAAGACTAAGAGAGTTAAGTGAAATGAATGGAAAATGATTTAGTTGCCATAATAATATAACATTATTAAGTTTACCAATTTTTTCTACAAACTCATCCCTAGAGTCTAGGCATGAGAGTATTTTCTCCGTTGAGGACGCCTAAAAATAGGTCTATATAATACAGATTAAAGCCCCTGGGGTATGGTCAGACCCTTAACGATACCTGCTCCAGACCTAAGAGTGTAAGAGCACTATTGTAAATTGACTATTTGATGCCCAATTGAATTGAGGATGGCCTCTGAAAGTAACAAGCAAGCTATTCAGGGAGGGGCATGTCATGTATGCCTGTGGCTTGTGTGGCAGGGGTTGGGCAGCGAAAGAATTTTAGAACAATATTCAAACCAACCAGAAGTCAATCCATTTTTACTACTACCGTGTGCTAACCATTTTAAACCATGTGGGTGGTAAGACACTACCCCTTTCAGGATGGACCACAGCTCTCCCCTGCTCCCCCCTTGTTATGTCTGTCTCTGTTCAAGAATAAAGATAGAACTTCCTCCTGCAAGGAGAATCCGCAGGCTAAGGATACAACTGCTACACACACACACCCGCACGCACGCACGCAGCATGCAAGTACGCGTGCACGCACATGCACCCACAGCCCATTTAGCAATACTGGTTTGCCCTTCTGACCCAAGATCTAGCGGATCTTACAAGATTTTGGATAGAAGCTAGTCCACGAAACCTGGAGCTGTACCATGCTGACTTATAGTGTAAGATGGAAAGACTAAGCCTAGTGAGTCAAATGTCTCCTGGAAATGTGAAGAATTGGCTTTGATACTTCTATCAAAATTATATAAAACTCCTTTCATGTGGATGACCATCTTTATGACTTGCTCTTGCTTTGTATTTTAGTTTTGAAATATTTTTTCTCTTTGCTTCTCACTGAAAAGACTATTCTTTCTGACTTCTCGTAGTTGAACCAGCTAATGAATCATTTATAACTTGCCGTTAACAGCTACGTTCTAATTTTTATATCTATATATAATTTCTACGACTTTTCCAGTCACACTTATAGGATTTTTTCACTGCTCTAGGGGTTCTTTCAAATCCTCAGAATCTGCAAAATGCAAGTACAAAACCTATGCATAAAAGTGTAAACTTTCTTATAAAAAGTAATTAATAACTAGATGTTTATAAAGTAGTCTTTGAGAGGAATAAGGCATATTGGCCTGTTTACTTGGGGTTTCTTAGTTTTATGTCAGGTATAGTATTTTTCAGTTTATTTCCATCTGTTCACTTATTATGTCTATGTTCCTTTGCATCTATAAACATATGTATTTTTTATAGCTGGTTTAAGTTCTTATTTGCTAATTCCAGCACCTGGGCCATCTCTGTGTTCCTATTGTTCCCCCCACCACCAACCACCTCCTATTGTGGGTCACATCCTTTGGCTTTTTAAAGAAAAAGAAAAAGATATAGAAACAGATATAGATATAGATATAGATAGATATATAATTAATTTATTGTTATATGCTCGTCATTGGAAATGCTTCAATTTTGAGAGTCTGGATATTTTTCCTTCTGGAAGGACTGTTGAATTTTGTTATGGAAGTGATTGAGTGGCAGATCGGATGGATTCTCTGGAGGCTTGTTTTTAATCTTTGTTAGGTGGGATCTAGTTCAGCCCTTAGTCGAGAGCGAGAGTCCTGCTGGTGCTCAAAGGAGAGCCCAGAGCATGCAGCACTGTCTCCTCACTCAGGACGGTTGAGCCCCGTGTCTCCCAGCACTGTGGTAAGTCCCAGACCTCCCAGGAGATCGTAGCCACCCCAGCCACCTTGTAGTTGTTTTCTGCTGGATAGGCACAGAGCTCCCCTTTGCGTGAGTGTTGTATTTGGCCAAAACCAAGAGGACTGATCACTGGGTAGATTGCTGGAGATTCTTCTCCATGCAACCCAACCCCTCTTTCTGGTACCTCCCACACAGTCCCAGCTGCCTCACCCCGATCTCTACTCCTCAGCTGAGTAAAAGTGCTCCGTTTGGGTTCCCTTCTCTGCACTCCATCTGGACATGGCCCTGGGCTAAAGGACAGTCAGCCCTGGGGCTCACTTAAAGTGTTTTTCTTCTCCTGAGGGTCGCACTGTGAGCTGCCTGCTGTCCAGCATCTGAAAATAGCTACTTCCTGTATTGTGTTCACTTTTGTATCTGTTGAAAGTAAGAGTCTATCAGAATCAGTAGCAAAGACTAACTTTCTTGCCTTTACTCCACTGTTTTAAATGTATTCATATTTTTTTCAATACTTATTATTGATCTTTTAAAATGTATTATCTATGGCGTTATTTTCCAAAATGTGTTCCATGAAAAATTAAAAAGACTTTGGGTTAAAATAGCTTGGGAATGTATTTGTCTTGACAGCAGGACATCTCAGAGCCATAAAAAGCTAATATGGATTGTAAATTTTCAAGAGACTATATTATTTGCATTTTTCAATTTCATTTGACCACAGAACCCATTTTTAACAGATTGTCTTATGGGAGTGCTAGACAATGGACCACTTTTGGGTAATGCTGCTCTGCAGTTGCTATTTATTAATTTTATTAAAAATTTATATGCCTAATTAAAAAGCAATCATGGTTACAACTATCTTTTAAATTAATTTTTAGATGGAAAATAAGCTTAGCTTCTCCTTCCTCTTCTAATATCCTTCCATCCAAAATTACCTCAAGAAATGTATGGAGATCTATGAGAACATATACATAGGTACCCAATGGCGAGTTTACAGTGGGCCCTTCTATATTTTATGTAATATGAAAAGGGAGAAAATGGTTTTAAAGGGAGACGTAAAACTTTACTTTATGAAAACATGTATTTCATTTTGACTTTTCTTCCCCAAAAGAAAAAGACCCTTTTTTTAAGACACTGTAAAATAAAGTCTGCATTTTCCATTCTGCGAAATTATCATCCTATCATGCTGTTTGATAAATGAGATGTCACTAAGGATGCGAGAATGATGAGCCATCAGTAGCAGCAGCAGCTGCTGGATCTCGTCTTACCACTGATAATTCAATTATTTTAAGTGTTTCTTATGAGCAGTCCTCTTCCTACAGCATACTCACACAAAGCTCTGGGTGCAGCTGGTTGGGAGCAACTGCCCGCTGCCACTTGTCTAGGAATTATGTGGAACCAGCAGAAAGGCAACAGAAGGGAAGATAATTGACTGAGTGAGGCTCTGGGCACAGGGTGCCATTTGGCTCTTTCATTAATCTCTGCCCAGTAGCTCCCCTCTCTGGACCTTGGTGTCTCCAACAGGACAATGAGGTCTTTGCAGAGTGACTTCAGTTTCCTTCTGGCTCAGTTCTTACATTCCACAGATCTTGTTGAATAGCACCCCCTTAACGACAAAGTGGTAAGAATGTCATTTTGTAGAATGTTGCTTCTCCAGGCTGGGAGAAGAAGAGATGTGTTCTGAAAAGCAATGAAAAATATGGCTGTCAAGAAATTTGTAGGTTTATTTTGGCTTTAGGCCTGTAAACAACAAAATTCTTACCCTTCAGATCTGGCCTTCGTGGCATAAATAGTTCCCCCAATCACAATCAATTTGTCATCTGTCAAAGCCTCACATTTTAGTTCTTGTTGAGTGACAGAAGTGATGACTTTTCTCCTGGAACTTTATTCCATGTTAGCTTCCCATGGATAGGAAAAGATTGTGAGGCAGGAGAGGGACTTCCTCCCCAAAGATACAATGGAATTTTGCAGAGAACCAGAACAAAAGGTTTTCAAATCTCTAAATGAAACCGGGAGAAATAAATAAATCCTTCTGATTTTAGTTGCTAACAAAGACAGAAAAAAAAAAAAAAAAAAGAAAAACTAACAGTTGCTATGTTACTTCTCCATGAGCCAAACTCAATACAAAATGGAAAAGTATTTCCTGATACAACTCTACATTATCTTCAATTGCCTTATTGATTTAGATTATGGAGAAAGGGAAGAATCAAAAATCAAAGTCTTTGCTTTCCTTGGAGCTTCAAATGCATCCAGTAGTGCATCCATCTATAGGACATAGATGATTATATATGGACACCTATGGGAGGCTTTGTGTTCTTGTCCCACCCAAGCGCCAGGTGAACCCAGAGAGTTGCCGGTTGTACTCCCTTAAGCGATGCATTTGCCTAGAGCTGTGGAGAGCAATACCAGAAGAAGGTCCAGATGGGAGAGTTGGATTCTTAAGTAGAGATACAGCAGTAGGGTTAGGCCTACTAGTAGGTTAGGTCTACCCTAGCAGTAGGGTCAGGCCTCAGGGCAAGGCAAATGCATAAAGGGGAAAGGAGACCCGAGGTCTAAAGCAAGGAAGATGAGGAACAGAATGGAAATTGGAACGTGAGGCGGATGAGGGAAAGACACTGGGAGGAAGAAGCAGGGGTGTGATGCCCATTTTTGTATATTGCCCTGGCTGCCTGGTCACGGGGCTGAAGTTGGACCATGCACCATTCCTTCCACCTTCCACTCCTTACTCGCCTCCCCTTTATTGGCCTTAGAAGGGGAGGCAGAGATGTGCTTTGCCTTTGGTGGGCCATGGCGTGCAGCTTTCTTGCCATGCAACTTTTATAGAGCGCAAGGGCTCAGCACACAGACCTCGCAAAGACTGCCACTTACTAACTCTATGATCTGGGCAAGTTGTTTCATGCTTTGAACTTCGGTTTCCTCCACTGTAAGATGAGTATAGTATACTTAATAAGAATCAAAGAGATGAGGATAATAACCTTAACCGTAGGGTGGTGATGAGTATTAGATGAATGAATAGAGGGACGGCACTTAGCACCGGCACACGGAAGTTAAATGTTAGAGCTGCTATGATTACATCCTGATCCTTGGGGCTCTCCTTAGTAGCTATTAGGATATAAGCTCCAAGGGGGTGCACATCACTCCCTTCAGGTTCACACCTGCATCGCCAGCCCAGCAGCATGTCTGGCATACAGGAGGCCTTTCGTGAGTATTTATTACATGAGTAAATGAATAAACAAATAAAAGAATTTCCCTCCCCAACAGCCTGCCTCAGTCTCTATCAGGGAGGGTCATGCAGCCCCCAAGCGCCAGGACGCTCCAAGGTAAAGGGCTCTGACCCCACCTGGTTTGGCGAGGGACTCTGACACAGGCCTGAACATTCGTATTCTATGACTCAGGTGATGTAGACAGATTTCTTGGCTTTTTGTTACTGTCTCCAGCACTTTGGTTCAAATCTTCTTTCTATGTGTGTGGGAGTGTAGCATACATCCCTTTTTGGTATTTTTAAATTTTAAATTTTTAAATTCGTGGTGCTGGGTCAATAGAGTAGTGATATCACGTTGCCCTGTTTCCCCTATCATTCCCCAAAGAGAGCAATTACAGCAGGCATTTCACTTCATCCACTTTTCCATAATGGATATTACATGTGCACGGACAACTCATTATCCGGACACACATTTTCCACCCTGAGATTCAGCCTCTCAAAATCTGGTTGAAAGTCCTTCCCATGGAATGACTAGCACATTTTAATAGATCTCTTGTGGGGTCTCACTTCATATGCAAGGACAAGAGAGAAAATGTGGGTGAATAAAAGGAGGCATGTCCGTGCTGGGGCAAACGGTGGGCTCAGGTGCCAAAGACTGTGTTGGGGAAGAATGATGTAGAGGATCAGAGGAGTCACAGAAGTGAAGGAGGGGGGAAGGAAGGCAGCTAGTCACCAGTAAGCTTCCACAATATACTCTTCTGACTTATTATAGTACACATTTTATGCGATTTTCTTTTTGTAGAAGCTGTTCTCCACCATTACATTGTAGACTTGATGATGTAGACCTTGTCTTATTCCAAGAGTCTAACAGCCTTTGGAACATAGTATTTCTTAAAAAGTTCAAATGGGGGATTAGATGATGGATGGATGGTTGAATGGATGGATGATCAGATTACGAGAGAGAGAGAGAGAGAGAGAGAGAGAGAAGAGTGGAGATTATTGAGTAAGAGTGTTCAAAGTATCCAATACATCTAGTACTTTCTAGGGTTGGCACGAGGTACAAAGTCTGCTTAGGTTTCAACCAAAGGACCCTCTCCCCTGGGGATGAAGAGAAGCATAACTTTCAGTCAGAAGGCTGAGTTCAGTAGGATAGAGAGAACGGGCCATATATATCACCACCCAGGAACCAGATATCTAAACCTAGAATTGGAAGCTGTATCTTAAAAAAAAAAAAAAAAAGTGTACTTCCTGGAAACAGATATTGTTGTCTCTTTTAGATTTGAGGTGTCTATCTTAGGGCTTATGAGAGGACTGGATCTTTTCTACAGAATCAGATATGATGGAGACATTCATTCCCAGAATGATCCTTCAGATTCATCCCAGGTTGTGGGGGTTGGGGGCACCAAATTTCAGAGCATATGCCATATCCCATACATTCTCTCTTCTAAGGTCTAAGGCTGAACATGACTTTGGCAAGGGTCCAGAGGGTCTTTGACATTATATCAGATCACCCATGTTAGATTCTGGGATCTGAGAGATGTATAGTACACAGTTTTAACTAGACAGATGGAGCAGAAAGTGGTAGGAACGGGTGGACAAAAGTAATATAGGATGGTGGTTAGAGTTGCAAACTGTGAAATCATAAAGTTGATTATGTGTATTAAATTGAAAGAATCAAGGTTACAGTCCTTCAATATTTAGCAAGTGCAAGGATTTCTTGTGTATCATCTCCCATCTGAGATCATTTGCTGGCACATTCCCTGTTCTACTGTGCAAGAGAGAGTATCTTTCACATCCTCTTAAATACTCTCAGGTTACCCCAGGAAATTTTTTTTTTAATTTTATTTATTATTTGAAACTGAGACTATGAACTTGAGGGAAAGGGAGTGGGAGGGAGAATCTGAAGCAGACTCTGAGCTAAGTGCAAAGCCTGATGCGGAGCTCAGTCCCACAACCCTGAGACCATGACCTCAGCTGAACCCAAGACTTAGCCACTCAACTCACTTAGCCACCCAGGCACCGCACTAGGAAGCCTTTTGCTACTGAAGAGGTGGTGGTGCTGGGCATAGGGAGTTTGGGGGCAGAATCAGTACTTATCCGAAAAAGGGTGGCCTACTTATTCTGGGTAGAGGAAGCAAAGCCTTCAGGGTGTGGTTTGATTTCCCCTCCCATTATCTGCAGTATTCTAGGGTCCCACTGACCACACCAGCTTGTTGTTAGCCTGGGAGAGGTATGTGATGGGCAGATTAGTATGAATGTGCCAGCTGAAGCATAAAGGACATTTTCCAAACCAAGAATTTAAACAGAGGGTCATAGTCAGAGATCATATAGTTAGGAAGTGTGTGAAAATAGAAGATCTTTTTGATATGTCTTTTTAATACAGATGGGTAGGGATGGGGTGTAGTCCCTACAAAATATGTCACTTTGGAAACAGCATTTGACATTATTAGGGAAGTTTCCTGGCCATCAAGAAGCAGAGTACCTGAAATATATCTTTTTGGTAGTGTCATAGGATGCTTGAGATGAGGAGAAATGCAGGTCTTCAGGCCTCCCAGACTATCTCTAATATAAGAGGAACAACTCAAATACTTGTGTGTTTCTGAAGCCTGCTTGTAACAAGCTACCAAAAGAACTCAAGATCGTGTTTATGGCCTTTAGTGGGCTTTGGCAGCCAGAACGATTGGTACAGTGTCACAGTTTCTAGGTGGGGTATCTCTTATCATCAGTCTCTCCTGTATCCCATTCCCTGGAGTTGCCTCTAGCAGCTTTACTAGAGTAAATGTATTTATATTTACTTTATGTATTTGTATTTACTTTAAGTATTGGTAGACGTATGTATCAGTGATTGTCTAGCTTGGATTGTCTTTCTTCTTAGAACTGAGGTGGGATAGATGACCACAGAGTTTTCTAGAAAGAATGATTTTTCTAGGTGTGGCAGTCTCAACCACCTTCCAGTTTGAGAGCTTTTGTCATAGGCTTTCTGCTCATCAGTTTTGCTTGAAACAAAGATGATGGAGAATTTGAATCAAAGAAATGCACTTCCTAGTATAGGTCATTTCCATTGTCAATGTCCTTCCAATAGTCAAAGGCCACCAGAAGCACAGCTATAGTTGAACAAGTTGGGCTTATGACATGAAATGAGGGAGACCATGGAGAACTATAAGATATTTCAGTTAGAGGTTGCCAGAAAGGACTTAGAAGATTTGGGCTTTGATTAGGCAATTTTGGAGCGGGTCCAAGGAAATGTGGGTTTGCTCTGGATTGTGTGCTGTCAGAAGTGGCCACAATTCTGTGATTGGGTCTCTTAATAAACATTATCTAGATGGAGGGACAGCTAAATAAAGCAAGGCTATAGCTATAGTTGGTAAAGAAGCAACATTCACTTGTATTAGCCAGGAGAGGGGGATGTTTGAAATTTTGTGGTTTGCACAGTGATTTTGCTTTTTTTTTTTAAAGATTTTATTTATTTGACAGAGAGAAACACAGCGAGAGAGGGAACACAAGCAGGGGGACTGGTAGTGGGAGAAGCAGGCTTCCTGCAGAGCAGAGAGCCCAATGCAGGGCTCAATCCCAGGCCCCTGGGATCTGACCTGGGCTGAAGGCAGACACTTAACGACTGAGCCACCCAGGCGCCCCATGATTTTGCTTTTTGTCTGTGCCCAGAAAAAGTTATAAAGTGGCCTTGTTTAGTCGCACTTGATCGTGGTCACAGAGTGACCTTGTCTGATGTTGGCATTCTGAGAGGTTGTGTCTAAAGGGAGAACACATCGCCTGGCCGTGAGCAGTTAGGCAGCTTCTAATAACACTGAGGCCACACTTTGTCAGGCCAAGTCCCCATGTCAGAGGCTGTTTTTCTCTTTCTCACCAGGCTTGTCACAATGTTTGTTCCCTTGTTTGACCTTGTGTGAGTCAGGGAGCATAATTCACTCTGATATTTTCAATGAAGAAACTTTAATGAAGGTACTGCCAGAGATGTGGCCAGGTTAAAGAAAAAAATAAAGTAAAAATTGGGCACCTGGAGGAGCACCTGGGTGACTCAGTCAGTTAAGTATCTGACTCTTGGTTTTGACCCAGGTCCTAATCTCATGAGTTGTGAGATCGAGCCCCGTGTCTGCCCATGCTCATTGTGAGGTCTGCTTGAGATTCTCTGTCTCTCCTCCTGTTCATACAAATACACACTCTCTCTCTTTCTCAAATAAATAAATAAAATCTTAAAGGAACCAATTAGGTACCTGGAGATCAGCAACAATGGCAATAGATTACCACCACTACCACCCCTCTCCAGAGTTGACAGACAAAGGGAGTAATCACTTATACTGAAACCCAGTGAGAACTAGAACCCCAGAGGAGGGGCTGGCCTCTAAAACACAGAGGTTTGTTTTTTTTTTTTTTAATTTATTTTTATTAACATATAATGTATTATTTGCTTCAGGGGTATAGGTCTGTGAATCATCAGTCTTACATAATCCACAGCACTCACCATAGCACATACCCTCCCCAATGTCCATAACCCAGCCACCCTATCCCTCCCCCCCACCCCCAACAACTCTCAATTTGTTTCCTGAGATTAAGAGTCTCTTATAAAACATAGAGTTTGGGAGACATGAAACAACTGTCAGAAATGCTTTGGTGAAGCAGGAGGTCTGGGGGAAGAAATATCCAACTTTTTCTCTCCTGCTAGTGCTTAGCGCTGCACGAATAAGAGCTGGTCTGTAGAGGAGCCTAGATCATGAAGTCAGAGCTTCCTAGGGAATATGGCAGGGCAGAAAAGAACAGACAATCACTATGGCGGTGGGAATGGAAAGTAAGAAATAACTGGAAGAGCTTCCGTATCAAGAGAGAACAAGGTGGATTGGGGTGAGCAAAGAATGACCAATACATAAGTCAATTTATACACTATGGCTGTACATACTGTGGAAGGACAACAGCATGTATCTTGGGTTGTCATAAAGGGATGAAGAGGTACAGACAGTTGATGGCCTGGGTTGGTAAGGGTCAATTATTCAGGTTCAAATGTATGACCAACATTGCCCTAGTCAACCCAATGGAATTTTTAAAACATAAGCTTTGGGGTGAGGGTGAACTCTGAATACTACCTCCACAAAGTTATTTCTTCTGAAAATCTAGGCTACTGGAAGAATTAGTTGATTATATTTGAAAGGTTTAGGGGATGGAGGCTTCAATATGGCTTCAAAATTGGAAAGGAGTATGGTTAGGCCTTAGAGAAAGAAGCACATAGTGGTCGGTTTTGCCTTTATAGGTGGTACCACTGTGTTGCTAGTTAAAGATATGAGAGGCTCAGGGGCAAGAGTTAACACATGAGTAGAGGGGGGATATCTAAGTTATGATAGAAATGATGAGACTTTTTAATTCCTGATCTGAGATGGTTTTCGAGGGACAAAACTTTCACTATGGGAAAAATAATATAACATCTTATTTAGTGATGTTTTTAGGGATGGCTGGGATTTATTTTTAATCAGATATAGTAAGAAACACAGACATGGAAATGACAATCATGAGGGAGGAAATTTATTATATTCATATATCCCTAGAACAGAACACTCAGCGTGCTATGTGGGGGACCACCTGGGGAAGCATCAGGGTCAATCAGGAGGCAGAGGGAGTGAGGGGAAAATGCAGGCAAGAGATTTTAGTGTGACTCCTGTGGGAGTGAGGGTAAGCAGGCTTAGGTTTGGCTAGTTTGAGGAATTTCAGTGGGCCCTGGGATCTAGGGGCCGTTTCTAGTCCTCTGGTTCTTCACTGTGATGGTTAATTTTATGCATCGACTTAGCTGGGTCGTGGTACCCAGGTATTTGGTCAAACATTATTCTGGATATTTCTGTGGAGGTGTTTTTTATTTGTTTTTTGTTTTTGTTTTTGGTGAGATTGATTTTTATATCCCTGGATCTTGAGTATAGGAAATTATTCTCCATCTAACTAGTGGAAGGCTTGACTAGCACAAAGATTGACCTCCCCTGAATAAGAAGGAATTTTGCCAGAAGACTCCTTTGGGACTAAAACTGCAACTCTTCCCTAAATGTTCAACTTGCCAGCCCGCCCTGCAGATCTGGATTACCAAATCTCTACAATCACATCAGCCAATACTTTAAAACAAAATCTCTCTCTCTCTTTTCTTTTTTTTATTTTATTTTTTTTTTTAAGAATTTTATTTATTTGACAGAGAGAGATTACAAGTAGGCAGAGAGGTAGACAGAGAGAGAGAAGGAAGCAGGCTCCCTGCTGAGCAGAGAGCCTGATGTGGGGCTCGATCACCTGAGATCATGACCTGAGCCGAAGGCAGAGGCTTTAACCAACTGAGCCACCCAGGCGCCCCTCTCTCTTTCTTTCTAACAGACACACATACATCATTTTGTTTCTGTCTCTGGAGAAGTCTAATCCCCTGGACCTTGGGTAATTGGGGCAGATGCACAGTGGCCAGGAGTGTGAGAGCTCAGTAAAGGAGGTGGGCAGGGATGTGGGTTCTGGGATGAGTGGTTTGCATTTGAAGGTATGGGCATGAGGGGTTGACTGTCTCTAAGAATTGGCTAACCCTGTGAGCAGCAGTCCCTCCAGTATCAGCAAGGTCCAAGATCTCACAAAACACCAAAATACAGGAGGGGAAAAAAAAAAAAAAAAAAAGACATATGGCTAATACAAGTGAGAAAGGAGGAGCTATGGGAAACTGATGGAATAGCTTGGGGGACATTCACATCTCCAAACACAAATGCTTCAGTAGCGGGGACTGAGAAACCTCTAAAATGTGTTAAGACAGGCAAGGCTCCGCTCTCAAAGCTCTTACATTAGAATGGAATGAATGCCTGGAGATAAGCGGTGGGCATTTTCAAATGTACGAAGCCTACTAAAAAGTTAGCAAAGAAATAAAGTGCCTGGTCATGGGTTGAGCTTGGTAATTGAAGTAGAGGGAGGCTCGGCTAGAAGAATCAAAGCTTTCAAGACCTCCAAGCCTAGACCATTTGTTTAGAACAGGAGGGTACAGAGCGCTCTTGGGCGACTCCCTCAACACCACAGTCAACCAGACATCCTCTAAATGAGCCGAGAAGCACAGCAAAGAAGAATCAGTTGAGGTAAGGCTACCAGAAACATTGCCAGGTCGGAACCCTAGGAGGAGTGAGACAGGGGGGTTGGGAGGCTGCACCAGTGATTGGAAAAGTGATGACTTTAAAAAGGCACTGCCGAGGTGCCTGGGTGGCTCAGTGGGTTAAAGCCTCTGCCTTCGGCTCAGGTCATGATCTCAGGGTCCTGGGATCGAGCCCCGCATCGAGCTCCTTGCTCAGCAGGAAGCCTGCTTCTCCCGCTACTATTCCTTCTGCTTGTGTTCCCTCTCTTGCTGTGTTTCTCTCTGTCAAATAAATAAAATCTTAAAAAATAAATAAATAAAAATAAATAAATAAATAGGCACTGCCTTTTAACAAATTTATCTACAGGTCTCATAATTTCATATTGCTTTGTTTAATCTCTGTGGTTTGGGTGGCTAACTGTTCACCAAATTAATTTCCTCTAGCAATTACCATTCCTGGGCAGAGTTCCTGGGCAGACTCTTCACAGGTCCATGTGGCCAAGTGACTGAATCAATGGGATGTGAGCACAAGTCATGGGTATTGTTTCTAAGCTAAGGCTTTTAAGAAAGAGGAGTGTTTTCTCCCTGTTCTTCTCCCTTTCCAGCCAATTGGGATAGCAAACCTGCTGGGTGATCTTACAAATCCTAACTTGCAGATGGCAAATGCATCGTCAGCACGGCTCCTCAGATGACTGTGTGGAGGACAGCAGACCGGCAGAGCAGGAACACCCACTTTAGGCTATTATGAGAATCAGAAACAAACTTCCATTGCTTTGGAGCCATTGCTTATATTAGGTCTATTTCACGACCCTCGGTGATGTAAAGGTAAATGAAAATTATTTTCTCCATTTATAAAGGGCAAAGAGACCATTTTTCCCTTTCTTTCTTTTCTTAGTATTTCCTTAGGGATGTAATAAATCTGAGGCTTTGCTCTAACCTTCAGAATAAAGATAAATCTCACTAGGGATTAAGCCCAGTCTCCAGATTTTATAATATAGAGATATTCCTAAAGTCAAGAGCCAAATAACCTCTATTTATGTAAAACGGTGCCTTTCAAATGAGCTCAGAGGCCTCGCGAGATGAAGGTAGACTGTCACAAGCTTCAGCCTCTTTGTCTCCCAAGAAGATAAAGTAAGTATTAATTGTTCTTCCTTCCACTTTACTGTATAAATATCAGTAAAATGCTGCCCGGATTTGGTAGTCACTCTTCTCTACCTTATGCATGCGTAAATCTATTAATGGCTACTCAATAATGAATTGTGTTTTCCCTCTCTTTTCTATATTGATATAGAAAGGTCTGTTTGTTGACAGGGTTGGATTATTTCTCCATCAGTAACCAGAAATTGATTCCAGAAGTAGGACTTGGCTATAACAAATGCCTAAAATATTTGGATTTAACTTAGTGGTCAAATATCCTCAGGGGAAGAAACTGACCACAGAAGTCGGAAAGACAACAACCCATGTTACGCAATGATGAAATTGGTAATATTGTCACCTCCAGTAACTTGGAAGCCATAACACGAGTCTTCTAAATCTGCAGTTTCAAGAGAATAGGCTGGAGAAAGCCAGCTGTCTGCATGTTTGCACGTGTACTTCGCATGTTGATGTAGTTAGCAAGGTATTATAAAGAAGAAATAAGTATGTAAGGACTAGCTGATTTGAAAGTAGAAATGATGGTGACAGTAATCTAGAAATTTGGGTCTGAGGAACCCACTGTTTCCAGACTCTGAAGAACAGGAAAAACAAATGCCTTTAGCAAAGAGATTCTGTAAGAATTTACCAACTTAATGAAGAAACTCAGTCCTGTAGCACAGGTCAGATTAAGAATGTCCCCTTCCTGCCAATGCCTATTTTTTTAGAACATTATTACGTTAAATGAATCCAGCATAGGTTTGAGGAAGTAAAGTAACACAGTCAACTGGAGGGAAAAATTTTGGGGTATCGTCCTTGGCACATGGAATTGACAGGAAATAAATAGATCAGAAAGAAACTTACTGTTTTTTAGGGAAATGCTTTGCTATAAGAAATGGTAAGCCTGGCTTTAAAAACTCTGGGCTAGAAATCTATGAGCCTCCAATTTCCCAGACAGCAAAGCTAGGAGCGTAGACACAATAGACTAGGGAGTTCCTCCCTGAAAACCAGGTCCAATTTTATTAAGAATTTCCTCTACTAAAGAACAAGAGTTTGAGGTGCCTGGCTGGCTTAGTCAGTTAAGTGTCTGCCTTTGGCTCAGGGCATGATCCTGCGGTCTTGGGATGGCATCAGGCTCCCTGCTCAGCAGGGAGTCTGCTTCTTTCTCTTCCTCTGCCTCTGCTTCTGTACTTTCTCTCTCTCTCACTCACTGTCTCTCTTTCTCAAATAAATTAATCTTAAAAAAAAAATCTTGAAAAAAAACCCCAAAAAACAAAAAAACAAGAGTTCTTCACAAAACCATCCATCAGTATCTCATCCTTACCTTGGACCACTGCCTTGGACCACTGCCTCTGGAGTTGGCCATACTTCCTTATCCCAAAGGGGAGCGCTTTTGTTTGGATGTCCTGTCCAAGCCTGTCTCTGAATGGTGGTAGGAATTTGTCTTTCCCATATTCCCAACTATAAGTTGCCATATCCAGAAGAGATGGAAAGGACTTATCACCAAGGGATCCTGGCCTTGGAGATGGTAAGATGGGACTTTGGATTGTCTCCCTTTGGGAAGAAAGCAAGTGGAAATTTGGGGGACAGATGGGTAAAGAGTTTAGGAAGTTTTGCTCCATATGTCCCATTCATTCCTACTTTTTCTCTTCTTCAGGTCTTTAACACTTAGAATATTTTTCAAAACTTTCAGAGATAAATTTGTTTTTATCTTTATTTTCTTCCCCAAACACAGGTAGATTTTAAGGCAGGAGCAAAAGTTTGAGATAAACTGAGATAAACAGATCACTTTTTAATTTTTTTTGGCTAACTAAGCACAGCCCAGGAAAGACACCACTAGTAAAACAGTCTTCTTAAATGAGTATTATGCTCTAATATCTTACAATTAGGATTTGACTCTGAATCCTAATAGTAACTGATTTATTTTCCCCATTTCCTGCCTCCATGAAGGAATCCAATTTAATCAGTATATACATAGATTGTTATTTATATTTAACTCTGGGGTATTTATGCCATGAGCTACAAAGCCAGAGAAAGCTACAATGTCCTTACAGAAAATGCGTGCTTTTCTTCCACTGTGGGGATGGGGTGATCCACAGTCGCGCTGGCTTAATCATGCCTGCACCTGGCAATCAATCACTCTTCTGGAGATTGTAGCCCATTAAGCATCAGCACAAAAACGACTCTTGCCAGGTAGAAAGAGGGGCAGAAAACGCAATTCCAGTCTCTGACAGTGATTGAACATAGATATGCCAAAGCTTTGCCTGGAATCCCTGGACTCGAAACATGCATGATAAGTTGCTAAATGCCTGGCTCATTCTTCCTTCAGAACAAGACTGCCCTGATTTTTTTTTAATACAACTTATCCACAGCAAGTACATGGAACACAAAACTAGAGCTATATGTTCTCCGGAAAAGGTGTATTACAGTATGAGAAGTATACTCCCAGTAGACAATTCAATGACAAAGAATCGCCCCACCCATGTGTAAGACTTTTTCTAAGAAGGTAAGAATTTTACAAATTTAACCCTTTCCCCCTGCACATCATCCCTCAAATGCCTACCTCATCTGGTCCCCTCCCCAGAAAGGTTCATTTAAACCTTAGCCCAATCTAGATCTTTCCTAAAGATTTCCTAAAAATCACAGAACGCTAGCGTAGGAAAGCTCCATAAGCTTCATCCCCTTGTAAGTACTGGAAAACTAAGCCCAAGAATGATGAAGCGATTTATCCACATCCAAATAGCTCATAAACACAGGACTCAGGATTAGATCTCCAGGCTCCCATCTGCTGGGCCAGAGCTTTTCTCTTTTTACAAACACTTTTCCATTCACATTCAGATTCCTGAATGTTGGTCGACATTTTACCCAACTGAATAAAAGACATTTTTATCTGTTACTATTAGGTATTAACTACAATTTTAAATTTTAACACTGGTGAAAAGATACATAAGAGGCAATCTCCATGCTCTGAAGAGAAGCAAACAGTGCTCCTGAATTCCATTATGCACTGCATCCTTTATGCTCACGGATCTACCTCAAAGATTTGTTGCCTGACAATCTGGAGTGAGAAGTATTAGCTTGTCAAAAGAAGGAAAGAGGAATGTAGTAATTATAGAGCTACACATAAATGACAGTGAAGACTGTTAAGGTTGATAATTATTCAATTAGTTATCTCATTCTTCGCTCATTCTGTATGTATATATTTAGTGCCTGTGATGTTTGCAAGATACTGTGCTAAGGTTTGTGGGGAACACAAAAGCAAATAAGACCTATGTCTGCTTTCAATGAACTAGCTTCTGGTCTGTTTAGAAGAACTGAGTAATGGATATTAGACATGGTATTTTGATTCTGTAGGAGAGAAAACTGATGTTTGTGGGGAAAAAGTTTAGTTGGCATGTTTTCCCTATGTATCCATTTAAAAAATAGCTTTATTGAAGTGTGATTATCAGCAATAACCACATATATTTTTACATTAAACAATTTGATACACTTTGACATATGTAGGCATCCATGGAAAATCACCACAGTCAAGATGAAGAACACATTCATAACCTTGCAAAATTTGCTAATGCACTTTTGCAATCCCTTGCTCTCACCCCCCCTTGACCCCACCCCCAACCCCAGGAAAATCCTGACTGCTTCACTACAGATTACTATAGATTAAGTTTCACTTTTCTATGATTTTATATGAATGGAATCATATTCTTTTTTTGTTTGGCTTTTATCATACAGCATAATTTTTTTTTTTGAGATCTACCTATATTGTTGTGTGTATCAACAGGTCATTAATTTCTATCATTAATATTTCACTGAATTATTATGTATAATATTGTAAAATTATTCAGTGGAATGATACTATATCTATATCTATACCTGCATCCACCACAAATTGTTTATCCATTCATCTGTTATTGGAAATTTGGGCAGTTTCCAGTTTTTTGTTTTAAAAATAAAACTATGAACTTTTGGGGCACCTGGGTGGCTCAGTGGGTTGAGCCTCTGCCTTCGGCTCAGGTCATGATCTCAGGGTCCTGGGATCAAGCCCCGCATTGGGATCTCCACTCGGCGGGGAGTCTGCTTCCCCTCCTTTCTCTCTGCCTGCTTGTGATCTCTCCCTCTCTCTCTAATAAATAAATAAAATCTTTAAAAAAAAAAAAGCCTCTGCCTTTGGCTCAGCTCATGATCTCAGGGTCCTGGGATCGAGCCCTGCATTGGTTGATCTGCTCAGCGGGGAGCCTGCTTCCCCCTCTCTCTCTGCCTGCTTCTCTGCCTACTTGTGATCTCTTCTCTCTGTCAAATAAATAAATAAAATCTTTAAAAAAAGAAAGCTATGAACTTTCATGTGCAAGTCTTTATTTATGTGGATATATGCTTTCATTTATCTTGAGTTTATACCAGGGAGTGGAGTGTGTGGGTCATATGGTAAGTAGATGTTTAACTTTTTAAGAAACGGCCAAACTGTGTTCCAGAGTGTCCGTACCATTTTGCATTTCCACCTGCAATGTATGAGAATTCTGGTTGCTCCATATACTTGCCCACACTTGATATGGCCAGTCTTTTTAGTTTCAGCTTTTCTTCCTCTTTTTTTTTTTTTAAACCCTGGACATGTTTTTTTGTTCTTTTTTTTTTTTTTAATTTTATTTATTTATTTATTTGACACAGAGAGAGAGAGAGAGAGAGATCACAAGTAGGCAGAGAGGCAGGCAGAGAGAGGGGGAAGCAGGCTCCCCACTGAGCAGAGAGCTCGATGCAGGGTTCGATCCCAGGACCCTGAGATCATGACCTGAGCCCAAGGCAGAAGCTTTCACCCACTGAGCCACCCAGGTGCCCCAAATTTCAGCTTTTCTAAAATTATCCATTTACATCCTCTGACTTACAGAAAGGCTGATATCCTCTTTGGAAAAACCTTGAATCCAATCTACCATTTGTTTTCAGAAATACATGCCTGATCCTGCAGAGAGAAACAAAATGCACCATTGGGGGGAACATAAGCTTATCATGAAGGAAAAAAGACCGTTTCACAGGAAACCAGATTTAGCAACAAAGACAGGAGACTGGCAATCCTGACGACTATGTGTTGGTGAGAGCAGAACTCATCTTATTCCAGTTTTGCTAGCATTATGCCTACGCACAGGGGAACGAGTTATTACATCCCTGAAGCCTGTAGTACCGAAGGATGCAAGCAACCTTGCTACGGGTCTCTCCTCTGCCCAGATATCACACAAAAGATGTGTTGTCTTTTTCACTTCGTAAGAGTGATAGCAGGGACCTCTGTGGTTGAGTTGCTCCCATTCCACCCAGATTGGGCATGGTAGCTTCCCAGCTTTGCCAGGTTCCGTGCGATGGCAGTAGTGCTGGTAGGTGCAGAGTTCTAACTCCGAGGGACACCACGGAGGACACCACTGAGGAACTATTGGGCTGGGGCTAGTGAAAGGCGATGATTTCTTCCTTTCTTTTTTAAGGGGATGATTTCTTATCAGAATTTGATTACGGAAGCATGAAAACAGCCTTGAGGGCAATTGAAAAGGGACTGAATTGCCGGTTGTGTTTCTAAGACAATCAAGGAGAGGGTCAGAGTCATTGACATTTGGTGGAATAAGTAGGACTACCTTTATACTCATTTATATATAATTTACACTCATTTATATATAAATGATATATAATCATATGGTATATGATATATATAAATGATATACATAATATATATATCATTTATACTCACTTATATATAAATGTATATGTACATTTATAATCACTGGATACTGAAGCCTGAGACATTCAGGTAACACACACAAGTAGTCATAGAGCCAGGTAGAATTAAAAAGAGCTTTAAGAGATGGATAATGGCAGCAGACATTTACGGAGAACTTGATGTGTCAGGTAGTATCCAGAGTGCTTTAAAAGGAGGAACTCATTTGGTCTCATAACACAGGGCTTTTATACTATGGGTTGCAAAAGCCAAAAAAAAAAAAAAAAAAGCACTAACATGTCCTCATAGAAACTATGTGTTTTTCTTCTTAAACTTCGGGGATGTAGTAACACAGAGACGTATTCACTTTATCATGACCGTAACTGTGAGTTGCTGTTAAAATTATCTCCATTTTACTGGTGAAGAAGCTGAGACCCAACAGGGCTAAGTGAATTGCCCAAGGTTGTAGAGCTAAGACGTGGCAGAGACAAGATTAGAATCAACGCGGTCAGGCGCCAGAGTCCAAGCTTTTAATCACTGGGCCACCTTGACTCTAGAAACAAATACAGAATCCTACTGAGTTCAGAGAAATGTAATATTATTTTTTTATTGAAGGCATAGGAAGGGCTTCATGCAAGATACAGTATTCTAAATTATCTCTTTGAAGAATTATGAAAGTTAAGACTTGGATGTTTGTAAGAATTAGGAGAGGATGGAGAGCATTTCTGTTGGATATTCAATTATGCCAGTGATTTTGTATACATTTTATTCACTCTGAATTTGACCATAAATACAATGGAAGTAGCCTATATCAAACAAAGTTGGATTGGCTTATTGAGGATACATA
>CM053603.1:121609590-121634130 GCA_028646535.1 Procyon lotor
GCAGAAGACTTGAGACTCTTGAGTCAGAGACAAAGGACATCCTGACTCTCGGCAACAGCAGTAGCCAGAACTTCAGCTTTTGTGCCGGGTACCTGGGCCCCAGTCCTTATGGGGTGATGATGCAAAGACGCCAAGAGATGCTTGCATGTGCTATGGGTTGTTACAGAGAGGAACCTCCCCTGTAGAGAACCCAGATCTTTTATAAGGGACAGAAAGCCTGCCCAGCCTTTTCTGAAAAAGGAGAGGTTACCTTTATTATACTGGAAAATAAACAAACCTGCCTTTGTACCAGAGGGAGACACTATCTCTATTCTCTAAGCCTGTTTACTATACAAATGTCCCTGAAAAACCAGTCTGGAAACATGACAGCCAGTGCTTCTGTTCACAAGATGTGCAGAAACATGAGAGACCCGTGGAGACTTGTCTCCCAGGACCTCTATATGTACAGTTTATTCGTCTGTGGAAGGGAATAACTACAAAACTTCACAGGGTTGCTGTGAGGATGTAATGGGATTCTATTTAAAAAGAACTTAGAAGTGTATGTGCCATATTTTAAGCTCTCAGTCATCATAATTCTTGTTGCTATTATTTGTTAGTATTATTTTCCCGTCCCCCTTTCAAAAGAAAGAAAACTTGGGCATGATCTCATGTAATTGCAGGAAGTCTTACAAAAATTCCTAGGGATTGTCTGTTATGCATTAGTCTAAACTCCTGTTCCTCATTCAATTCTCTATCACTTAATTGTCTCCTTCCATATTCTCCAGCCCTCTCTGACTTCCTTTGTTCCCGAAATATGGCCACAGTCCCATCTCCTTTGCTCCCCAAAGAACAACAAATGGAATATTCTTCTGTGTAGCCAATTTCCACTGAAGGTTTGGCTAGAATGAATTCTGCTGAAACTGACTATTGGTCATTGTCATTCTAAACTTCTTTAGCTTTGCCTTTCATCAGGGGATTAATTACTTCCCCTTAATACCATCAGGCCCTACCCTATCACCACCAATGGAAAGACCTTGTGGTCTTTTACTCTTTTATGCAGAGTAATTTACACTTTTTGTCCCAAGACTAGCCTGGGGCCTTCTTTTGTAACTAAAGGTCCATTAATGTGTTTTTCATAAATGAAAAAGCGATTTAGTCCCCTAAGATAAATTTTGCAATTTCCCTAGGATGTAGAAGTGGTTGAGGTCAAATTAAAAATCACATTACTTAAAAAAAAAAAAAAATCACATTACTTTTCCTTCTAGCTCAAAAAGAAACCATTTAGAATTGCTAATTTTTAAAACAGTCTGGAGAGTTTGGTCAACATGTTTAGTCAGTTTTTCAGATAAAAATCCAAGGTACAGAACATTTAGTTGATTTATTCAAGAAGAGCAGCAAATTCATGGTGAAATCATAATGAAACACCTGGATGATTCATAGTATAGCACTTTAACTTTTAAAGTTAAATAAAGGTACATAACTTCTAGTTTCATATATCAATATGAAATCTAAATAAGGTAGAACAATGTCTTCTCTATTTCTTCTTACAGTGTAGTTGAAAGCAAAACTAATAATATTTGGGGATTCAAGAATTAAAAACTACTACTTAACTGTAGGGTACTTTTTTGCTATTACTCTTCAATTACAACTAACAAAACAATAGTGTCAGTTATTAGTACACTACTTAAGTTTAGTAAAATGCAACATCCATTACTCTTAAGAATGGAATGCTTTTCTCTTTACCTTCCTGTAAAAGATTCTGATATTTATTAAGTAGAGATATTTATTTTGGCATATTACAGTTGGTTGAATTTCTTCATGCAAATTTTCGCATTACCCTATCTTTTGAATACTTAGTAAATTAAGTTTTTCCCACTGTTCAAAAAGCAATCAAAACAAAACATATTTTATATCAGCATTTTAATGAGCTTTGCTTTAATGATTATTTCAATGTGAAGTTAGTCACACTTAATTGAGTCACAAAAATAGAAAATATTCAGATCCTTGAGTTAAGGGTACAATGGTATTCAGGTACAACAAAATCCTGTTTAACTAAACTTATCTGATGGTAACATTCGATTAAGTTTTCATTTTATTTGTTTGTTTTGGAAAATCCGAGGAGGGAAGGAGGGACTACTATCAGGTGAGAAAAATAAAACAGTTTGTTTCAATATATATCCTCTGTCCTGAGAAATTCTAGGTCTTCCTCAACTAGTGAGGAACTATATATATATAGCTGAGGAAGGCCCAGAATATACATATACATATACACACATACTTTGATATTTTAGGTAGACCATGAAACGATCTCATTGGTACCATATTCCAAAACAGACAATCCTAACTCACCTAAATTTCATATATCTAATAAGGAGAAAATAAATTCTGTATTTTTCTTTTTTTAAAAAATAATCCAATCAGTTAACATACAGTGTTATATTATTTTCAAGCGTAGTATTTAGTAATGCATCACCTGATCCTCATCAAGACAAATGCACTCCTTCATCCCCATCACTTAATTCACCCATCCCCCCCCCCCCCCCCAACCCTCATATTGTTCTCAGTAATTACGAGAGTGTTTCAGGAAACAAACTGAGGGTTGCTGGGTGGCTGGAGGAAAGGATAGGGTGGCTGGGTTATGAACATTGGGGAGGGTATGTGCTATGGTGAGTGCTGTGAAATGTCTAAGCCTGATAATTCACAGACTTGTACCCCTGAAGCAAATAATACATTATATGTTAACAAAATAATAAATAAATCAATAAATAATAAAAATTATAAAAACGAACTAGAAGCATTTCCTATAAAAAAAAAAGAGTGTGTTTCACGATTTTTCTCTTTCCCCCCATTTGCTCATTTAGTTTCTTAAATTCCACATATCAGTTGAAATCATATAGTATTTGTCTTTCTCTGACTGACTCATTTTGCTTAGCATTATACTCTCTAGCTTTATCCATATCTTTGTAAATGGCAAGATTTCATTCTTTTTTATGGCTGGGTCATATTGTACTGTGTATATACACACCACATCTAATTTGTCCATTCATTAGTTGATGGACACTTGGGCTGCTTCCATGTCTTGGCTATTGTAAATAATGCTGCTATACACATGGGGGTGCATATATCCCTTTGAATTAGTGTTTTATATTCTTTGGGTAAATACCTAGTAGAGTGATTGCTGGATCCTAGGGTAGCTTTATTTTTAACTTTTTGAGAAACTGCTATACTGTTTTCCACAGTGGCTTCACCAGGTTGCGTTCCCACCAACAGTACACAGGAGTTCCTTTTTCTCCACATCTTTGCCCACACATGTTGTTTCTTGTGTTGTTGATTGTAGCCATTCTGACAGATGTGAGGTGATATTTCACTGTGGTTTTGATTTGCATTTTCCTGATGATAAGTAATGATGTACAGCTTTTCATGTGTCTGTTAGCCATCTGTACATCTTTGGAGAAATGTCTGTTCATTTTTAAATTGGATTATTTATTTCATAAGTTCTTTAAATATTTTGGACATTACCTTTTTATCAGATATGTCATTTGCAAGTATCTTCTCCTGTTCTGTAGGTTGCCTTTTAGTTTTGTTGATTGTTTCATTCATTCTACAGAAGCTTGTTATTTTGATGCAGTCCTGGTAGTTTATATATGCCTTTGCTTCCTTTGCCTCATGAGACATGTCTAGAAAGAAGTTCCTATGGCCAATGTCATAAAAGTTACTGCTTGTGTTCTCCTCTAGGATTTTTATGGTTTCAGGTCTCACATTTATGTCCTTAATCAATTTTGAATTTATTTTTTGTGTGTGGTGTAAGAAAGTGGTCCAGTTTCTTTTTTTTTCCATGTAGCTGTCAAATTTTCCTAACACCATTTGTTGAAGAGACTGTCTTTTTCCCATGGATATTATTTCTTGCTTTGTCAAAGACTAATTGGCCATATAGTTGTGGGTTTATTTCTGAGTTTTCTATTCTGTTCCATTGATCTATGTGCCTTTTTTGGTGACAGTACCATTCTGTTTTGATTACTCTAGCTTTGTAATATAACTTAAACTCCAGAATCATGATGTCTTCAGCTTTGCTCTTCTTTGTCAAGATTGCTTTGGCTCTTTGGAGTCTTTTGTGGTTCCATGCAAATTTTAGAATTGTTTGTTCTAGTTTTATGAAAAATGCTCTTGGCATTTTGAAAAAGATTGCATTAAATGTGTAGATTGCTTTGCTTAGTATACACATTTTAATAATATTTGTTCTTCCAATCCATGAGCATGGAATGTCTTTCCATTTATTTATGTTATTTTCAATTTCTTTCATCACTGTTTTATAATTTTCAGAGTACAGATCTTTCACTTCTTTGGTTAGGATTATTCCTAGGTATCTCATTATCCTAGGATTGCTTTCTTAATTTCTCTTTCTGCTGCTTTGTTATTGGTGCATAAAAATGCAACAGATTTCTGTACATTGATTTTGTATCCCACTCCTTTCCTGATTTTGTTTATAGGCTCTAGCAGTTTTTTAGGGAAGTCTTTAGGGTTTTCTATATAGAGTACGATGTCATCTGCAAATAATGGAAGTTTTACTTCTTTCTTACTAATTTGGATGCCTTATTTCTTTTTGAGATCTGATTGCTGTGGCTACGGTTTCCAGTACTATGCTGAATAAAAGTGGTGAGAGTGGACATCTTTGTCTTGTTTTGACCTTAGAGGAAAAGCCCTCAGTTTTTCACCATTGAAAATCATGTTAGCTGTGGTTTCTTATATATGGCCTTTATTATGTTGAGGTATATTCCTTGTAAATCTACTTTATTGAGGGTTTTTATCATGAATTAATGTTGTATTTTGTCAAATGCTTTTTCGGCATCTACTGAAATGATCATATGGTTCTTATCCTTTCTCTTACTAATGTGATATATCACAATGATTGATTTGCAAATATTACATCATTCTTGCAACCCAGGAATAAATCCCACATGATTGTGGTGAGTGGTTTTTTTTTAATGTGTTGTTTGATTTGGTTTGCTAATATTTTGTTGAGCACTTTTGCATCTATATTCATCAGGCCTGTAATTCTCTTTTTTAGTCATGTCTTTATCTGGTTTTGGTATCAGGATAATAATGCTGGCCTCATGGAATAAATTTGGAAATTTTCCTTCCTTTTCTATTTTTTGGCAGTTTGAGAAGAACAGATATTAACTGTTCTTTAAATGTCTGATAGAATTTGCCTGTGAATCCATCTGGCCCAGGTCTTTTGTTTGCTGGGAGTTTGTTTTTATTACTGGTTCAATTTACTTGCTGGGTATCAGTCTGCTCAAATTTTTTATTTCTTTCTGTTTCAGTTTTGATAGTTTGTATGTTTCTAGGAATTTATCTATTTCTTCTAGGTTATCCAATTTTCTGACATAGTTTTTCATAATATTCTTTAAAAATTGTTTGTATTTTTCTGATATTGATTGTTACATGTCCTTTCTCACTTGTGATTTTATTTATTTGAGTCCTTTCTCTTCTTGATAAGTTTGGCTAGAGGTTATCAATTTTATTGATTTTTTTCAAAGAACTAGTTCCAGGTTTCATTGATCTGTTCTTTTTTTTTTCTTCCTGTATCATTTATTTCTGCTCTTATTCTTATAATTTCCTTCCTCCTGCTGGCTTTAGATTTCGTTGTTCTTTTTCTAGCTCCTTTAGATATAAGGTTAGGTTGCTTATTTGAGATTTTTCTTGCTTTTGAAGGGAGGCCTTTATTGTTATAAACTTCCCTCTTACCTACCTTTCTTCTTTTTACAGGGAGCTGAAAATCACTCTAAGCTTAACAGACAAACCTAACATAGTTGTCTGGGAATAAAAGGAACAGAAAGGTGAACATTTGCAGCCATTACACTTGACAGCTATAAGAGCTCCTTAGCAAAGTCATTGTAAATTTTAGTAGTTAATCGCAGGTCTCTGTAATAGTCCTCAATAAAATTATTTAACTATGTTCAACTACTTCTTTAAAGGATTTAGGAAGTTTTCAGTTTACACACAAACACACACAGAAAGACAAACACAAGCACTCACATGTATGAACATGCACTCACAAATAACGTGGAGAAGCTAAAAACAAATTCAGATGAAAATACCAGAAAGTACCAGGTAGAAGAGGGCAAAGATGAGGTGTCAAGAACCTGAGTGATAGTGGAGGTGATAATGATGGTGTATACTCATGCAGATGGTGGCTATTATTTTTTAATTACTTATTATGGCTAGTCATGGTGCCAGGAATTTTACCTCAAAGGGGCTTACTACATTTGAACATTACATTTAGTAAGCTCTAAAATTTTTGTACCCAGCTCAAAGGAAGGAAATGAATTAGACCAAAGGTGGAAATAATTCAGAAATTTAAAAGCGGAATTGGAATTTGAGGCAAGAAACAATCTACCTAAATGTGATTCAAATCCCACAGACTCTCATCTTTATTACTGAATTTCGTAGATATTCTTAGATAGGTATTTCTTCATTTCCTGTTTACCCTTTTAATTTTTTTATTTTTTAAAGAATTTTTACAAGTTTCACTGGGAAATGTATCACTGGAGTTCTTCATGCTGTCATGCCGGAAGTCAATCTCCTGAAAATACTTTTTAATGGATATGGAATTGACCTTTAAACGATGCAGAGGTTAGGGCCACCAACTTCCCGTGCATATGAATTTTGACTCAAAATTTAACTACTAATTGCCTACTTTGACCAGTAGTTTACTGATAACATGAACAATCAATTAACACATATTTTTGCATGTCATATGTATTATATACTATATTCTTACAATAAAGTAACCCAGAGAAAAGCAAATGCTGTAAGAAAATCATAAGGAAGAGAAAATAATGTACAGTACTATACTTATTGAAAAAAAAAATTGCATATATGTAGACCCAAGCAGTTCGATCCTGTGTTGTTCAAGGGTCAATGTTCTGAGACATACAAAAGTTGAAGGTGTTTAAGAAATACACTAGGGTTTGTGAATTTCATGATTTATTCCAAACATAAACAAATTCCAGCTGGACTTTTTGGTTTTCAGTAATCTATCTACACAAGGGTGATTCAGGTAATTTATTACAAAAACACAAATCTCCTACTGTGTGTCTATCTTGGAGAGCACTGAACATTATAAAATGGGTTGCTTCTATTTCTTTTTTTGGATTCAAGTCTGATTAGAGCTAGAAAAAAATTAGATCTCCAGATTTCATTTTAATCAAGAAATTCAACTTTTTTTCTCCTTAAAATTTGTTTTTCTGAGTTTTATTAAAAATTGAAGCAAAGTAAGGGGCACCTGGGTGGCTCAGTGTGTTGAGCATCTGACTCTTGATTTTGGCTCATGTTATAATATCAAGGTCATGAGGTTGATCCCAGTGCTGGGCTTTGTGCTGGACATGGAGCCTGCTTTAAGGTTCTCTCTCCCCCTCTCCCTCCACCCCTCTTCGCCACCATTCCTCCCTCCCCCACCACCCCTTGCATATGCTCTTTCTCTATCTCTGTCTCAAAATAAATAAAGAAAATTTTTTAAAAAATCAAGCAAAGTGAATTAACTTATGATACAATTTTCTGCAGTTGGGGCACTAATCTAGAGTGAAATATCTATGAAACAAAGTTGAAACGAAAAACCTTCCAAGAACTCTTCTTATTGGTTAGGATTAGTTTTGGCTGCATGTAAGAGGAAAACCAAAATAACATCTACTTAAACCTTGGGATTTATCTTTTTCTAATATTCTAAGGATATTCTTAGGATATTAGAAAATATTTCTCCTTTTATATTTTTGTAATATAAAAGGAGGTAGAGGAGGCTGTCTGGTGTTGACATGAGTCAACATCTCCAAAAAATAATTCGAATCTCAGGTTTCTTCTCTCTCTCTCTTTCTCTCTCCGCATATGGTTTGCATCCTCAAGGCCATTCATGGTCCCTCACAACTACTGAAGCTCCAACCATGTCTATAACTCACATAAGGAAAAGAAAAATAGGGTGCCTGGTGGCTCAGTCGGTTGGGTGTCTGCCTTCAGCTCAGGTCATAATCCCAGCGTCCTGGGATTGAGTCCCACATCGGGATCCCTGCTCAGCGGGGAGCCAGCTTCTGCCTGCCATTCTGCCTGCTTGTGTTCTTTCTCTCTATCTCTCTGTCAAATAAATAAACAAAACCTTAAGAAAAAAAAGGAAAAGGAAAATGCAAATGAAAGAAAGGTGCACTTGCCAGCTGTGTGAACTCCCTTTTCTGGAAATACCACAAACTTTTTTTTTTATTTAACTTATTTTTTTCTTAACATATAATGTATTTTTTACCCCAGGGTATATGTCTGTGAATCATCAGGCTTACACATTTCACAGCACTTACCATAGCACATACCCTCCCCAATGTCCACAACCCAGCCACCCTATCCCTATCCCCCCACCTCCCAGCCACCCTTAGTTCATTTTGTGAGTTTAGGAGTCTCTTATGGTTTGTCTCCCTCCCCATCCCTTCCTGTTTCATTTCTCTCCCCCACCCCCGCACAACCCCGGCCCTGCCTCTCAAATTCTTCATATCAGAGAGATCATGTGATAATTGTCTTTCCCTGACTGACTTTGGAAATAGCACAAACTTTATGATAGCGTACTGCTTCCATCATCATCAGAGTGCGCATAACATAGTTACACAGCTACACATAGCATCGGGGAGGCTGGGAAATATAAGTTTCAGATGGACATGTAAGTTCAAATAAGTTCAAATAAGAGTTGGATTCTTTTATTGAGCAGGAAGTAAAGGTTTTGGGGTAGGCAATTAACCACTGTACAACAATCTGAAGAAATAGACAATCATCCATGCAGAATATTTATACCTCAGACTTTTAACCCAAAAAGAGAGAGAGTTTACCTAAACTCTCTCAATAAACCTCAAGGAAATTTTAGCTGCTGGTGGACCTCACATAAGCCAGGGCCCAATGGAGAGTTAAGTACCCAGGCTATCGAGTCAGGTGGAGTTAGGTTTGCGTCCTTTGTCTACACTCTATAGGTGTGAGAGTTAATTTTCCTTAGTGTAAAATAGGGCTGTCAAAGGAACCTGCCTCTCCAAGAACTGCTGTGGGTGAAAAAAATGTAGGATACTCTCTGAGGACTGTGCCTAGTACAGGGTGAGCATATTGGGAGTGTTAGCTGTGTTATTGTCCACTACAGTTTTCTTCATCATTTATCCCTCCTGGCTTTCAATAACTTTAAACAAAGTAAACATAGAATCCTAATCTAAGCAGAACAAGACTGTCCTATTCTGTGTCTGATGACATAGAGCCAGTACATTGCTCAAGGGATATAACCAGAGACGTCCATACAGGTTAGTTAATCTTAGTTGATCACTTCTCAGGGAGGTGTACACGTATTTCTAGGACATGGCTTTTATCTGGCCTATAATCAATCCTCAGTAATTCTCATGCAGCTAAACAGAGTCCAGACATGTAGTCTTACTTATAAATGGTACCAATGGTGACAACTGGTCAATATGCTTTGAGGAGTAACTTGGAGATGTCCCAGGTTACTGGGTGGTCTTTTGCCTGGATAACAGAGTGTGTCTCAGGCATTGTATTTAGTTGGATCTTCCTGAAGAAATGCCTCTAGTGTAGACATTGTGCTTAACCCGATCTTCCTGAAGGAAAAACAGTTGTGGAAAACCTCAGACAGCCAGGATTAAGGAATAAATAATACCAGATCACTACCCTCCGTCTCCCCAGTGAATTTTCTCTTTTATAAAGTGATTTCAAATTCTTTATGGCCTCTGAACTTCATAAGGATCCAACAAGGTCAGCAGGGCTGAGGAAAGGATCATTTTCCTTGTTTTGCACACGAGGAAACAGACTCAGCTCTAAGTGGCCTACACTAAGTCATAAGGATTTCAAGCAGCACAGCCAAGACCAGAATTCAGGCCTTCTGACTACAAGCCAGTGCCTTTTCAGCTCTGCCGAAAGCAGGTCAGCCGGGAGGCTGCTGAACAGCTTCTGAGTTGTCAGAAAGCACAATTTGCGAGTGGCTTCAGTAGCAGTCCCGGTGACAGCAGATGACACAGGGCAGCTGTTTTCATCAGATTATAATTTTGCGTGAGAAGTTTCCATAGAACATCCTTTATTTACCCTCGAGGAGTCAGTGAGATGTACCTTCCTTCCTTTCGTGTCTGAGGTCTTGCAGGGGCACTGTTTCAGAGCAGCGGGAATTGGCACTTGTGATTATCAAAATGACTCCCTGGCGAGAGGGGCCAAATGATTGTAGGGAGACAGAAAATAAAGCAACGGCAAGCCTGTTCACTATTTCATTCCTCTAATATTATTTAACCACTGGACACCTGCAATCCTGAGTTAGCTGTTCGGGACACAAATGTGAATAATAGGTCACAAAACCATCAATAGTTTTGATGCTGAGGAGGTCACGGAAGAGAGGAAAACATCTATGTTGGGCATTGTTCTAGAAAGTAATGAATAAAATGCCATGAAAGAAGGAGGAAATGCTGTTTATTTCCAGAGTGGTAACATTTGAACCAGGCTTTGAAATATGAGGAGCTTTTTCCATTGAAACAAGAGGCAAGAGGGCATAATGGACGTGGAGATAAGATGACATCTGTCACGGTCAGGGAATTTTAAGTAGTTCAAATGCAGTGAGAACATATGGGGTAGGACTGGAGGGGGCCGGGTGAGAGAGGGAGGTAGATATGGGAGGTGAAGTCTGAAAGGTGTAATGGGATCTAATATCAAGGCCAAAATGAAGGGCTGAGGAATTTACACTCTATCCTGCAGGTGGTAGAGAAGGGTTTAATCAGGAGAGGGACATGATCACATCTGCGGCAGAAAATAATTCTGGTGGCCCTATGGAGCTTAAACTGAGGTGAGTGGTCCAGGTTGGGCAGGAAAAGTAACTCTGCAAAAAAAGTGGATGCTTCCTTGGTAGTGGAGCTCTTTTTGTATTTCCTTTCCCTTTAATTTGCTTCTACCTATTTACTTATATTTTTTCAGTAGTTTCCAGGCATTCTGGAGATATTAGTGCTCTTTCTAACCAGTCCAGGAGGTATGTCCAATGGTTAACCTGGATATTCATAAGAGGCTATGCTCATTAAACATCAGTACAAAGAGTGCTGGGCCATGCACTACAGAATTGCTCTTGTGTGCATGGCAGGACTGCTTCGCACCTGCGATGTCGCAGAGACCCAGCACTCTCAAGTGTGTGTGCGCCCCTGGGCCCTTCGCCAGCCAATTTACTGCAGATAACCTCACTGTACTTTATATGCAAAATTCTAGACTCTGGCCTCTAAGCTGGCAGGATTAGCTGGGTTAAGACAGATATTGAGAATCAGTAGCCCAAGGATTCTTGACATTTCTTATAGCGATAAGCCACAGAGAATCACTGTTTAAAGTTTAACATTAACAAGCTATGCTTTGTGTTGCCCTGGGAAGAGTAAAGATTAGTTACCTGCTTAAAAAAAAAAAAGGCTATTCCAAGCAGCCTAGAGGATAGAAGATACCTGTTCAACTCGTTCAACGGCCCAGTGGAATCAATCACTTTGGGCAGAGAAAGAAACAAGGTCAGTTTGAGCGAAAAAGTTAGTTTCAATGATTTAGTGTCCTGGATTGAATGATTAATTTCTGACCCAATTTTCCAGCCAGTTTGGTGATGAGTCAAGTTTTATGTACAGTCCAAACCAGAGAGAAATGGGCATCTGTGATCCATTTTATGCAAGGCAATGTCTTTTACATCTATTGAAATAAATCATATTCTACAATGCCTTATTAATGGGTTTTGCCATTCCTTTTTACTTAGAAAATATTTATGTTCCTTCTATCCTTGAATCTACTTTGTCAAAGTTTCATTTCCACCATATTCACCGACCACATATCTACTTTCGGTAGTAACAATAACAAGAATAGCTAACACCTACATAGCATTTACCAAGCATTATTCTACGTTTTTATTACTTATTAATTTGTTTAATCCTTGCATTAACCAAAAAAAGTGGGTTTTCAGAGAAAATAGGAAAATTGGGGAGCAGAGAGATGAAGTGATCTGATGGCCGCATTGTATTGGTCACAATATGACGCCATGGTCACAGGGCTATGCGTGGCTAAACTGCAATAAAAAACTGGGGAATCTGTCCTTCTGACATCTCCCAGCACAGCCTGGTCAAGGGGTCATATATGACAAGCATTAGAAACTGGTGGAGAATCAATGATCTCCAAAGTAATGTGTTCACCTGTATTGTCTGGTCTCTTTTTATTTTCTTTCAACTGAAAGCCAGTTTTTAATAGATTAGAGAAAGTGCCAATTTGATATTAAGATCCACTATGTGTGAACAGAGGGCAACGAGCCTGTGTCCTTATCCCAGACGTCACATTTGACAAAAGATTTCACACCAGTGGTGATTTTCATTAATTCCATTTTACCTGTTTCTCATCCATGCTTTGTTGCAAAAGATATCTAAATGGCTAGGCATTCATGTGTCATTTATTTGAAAATATCTGCCTCACATGTCATCCTAAATGTCATGACAAAACGTGAAGAGCTCTTCTTCCTTGAAAGGCTACAGGCAGAAAGAGCAGGATCACATAACATCCGCCTGCTTGCATCAGGCAGGGCTGATGGGAAACTCTGGGAGCGCTGGCGTCTCTACATTTCAGACCTGCTGATTCCAGGGTTCTGGGACTCTGAGCCGTTATTTTCTTCTATGTCAGAACGCTTGAGATGAAAAGGTAAGGAGGCTCTCCTGGCCTCTTTTCTCCTGATCTGGAGTCCCATACAGGTTGCTTTCTCATCTACTGTTCCACATGTCAGACCTGAACTTCACGTCTTCACCCTGCAGTTGAGATATTAAGCCACTGATAGCTCGTGAAAGACATGAAGAGAGTTTACTTGGGTACAGCAATCCTAGCGTCTCTTCCAGATTCTCCTAGAACTCAGAGGATTGCGTCATGAGTCACAGCATCAGCCTGCCCAGAACTGATCTTTGGGAAGTTATTTAAAAGGAGAAATGAAGGGGCGCCCGGGTGGCTCAGTGGGTTGAGCCTCTGCCTTCAGCTCAGGTCATGATCCCAGGGTCCTGGGATGAAGCCCCGCATCAGGCTCCTTGCTCGGCAGGAAGCCTGCTTCTCCTGCTGCCATTCCCTCTGCTTGTGTTCCCTCTCTCACTGTGTTTCTCTCTGTCAAATAAATAAAATCTTTAAAAATAAATAAATAAATAAAAAGAGAAATGAAGGTGTTGGCAAGGATGCGGAGAAAGGAGAACCCTCTTACACTGCTGGTGGGAATGCAAGCTGGTTCAGCCACTCTGGAAAACAGTGTGAATGTTCCTCAAAAAGTTGAAAATAGAGTCACACTATCACCCAGCAATTACACTACTGGGTATTTACCCTACAGATACCAATGTAGTGATCCGAAGGGGCACACGCACCCCAGTGTTTATAGCTGCAATGTCCACAATAGCCAAACTATGGAAAGAGCCTAGATGCCCATCAACAGATGAATGGATAAAGAAGATGTGGTATATATAAACAATGGGATACTATGCGGCCATCAAAAACCCCCTGAAGTCTTGCCATTTGCAACGAGGTGGATGGAACTAGAGGGTATTATGCTAAGTGAAATAAGTCAGTCAGAGAAAGACAATTATCATATGATCTCACTGATATGAGAAATTTGAGAAACAGGATAGAGAATCATAGGGGAAGGGAGGGAGAAATGAAACAAGATGAAACTAGAGAGAGAGAGACAAACCATAAGAGACTCTTAATTTCAGGAAACAAACTGAGGGTTGCTGGAGGGGAGGGGGGTGGGAGGGATGGGGTGATTGGGTGATGGACATTGGGGAGTGTATGTGCTGTGGTGAGTGCTGCGAACTGTGTAAGAAAGATGAATCACAGACCTGTACTCCTGAAATAAATAAGACATTATATGGTAATAATAAAAAATAAAAAAATAAAATAAAAGGAAAAATGAATTCCTATGCAACATTTTGAGTGTGTGATTTACAATGTTGCATAAAAAGCTGGTCTTGGTCCTTTTGCAAAACATGAATAAGGACGTGAAATCAAGTAGGAAAGTATCGCTTCTGGTTCCTGTCCTCACCCCCCAATCTCATCCTTCAGCTCCTTTACCAATATAGTTGTGTCAATCTCTCAGCAGAGTGAACTTTCCTCAGCTTCTCTCCTTTTGTCCTGTTCTGAGGTACGCATGCTTTCGGTCATTTTCCTTCATCTGTCTATCCAGCTCACCCCTCAATATATTCTTCTGTCAACCTACTCTAGTAGAATTACATAAGTATTTTTTCCCACATAATTATTTGATAATGTTTTTGTTTAATGAAATAGTAATTAAATTGGAAAGATAAGACATATAAATGGCTATACTTTCAAGTTGTGAAGGGTGGAAAAAGTAGGAGCATTACAGGGTGAAAGCATTCTATTGATTATCTTTGGATCTCATGGTTTATCAATCAACCATGTGATATAACTGGGGTAATAGAAAGCATAACATTTTATTCACCCGATGATTTTATTAATCATAGTTTTCTCCCTTGCCTGTCTCTCTCTCTTTCTCTCTCAAGACTAAAAAAACCAAATACTTTCTCACCTCTCTTTCAAACTGAGGTAGCCCTTGACCTGGTTCTAGTCTAAAAGTTAAATGGAAGTCTCCTAGAAGATTCTAGGGGAGGTACTTGTCTTCCTGTTGAGAGAGAAATGCAGAAAGAAAAGGTTCTGTCCCCACTGCTTCCTACTTCTGAAGGTGGTTGTGTGAGGACATGATGGTTGGAGCAGCTGCAGCCATCTTGCCCCAAGGAGGAGAACACCAAAGGGATTGCAGAAACACTATCAGAGGGGCTTGATATCATTCAGTTGCTCAAGTATTCATTCAACCACCATATAGTGAATACTTATTTTGTATCAGACACTGTACTGGTGCTGAGAATTCACATGTTCATTTGTACAAAATAAACCAAGTCCCTGTTTATAGGAAACTTACATTTAATAGAAGGAAAGACAGCCAATGATAAATATATACCAGCTAGAGTTAAGAGCTATGTAAAATGTTAAGAAGAATAAGAGATCTGGAGAGTGATGGAGTGACATTTTATATAGCTTGATAAAGGAAGGTCTAATAAAGTGACATTTGAGAGACACAAAGGAAGTGAGAGAGTTAATTATGCAGATATTTGAGGCATAAGAAGAAGTGCTTCAGGAAAAGGGAACAGTATATGCAAAGGTCCTGCAGCAGGAAAGCCAGAGAGGCCAGTGCTGAGTGAGAACCAGGGAGAATGGAGGAATGAGATAAGAGAGATAGGAGGCATCCAGATCATTTAGATGCTGGAAAAGCATGGCAAGACTTTTAGATTTCATTCTTTTTTTTAAATTTTTCATTTAAAAAAATTTTTTTTTAATTTATTTATTTGACACAGAGAGAGAGAGAGAGATCACAAGTAGGCAGAGAGGCAGGCAGAGAAAGAGGGAAGCAGGCTCCCTGTTGAGGAGAAAGCCCGATGCCGGGCTCAGTCTCAGGATCCTGAGATCATGACCTGAGCTGAAGGCAGAGGCTTTAACCCACTGAGCCACCCAGGCGCCCCTTAGATTTCATTCTGGAGGACATAAGAAATCTTTGGAAGATTTTGTGCAAGAAAACAACATGATACCTAAATCTTACCTTTCTGGTGCTTAAAAATAAGATTTTGGCCATTGGATACAGAAATGTTAAAAAAAAAAAAAAAGAGCAAGGGAGGAAACAGAGACAGAAAAATATTGTGAGAGATGATGGTGGCTGGTCACAGGTGGAGGCGCTGAGGAAGAGAGAAAGTTAGATTCTAGGTATGTTTTGAAGGTCAAACCACAGGATTTGCTGAAGGGGTTCCATGCAATCCCATGTATTTGTCCAATGGGGGCCGATCTTCAGATTTCCCAATACATGGGAAATATTAAATTCCCCTGTTTAAGCCACTATCGATGGGCTGTCCTCTTACTTAGGGCTGGAATTATTTCTGATAGAGTTGGAAGCAACTGCTGTTTCTTCAATGCTCTTTTCTTCCCATTTTACAAATTCCGACAGTCATTAGAGTCCTGAACCATTATGTACTCTTAGCCTAGGGTTTACCTTTAACATCTACTTAATTATTAAAGTCCCTTAGAATAGAATAATAGGAAACCGACGACTGGAGAGCTTATGTGATTTGACAAAAGTCACACAGCCAATTCATGAGAATTGTTATTACAGCTCAGGTTGTAATCCACGTTCGGATTACAATAAGAAAAGAGGATGATAAAAAAAAAAAGAAAAGAAGATGATAATACAAAATTGCTTCAACTATTTTTCCAGTACAGTTGGAAATGGCTGAGTCAGTTTCGACATGGAGCAGTGTGTCTCTTAAGAGATACCTAACAGGGGCGCCTGGGTGGCTCAGTCGTTAGGCATCTGCCTTCGGCCCAGGTCAGATCCCAGGGGCCTAGGATCGAGCCCCGCATTGGGCTCTCTGCTCTGCAGGAAGCCTGCTTCTCCCGCTGCCATTCCCTCTGCTTGTGTTCCCTCTCTCGCTGTGTTTCTCTCTGTCAAATAAATAAAATCTTTAAAAAAAAAAAAAGGAGGTACTTAACAGATTTTGTGTTGTATCCGGTGTGATTTCCCTGGGAAACTGTGCATCCGACAAGGGCAGGGTTCCTTGGGTCTCCAAGGGTAGGTGCTCTGCCTCATTGCCTCTCTGGAAGCAAAGGAAAGGAATGGGGTCAATTCACTTAGTGGGATTTTGTTGGGGAGACTTGGATGGGAGAAAAGGAGAGAAACGTGGTCCAGAAAAAGAGCAAACATAAAGCAGGTTTTTTTTTTTTAGGTGAAAGCAATCAGTGCTGTTAATCTCTTTATTCTGGTGAAAAGTATGGTAGGCTAATTGCAGGAATGAGCCAATCTGATACACAGGAAATGACGAGAAAAAGACCCCTTTTGGAGGCTGGGGACAGCTTCATGAGAATAGAGCTGTCCCATAGAAAATAGAATGCTAGCCGCATATATATATATATAAGTTTAAATATTTTAATAAGCACATTTAAAAAGTAAGAAGAAACAGATGAATTTAAGTCATATAGTTAGTTTGCCTCAATATATTCAAATATTATCATTTCAAAATGAGACAGGACACATTTCAAATGCTCAGTGGTACCCCGTGGCTGATAGCTACCATTTGGACAGCACGTTTTCAGAGAACTAAACATGAAAATATTTTTAAAGAGAAAACTTCCGTGAGGATAAAACACAGTCTTTTCTTTCTTTTAAGATTTTATTTATTTATTTAGTTAGTTAGTTAGTAATTTCTTGAGAGTGTGTGAATTGGGGGAGGGGCAGAAGGAGAGGAAGAGAGAGATCCTCAAGCAGACTCCATGCTGAGTACCTGGGGCCCGACGTGGGGCTTGATCTCATGACCCAGGGATTGCCACCCCAGTGGAAATCAAGAGTCAGATGCTTAACCTGCTGAGGGGCCCTAAAACACAGTATCTTTTAAAGAACTCAGCAGTGTTACCTGTTCCAGTATACTTCAACCAAAACAGAGACTATTTCTAAGTCGTTAAAATCTACAATAATATTTGAGAAAGAATCCAGGACTTGGTAATGAAGGGGAAAATGGGGACTAAGACTGATGTTGGCCCTAAATGAGATGATATGTATGTTTTAAAAAATAGAACGCCATGTGAATATGCCTCTATGAATAACATTCCTTTTATTTTATCAGAATATTGGTCCTCAGCTATGTAAACTCTTCAAATATCTGTAGATGATCCTTTCCTTTGATATTTTTATGCTCTTTGCCTTTAAACCAATTATACATTTGGAAGCAGTGACCAGGAACACATTCAAATTCCCAGAAGTAATCAGTCTGATAAAAACTTGTGGCATTTTCTCCTGCCAATCAGGAAATATCTGAATGTGCACACACGGAAAACCTAAAGGCTTCCTGAACGAAGCTAAAAATGTGGGGGAGGGGGGTGTTGGGGAGTGGAAAACACTGATGGTTTCTCAAGCCTTTTCTGGCCAAATATCTGATTTAAGGACACTGTATTCTGAGAGATAGAAGTACCTATAAATATATAAACTTTTTTTTTCTGCATCATGTCTGAGATTTCTGAATTTCTCTGTAATCACATTTAGCAGGAGAAAAACATCCACGCCTGTGCTGAGCAGCTCCCAGCAATCTGTCAGCTTCTCACAGCGTAGTAACCTACTGATCGCTGCCTCAGCCCTTCAATAAATACGTAGGCTGCGTGTGTGTGCTTAGAGAACTTCACAGGTTTCCATGGATACAGGAATTTTAGTGCTGAGGCACATTTACTATCGCTTTTCTTGTCACCGAGAGTCCTGTAAACACTTGTGTTGTAAGATTTTTGTGCAGACATTTAGCATTTTACAGAAGACCAAGTCAGAATTACCTTTTCCCAGATGTATTGTAGGATTTTCCCTTAGGGCAAAGTCCCTGAAATCATTTATATCTGTGGCCTCTTTTTAGTGATGTGCTTTCATTTATTAGACTAATAAAAGACAATAAAAGCTTAACTACATTGTCAGTATCACTTTTAAGTGGCAGATACTTATACTATGTAAATGTTGCAATTAATAAATAAGGTAACTGGCTCTGAATTTAAAATGAGAAGGGGCAAATAGGGAAAGTAGGAGTGAGAATATTATGTGTATATTGAGCCATTTCTCTGCCTGAATATGGTGAAATTTAAGTGTCATTTCCAAGGATATCCTGGTGTATCTATTCACCGAGCATAACTTGAATGTATTCTGTTTTACTCGTATTAAGCTTTTTGGATATCTTAAAGAGCTTTCCACAGATCTATGAGAATGGCAGGCTATGTGTTATTTTTCCTATTTCACACATGTATAACTGAGGTTTAGAAGGTTTAAGGGACATGTACCATGTCACATATACTAGCAAGTGGTAGAACTGGGATTGGAACCCAAGACTCTTGACTCACTGTTCAGGGCTTTCCCGTTGTCTTTTTTCTTGGGTGGAATGCAGGCAACTTTTATAGAAAGCACACCCCTTTCCTTCCTTCTGTGTTTCTGTGTGCCTCTGAGCTGGGGCCTCATTAAATCACTCTTTTCTCTACCTACCCTCTTGGTGGCCCCAGAGACTTTGTTGAGCCTAATTTACCAAGCTTCATCATTTCAAAAGCACATGACCATTCAGAAGCAGTGATCCTAGAGAGATCACACAGCCTGGATGTGCACTGCCTGAGGACTCTTTAGGGAAACAGATTTCTAGATCCGATCATACTGACTGAGAATGTACAAAACAGACAGAATGAGAGGCTCAAGCACTTTGTATAAAAATCTAGTCTGAACAGACATGAGCCTGGATATTGCAGTCAAGAAAAAAGCTTTTACTCTAATAACATGGATTTCGGGGTCCAGGGGTGGGACTAGCTGAGTGACTGTCTCAATTCTCACTTACTCTGCTCATGTAGCCAGCAGACTCTGTGTCACCTCGGCAAATACCCCAGCCAAGGCCAGGAGATTTTTTTAAGACTGTTTTTTGCTCGAGGCCTCATTCACCTCATATTTGTACAGGCCTTTTTGTTTTTCTGGTGTTTTGCACGTGGGTGTCTTTCTAGTTTTGTTTCATTTTGTTGTTTGTTTGTTTAATCTAGAAGGAAGGCTTCGCTTTCACCATCCGATACAAGAGAGAGTCTGGGTAGAGGAAGAACTCTCCACTAAGAGGCCTGTTCTTGGTCCAGTCCCCACAGACACAGAGTGAGGACCTTTGTGGCTCAGGCCTCAAGAGCAACTTTCTAGAACCTGAGGAAGCTCAGGTTTGTTGGGAGGATCAAATAAGACCATGGATATGAAAGTACTTTGCTGATTGTGTGTGTGTGCCAGTGTGTAAATGTCCACACACAAAAAAGTTGTCTTGAGCACTCTGACATCACACAATGCCAATTGGTTTTAGTCTCCATGTATTAACAAGGCAAATAATGATTTGTTATATCAGGCTTTTGCCAGAATGTGGACTTTATTCATGTAACAACAAACGTGACTAAATCATCTCCATTATGGTTATTTCAGCGTGTTTCAACGGTTTCAACCCAGTGAGGCAACAACTGAGGGGGCCATGCCCTTGGTGCTTTAGTTAATAGACAAACCAAGTAATGGAAAAACGGTGATTAGGTTGTAAGCTGACATCTGCCCCCATTGCACACCACGTGAAGCCCATGAGATCCCAGGATCATAACTCTGGATTCAGATCAACTTTGGTTATGGCTGCCCAAGGTTATTTCTTCATTCCTTCTGCCTGGGAATTTGAATTCTGTGCTGCTTCTCCATAGAGAACCTCTGAGTGGTTAACTATCACTCCAATCTGTAGAAGGGAAGAGAGAACTCAGGGTTCTTCTGAACTACAGAGCACTCTCTGTTTTTCCTGCAAATTTCACTCAGGCATCAAATTGAATTTACTCTGAACTGAATGCATTTTATCTATACCTGGCAGGGATCTAGAAGTAAAATTATAAGATTTATTTCATTTTAATTCTATTATGATGCATTTAATCACAAATACCCCCAAAACGAAATGATAATTTATCATTTTACCCTGACTGAGCAATCCTCCTTGGTTCACATTCATGAATCCATAATACAGAGAGGAGACGGATGATTAAGTGTCCGATTAGAGAAAACAGATTAACCTGGCAAACATAATAAATTTAACTCATAAGCGGGATGGCTTTATAAATGCTCACAATAACTCTCCTGTTGAAAATCATGAACCACTTCCTCCAGTGATGACTCAATTGAAATAGTTGGGGAACATAAAGCAAATGCATGTTTATGGCTTTCTCTTTGAGAAATTCACCGGGTATTGAAAGTCATACCTGATTCAGCTTAGAACTCTAAAACTATATAAAATAGGAAGCATATAATAAAAAATGTAAGCTCAAAAAAAAAAAAAAACCCAAACCCACCCAAAGCTACAACTTCTCAAGTGTTCTAGTTTCCACTTTGTCCGTGATTATATCTAGATCCCTCATGCTTTCCATGTCTTTCTACCTTCTCTCTGTGTCTCCAAAGTTGCCAAAGCCAAACCTAGTTTCAAACCATGCAGATTCACCCTTAATTTTCATAACAGAACTTGATTCCTTTATAAAGGCAGCTGGATCTTTACATAATTCTTACCCCACTGTGGCAAAACACATAAAATTAGCAAGCTATTTCAGCCCTCGAATCCTCCCTTTTAGCTGAGATTCCATTTAAATCAGAGTAAAAATCTGGGTTATGACTTGTTTGAAGGAAAGTCCCGTACAGAGCTCCAAAAAGTTCACTTAGCCATCCACCAGGCTTTCCTTACTTAGCTGGCTAGTCTTCCTGGCCTCCCTTTTTTTAGCAGTAAGAAAAGGGATACTCTTCATGCCCTGCTTTATTTTTAAACTTGCATGGCAGGATTCCTGGAAACCTCTGCTGGCCTACCTGGCCTGAAAGAGTCGCTTGGCCCTGCTCTGTCACATGCACCCAGCTCATGCTGAATAGAGGACCTGCAGAAGGGCAGAAAAGGTGAGGGAGGGGGACGCCGGCTGCCAGAGAGGGAGAGTGGCTTGTCCTTAAGGAAGGCCCCACCCCATCAGGAGCCAGGTAAACTTGCCTTGGGAGAAACTAGTAACCTGGCTATGGAGGGGTTGGCAGGCCGTTCCTCTTTCCATTCTCCTTTCTCTCCTCTTCCCATTCTGAAGTTGATCTTAGGCTAGAGGGTGGTGATAGGGAGGGGTTCAAAGGGAGTGGGGTCCACGTGTGTCCTCATAGCCCTCGGGCTCTGGGTCAGGCTCACAGACCCTCACTGTGTAGGGGTGTGTGTGGTGGGAAGCAGGCAAATTTTCCAAGGCCGCTCCCTTCTTCCACTTTTGCTGAGTTAAAGACCGAGAGCCTTAGTTCCTGGGCACAGGGACTAAGGGTCCTTTCCCGGGTAAAGGAATTTGTGCAGCTCTAGAAGGGTGTATACTTCTGGCAGTGTGCTGTGCATTCCTGACTAGTGTACACGAACATTTCCAGCCTCAAAAGACATGTTAATTTAGTAATTAGCACAATCCTTGATACCATAAAAAATTTGATGCAAGAGTGTCCCAATGGCCAGGGACGGGGGTGGAGGGGTGGGAGCCGGGGTCCTGGGGCTGCGCTTTGACAGCTGTGTGTACGTGTGTGCGCGCGTGCGCGCGCGTTTGTGCATGTGCGCGCACAGGGCAGGTGCGTTGTCAGGGCTCCTCTGAGCGTGGGATGTGAGCCCCGGCGGTGGCGCGGGCCAGTGCAGGAGCCGCAAGCGTGCGCGGCGGCGTCAGGGGGCGCCGGGGCGCGCGGTGGAGCTGGCGTTGGCGCTGGAGGGTGGTGGTGGGCTGCTGCGCCTTGACGCCTTGACCTCTCCCGAGAGCAGATGGACTGGGCCCGTGGCCGCTAGCCAGAGGGACAGCAGCTGCGAGTCCAGGGCGACCCCAGGACCCCGGCAGCTGCCACTGGAGGAAAAGACACCCCCGGGGCTTGACGAGGTGTGCTGGGGATGGCGGGGAGGACCTCTAGGCTCCCAGACGACCTTCTTTGCACCACCTGTCAGATGTGAAAAACTCGAAGGACCAGTAGAGAGCATCCGTGCCCTTATTTGTTACAAATGGAGGAACTGACTCCCCAGGGAGGGACTCAGTCCCTAAGTCACACAGCTGTTAAGTAGCAGAACCAGGACTAGAAAACTGGTCTTGCGTAACAGGTTTTTTAAACCTATCGTTCTCACTGAACGAATATGGATAATAATATAATTTAATATTATATAGAACACATATTAATTATTTATCAATATTAATAATTATGATAATTATACTTAATTATATAATATATAATAATATAATATAATACGCATAATAAAGTAATTGGTATTATAAAATATTAGATTGGGGGATGGTGATATTACTTGGCATGCGGGCCTACTTATATGATTTACGTGCTGGAAAAATCCAACCACTCTGTCCTCCCTGGGCTGGGTCTTCTCATTCCCTCATTCATTAAATATTCACTCAGCAGTTATTTGTGACAGGCGCTCTGCTAGAAACTGAAGGTGTGGAGACAAACAAGAACCAGCCCTCCTTACTGAGCGGCAGAGATTATTCCCAGGACACCAGTAACTGACGCAGGTGTGGGAAACGCAATAGGCATTAGATAACTCACCGTGGAAACTCCCAAGGAGATGTCATTTCTGGTTGACTGCAAACAGCCTTGGGGAAGAGGTGGCATCTGACCTGGATCCCTAAGAGTGGGGCTTTGGGGGGCATTTGGAAAGGGGCAGCACGTTCCAGGTAGAAGGTTCAGTGTTAGCAACAGAATTCCAGGTGAGTGTGAGGAATAACGAATAGTTTGGTTTTCCTACAATGTAGGGATGAACATACCTGGGCAAGACGGGAAGCCAGTAGTGGGGTGGGAGGGATTCCAAGCAGTGGCTGAGTGAGGATGGTTTATCTGGTGGAGAGGGTGGTTCATCTGCTTAGCTTTAGAGTGAGGATGTGGGACCAAAGTGCCTCGCAGCTCTGCGAGGTTGCCAAGTAGCTGTTCTGGGAATGTGGGGCTGCATGGAGCCATCTCAGTGTACTGGGACCATGGAGGAAAAAATGGGGCCGAAGTGGGAAAGGGTCTAAATCAAATCGGAAGACTGTTGGACTAGGGAATGGTCTGTGGTAGTGTTTCAGACTTCCGACAGCATTGCATTCCTGGGAGGAGTTTGTGGTAAAAGTGCTCTTAGTGTTCCTGTAACACAGGTGGCCTCATGGACATGAGCAGCAGGTAATCATCCTGTCCCTATCTGTTCAGGGGACAGTTATATCTTTAGATGCACCTGGAGGGACCAACAAGGAGCTGTAAACAAGGTAGCCTGTTTTGGCAGTTGAAACAAGAAATTTCTTGTAGAAAGATTACAAATTGACTTTCATGCCACTCGTTGTTATGAACTAGACAAACAATTCTGTGCAGATGAACTGTTAAAATCTTTTTTACCTTGAAGAGGACACACAGAGATTGTAATAGAAGCCTTTAGAAATGTATCTTTCATTGGTTTTGTGTTATCTCATGTTTATGAAGCACACTGTTATTTTTGTGTGCCAAAATGAAATGGGTAAATGTAAAATGTAAATGTAAATGCAAATGTAAATGTAAATCAAGTAACCCGAGCAGACAGGTTATAGCCATTTGTCTGAGGTCTGAGTCTGGGAGCCTTCTAGATGCTTCTAGCCCCACCTTGACACCTCTCCTCCATTTCCCATTACTCTCTGGTTCTGCATATAAATGTTTAAAAACTTTCTGTGCTGTTACATGAAATATATATTCCGTATGTTTTCGCAGCTTCTCCATGTGATGGGCTTTTAAGAAGAGGGAAAATATAAAATGTTGTTTAGAAGCAATTCCTTTGGTTAACGGTATTAATCGCTGGTATAAAGAAGGAGCATGCAGGCAAAAATAAGAAGACAGACCTGGAACTGAATTCTATCTCTGCCACTTACTAGCTTTGTGACTTTGGGTCTGACAAGTAACTCATCGGAGCCTCAGGTTCCTCATCTGTAAAA
>CM053603.1:121634630-121661063 GCA_028646535.1 Procyon lotor
AGAGTGAGAGCACCACCCATGTCAGGGAGTAGTCTAGTCCAGGGTAATTCACAGGAATTTCTGAAGAGCCCAAGAACTCACCAGTGAGTCCCATGCCAATTTAAATCAATGACATTGCTTTTGCAATATTGAATTTTTTAAAAAGATTTTATTTACTTATTTGACAGAGAGAGAGAGAGATCACAAGTAGGCAGAGAGGCAGGCAGAGAGAGAGGGGGAAGCAGGCTCCCCGCTGAGCAGAGAGCCCAATGTGGGGCTCGATCCCAGGACCCTGAGATCATAACCCGAGGCTTTAACCCACTGAGCCACCCAGGTGCCCAATACTGAATATTTTTAAGCAGTTTGTATGATTTACTTGTGAACATGAATTTTAGGTGCCTGCCATGTTAAAGGACACTCGACAGGACAAATTACGATACCCCCGTGTAAGTAAAAAGTCACTTGCTCTTGTTGCTCCCAGATTCCCTGAAGCAAGAGTGGAGAATAGACAACACAAGGAAAGCAGAGACCATGGCCTTCTCTCCCACTGCTTGCTCCAAGGTCAGGCTTGATCTAGAGGAAGAAAAAGTCTGAACTGGATGAAAACATGAAATGTTAGTTTACAATACCTAGACTTTAATGTCTAAAGATGAGATCATTTTAATACCTGATACTGACCAGGAAACGATCTGCCTGTGGGATGACGGGGCTTGCAGTGATGGAAAACAATAGTGATTGAAAGCAGAGGATAAAAAAACAAACCCTGAGGTGCATGGGTGGCTCAGTCAGTTAAGCATCCAACACTTGATTCCCTCTCAGCTTTGTGAGACTGAGCCTCCTATCAGGCTGCCTTCTTGCTTGAGATTATCTCTCTTCCTCTTCCTCAACCCCTTCCCACCCTGTCTCTTTCTTTCTATATCCCTCTCTCTGTCTCTCTCTCTCTCAAACAAACAAACAAACAAATAAATAAATAAATAAAATCTTTAAAAAAAATATCCCAAACATACTACCCATATTTTTGGATTATGCGGAGTGAAATAAGTCAAGCAGAGAGAACCAATTACCTTATGGTCTCACTTACATGCTGAGAGTAAAGAAAAACATGGAGGGCATTGTGAGAAGGAAGGGAAAGGTGAATGGGGGGAAACCAGAGGGGGAGATGAACCATGAGAGACTGTGGACTCTGAGCAACAAACAGGGTTTTGGAGGGGAGGGGGGTGGGGGTTGGGTGAGCCTGGTGGTGGGTATTGAGGAGGGCACGCACGTATTGCATGGAGCACTGGGTGTGGTGCATGAGCAATTAATCTTGTAACACTGAAAAAATAAAATAAATAAAATTATTTTTAAAAAATATCCCAAACACACTACCCATAATTTTGGATTTTAATCAAACAATCCACTTATAAGCAGTCTAATTTTGTTCAAGAGTTCACTGAGTTAGCCAGTCATTTCGAAAGAAGAAAAAGAGAACAGGTGTAAGGTGCTAGCATTCATCTTGTGATGAGTGTTTACAATGTGTGACACACTGTATACTTCACATACGTTGTTTTATCTGATCCTCTCAACCCCGTGAGGACATTTCATATCAGGAAATTATTTCATAGTTTGTCAAAGTTCACGGATATAGGGAGTAGTTGAAAATGGCCATGGCCTTCGCCTTCATGCCTTCTAACTTAGCTCTTGGAACTTCTGGGTGGTTTTTTCTTTTCTTTTCTTTTCTTTTTAGCATCATCGACCATGTTCATAAGTAAATCATACAAATTGCTTAAAAACATCCAACAATGCAAAAGCAATATCCTTGATTCAAAATGTTCCAGTCATGTGAATATTAATAACACACAGAAAAATATGTTAATGGACTAAAAATATACATTTCAGCCCGAAGAATTGAAATTGATGTTACTTACATCTCTAATGCTGGTGACTTCTACCGTTGGGTTGATATAATAAACGACTTCTATATCAGTTTCATGTTTTAAGATGTTACATGAAATTCTTAAGGTTATTAATATCCTGCATTGCCTGATATTTGATCTGTTAGTTTTCATAACACTTCCATTGTTGAACAAGGAACTATGTCATTGTTTTCCTTTGCTTTCTGTTGAGGCAGTCACCTTTCTCGCTTATTAAGAGTTAGTATGAAGCCCTGAGCTCTTTGATAGGAAGTACTTTATCAGTGTCATCTCAAAGGAAGGAAATGAGCAATAGCTACTGTGAGCCACACCTTGCTTTTGATAGAATTCCTAGAATTAAATGCTAGCATTTGTTCTCACACGTCAAAGACCTAGCAAAAATCTGGTTTCGTGTCAATGTGAAGTATAGCTGAATAATGGAAAGTGACCTTTGGGTTTTAAAGATTTCCCTTTCTAGATTTCATGTACATTTTTCTATGTACAAGACACATACCTATGAAGAATTCATAATACGTTGATCATTTTATGAGGCTAAGACCTATTTGCTATCAGGGTACTTTAGTGCCAAATCTGAGGACTTCAAGACTCAACTTACTCCAACACCTCTTTCAAAAAACTCACAGGTGATGTGGTTTTAGTATAGAAAGGTGCATCTTTCCTAGAAGCTTCAGTTTGTGTGAGCATTTCTAGAATGTCATGGAGAAATACAAATAATTCTATTTACTTTACTAAAACACTTACTCGTCAAGCAGACCATCAAGGTGATGGCTATATCTTGCATGAGGTACTGGTAATTCCCAAAGAGCTGTAGTTGCTGAAAAGGAAATAAAAGTAAATATAAAGGAGTGCCTGGGTGACTCAGTCAGTTGAGCATCCAACTCTTGGTTTTGGCTCAGATCACGATCTCAGGGTCATGGGATTGAGCCCCACCTCTGGCTCTGCACTCAGTGGAGAATCTGCTTGAGATTCTCTCTCTCTCTCTCTCCCTCTGCCTCTCCTCCTCCTTCCCCCTGCTCTCTTTCTCTCTCTCCCTCCCTCTCTCTCTCTAAAAATAGATAAATGAACCTTGAACAAAAAGTAAACAGAAGAGTTGCTTCTGCCGTTGTATCAGTGTCATCATTGTCGAAACTCTTTTCTGAAAGCAGTCAGGAAGCAACGGTTATTCTTCTTTCCTCCTTAAAAAGGAAGTAATTTACCTACAGTCTTTGGCATCTCATTGGAGAGGATGAAACCAGATCACGATTTTCGCCGTGTTGAACTTAACTCCATATTAGCAATGAGAGTCAGTCAGTTAGGGAAACACCCTCTTTATTGGCTGCAGTAATCTGGCAGCGGTGGTCTCAGCCTGCAACAGCTGAATTCTCTATATAAGATACCCATGGAAACATCAAACTTAAGATTTTCAAATCCAAGCCACGAATCATCCAACAGGTATTACTCTCCATCTTTATCCGTAGATGGAGTTCACAATATCATTCTCTTGGGGTCCATTCACTTTCACGAACTGAACAAGTACTCTCTACCCTAAGTAAGCCAATGGCAGACTTCAGTCTGGTACGCTTGACTTCTTAGATCCGTGTAGACACGGAACCTATTTGAAGTTAGCATTTATGGGGTCATATATAAAGGTTACCTCATTACCTCCAGAAATTTACTTTGCAATACCTGTTGCAGCCAGCTCTGTTTCTCTGTTTCATGGCCGCTGACTGAACACTAAATTATGATTTGAACCATTAGAGACCACCTTTATGCAAATAAGAAGTATTTCTGGATTTTTAGAGTGTGAACCCAAGGCCCTGAAGTTTCTGATTAAAGGTTTGGGGAGGGGGCACACTTGGGTGGTTCAGGTGGCTAAGCATCTGCCTTTGGCTCAAATCATGATTCCAGGGTCCCAGGATCAAGCCCCGCATCAGGCTCCCTGCTCAGCAGGGAGTCTGCTTCTCCCTCTGTCCTCCATCCCACTCGTGCTCACTCTCTTTCTCTCAAATAAATAAGTAAAATCTTAAAAAAAAAAAATAAAGGTCTTTGGAGAACACTCTTATTTAGGTCTAGATCATCAGGATGAATGGCTACAGAATGGCCTCTCTATGTGGACTTAACTCTATGTGTGAAGGCTTGGAACTGAGAAGTCTTTCATATTTTTGAGAAGACATAAATTGTTCCTCATCCTCCATAAATGGTTCCCCAAGGTTCTCACCCTCCAACTCTCTGTCTTCTTTACATTTCTTCCTCATACCCTTCCCTCTCTTTTCCCCTCAGAATGCAGGTGAGAAGGAACAGGGAGAAATTTTCTAAGGCAGGTTTAGGTTTTGTTCCAGAAGCAGCTTTCCTAGAACTATGGAGAACTTCGGAAATCTGCCAGCCTGACCTCCCAGAGGCATATAAGGCCTTGGCCAAGGGCAAGATCTAAGGTGTTCTTAGTGATAGATAGAGGTGGAACTTGAATCTAAGTTTCCTGACTCTCAACCCAGTGCCTGTTTCTATCTGCCTGGTTGCCACTTAGCCCTCTGTGTGTGCTTCATGCACACAGCAGCCTCTAGATGCTAGAGGCCTGTGGTCATCTCGTTCATCTCTCTAATGTCTCAGAAAAACAGTAAATAATTGCCTCTCTGAAGTGTTCTCTGAGCCTGTTGGATCATCTCACCGTAGAACAAGTTATGACTGAGTTAATGAAGATTACTTTCAACTTATACATATTTCTTCCATACGGTTAGCTAATTTTAAAACGATTATTTTTATCATTGAATTTCAAAAGTCCTTTTTAAAAAAAATTTAAATAAGGGACACCTGAGTGGCTCAATCAGTTAAGTGTCTGCCTTCTGCTCAGGTCATGATCCTGGGGTCCTGGGATGGAGCCCCAGATTGGGCTTCCTGCTCAGCAGGGAGTCTACTTCTCCCTCTTCCTCTGCTGCTGCTCTCTCTCTCTCTCTCTCTCTCTCTCTGTCAAGTAAATAAATAAAAACATTTTTTAAAAATTTTAAGTGCTAATCCTTTGCTAATGACATGTCTAAGTGTTTAAGTTCTGAGCAGGTTCAGCAGTAGATTTCTGCTCTGGGAGTTTTTCTAGTTTTTGAGTGCTTCAAGGTCAAATTTAAAAACCTGTCTTTCTTTTTATCTCCTTTTAGTCTTTTGTCAAAAATATTCCGTAGTTGGAGACTGATGCATTTCCTGCTGAGTTATATTTAGGCTGTTCTGAAGCTCTCTTCATATTCCAAGTAAAGAAATTTACGCTTGAAGAGGTCAAGTGTCTCCGGTTATCTAGAAAAAACAACACTCCTAGAAAACTGATCCCCAGCTACTTATTTCTAGCTCCATGTGTCATGTGCAGTTATGCCAAGTTCCCAAGTTTGCAGACATCTATTTTGAGAAATGTCATTTATTTATAAAACATTAAATCCTGTGTAGGAGCCACACCCCAAAGAATAAACCAAGGATGTAAATGCAATTAAAACTGGAAAGAAATTATTTATGTTCATACCCAATAGAGCAGTGATGTACCAATAAACTGGATTATGCCATACATGGTCAAATATTTAAATACCCCAAAGGATGAAACCAGAGCAGCTCGGCCTTCTCTGTTTAAGAAAAAATAAAAATAACTGATTATGCATGATATACATTTCCCAGTCTCTTTTATATTTCAAACAGAGTTCAAGTTTAATAGCTTGTTGATACATATGCACTTAATCAATGATTCATCCTCTCAATTATTTATTGAAGCGCTCATTTGCTTATTCATTCTCTGCTTCAATCTGACCTCGCTCGTTGACTCATACATGCACTTTTACTTAGGGCTGATGAGGTACCAGCATTCTGCTTAGAGTCATGGAGGATATAAATGAATCAGGCATAGTCTTTATTTTCAGAGAATTAAAAAGATTAACACGGATATTATAAACGCAAGACATCATGATAAGGTGCAAAATGTCAAGCTTCGACTCGACTGTGCCTCGTTACATCCCAATAACACCTGCTTCTGAGAACTGAACTGTGTACATTTTAAAGCCCCGCAGAGGCTTCAAGCTAAAGGACAGGTGTTCTCGCATGTTAGGAAGCGTGGCTATGACTCCAATATGTGAGATGAATGGAGTTTTGTTAGTTTCAATGTTCCAGGAAGATCCCATGGTAATAATCTGAGCGGTGTGGAGTTCAAAAGACATAAAGACAACAGTAAAAACTGCAGGTTAAAAAGTAAGTATTCCCCCTTTTAAAAAGGCTGTTTGTGCCCTTATTCCCTCAACTGAGGCTTGGTTCAGCGGTGGGTGATGACAGGCAAAGAAGACAGGAGCTCACAATGGAGGAGTAGGGAAACCTGGCAAACAACCGCTCCTATAGCCTGCTCCTGTCAAGGCTGAAGCGAATTCACATGGGAGGCAGCCCACGTCCTCCCCCAGCGGCATGGACATCTGCGCTGCTCAAACACTTTGTCAACGGAAGGGGTACCCGAGAAGGAAAACCGTAAAAGCCAAACTAGTAACCGCTTCGCTTTAGGCATGATGAGAAGCTTTGGGAGAGACGGGCCAGGCTGCATTGGCCAGATGTTTTCCACCACTTTTAAGGCACTGCCATTTGTTTTCAATGCAGAGAGTGGAGCAACCCACAAGCTGAGGAGGGTCCACCCTGGACCGATTTCTCACATAAATGTTGTGGTTTCATCCTTTTTTATCCTTTTGCGTGTATCTTTCCAGAAAAATGAAAGCGACTAGATTCAAAGACAAGTGCAAAAAGCCATTCTGAGGAAAGTATAAAGGAGGTTTGCACAGGCCTCCCAAATTACCGCTATTCCTAATGATGATGAGTTTTAAGAAGCTAACTCATTTGTTTACCCATTCCACAACCATTCATCAAATGTTCTGATGTATCCACCTTAGTACTGGGCATGATAATACAAAAATGAATAAGGCACAGTCCTTGCCCTGAAGGGCTTCAACTAGAGCAACAAGTCAATCATGTTTCAAAAGATACAGAACGAGAATGTACACATCGAAAACTCAATGCCCCTGGGGGGATGTTTTCCCAGGAATAAGCGTGCATCACGGATAGCAAGGGTAAAATGAGCCTAGCAGAGCTGAACCATATCTAATTTTTATGAATCTATGAAATATAAAAGCAAAGAGCTTCAACCCTGAAGTCTTACTAAACCATCTGCCACTAGAGAAATTTTACATCATGACTTGGATCTTAAAATACTACATTGCATTCACAAATGCATTAGGTCACATGTGTGAGACAGAGCATCTGAAGTTCAAAATGCCACTTTTGGATGGATCAAATAGGCCCTTTGAGTAACCGCCCAAGAGTTTAAACTCCTTCCACACCTGGTGCTCCAGCTTACCCTCCATAACCCCTACCTGAGAAGCTTCTTAGCCCAACTGGGCCAATAGGCCCCTACACTTCCTAGTTAAGGCCCGATTGCTAAACATGGGCTCTCCACTTCCCCGACCTGGAATATTCTCCCACCTCCTCCCTGTTTACACATGTTCTGTCCATCCTTCAAGTTCCAACTCCCCTACTGAAGTCTCCCTTCCTGGCTTAAGTCATCAAACTGAACTACTGGAAAGATTACCATATTGTTTGGGCATTAATTTATTGAAACTAATTTGTTGAGCACTTCTCACTTATCAGACAGAAGATTCTCTGTTTTATGATTATATTTCTATCTATCGGTACCTTTACTGGGATGTGAGTCTTCCAGGGCAAGATCGGTCTCATCCTCCATCTATCGCATTTCCAAGCACAATATATTCAAAAGCTCCACGAATTGTGTTGATGATGGAAAGCATGATCTAGGGAGAGGGTCCTGGGCACTCTGATTTTGTAGTTGCCATGATATGAACCAAAGTTAAGATAGTAGAGAGAGTAAGAAAAGGGCTTGGAGAGAGTGTCCAAAAGACAGATCAGGAGAACACAACACTTGCTTGGCTATGGGCGAAGAAGGAAAAGAATTCAAAATGCTCCGAGGTTCTCAGGGCTCTAAGGACCAGGGAACACAGGAGTTAGGAAGAGGAGTTGCTCTGGAGGCGGGGAGTTGGTGCTAATGTTTCAGGGTGTGGAAAGACACAGGTACACGCACCCCAGGACCAGGGAAGTATGTCAAGCTGTCTCACTGCTATGCAACCAGAGGCGGGCATGGAAAAAAATTCCAGTGGAAACTTTAGGTGCACAGAGGCACCAAGGAACATGCTGGGGAACTTCATGATCATCCTTTTTGAAGAAATCTCAAGTTTTGGTGCTTTCAGACCACTGGCTGTGAAGATAGACTGAAGTTACCCGACCATGTTACAGGTGAACAAGACTTGTGAACAAAACATAAAACCTAATGTTTTATTCTTAAGTACATTTCAAATATGAGTAGAGACAAAATCAGCAATGAGAGTCTAGTGGAGGTGAGGGAGCTACTGAGAAAATCAAGTTTTTATTCCTTCACCTTCCCTCAAATGTAGTCTTCCATGTAATCATTTTGGATTTTCGCTGATTTGTGTCTTGGAGATGTAACGCTCTTTGGGGGAAGTTATCTGAAGCAGTGTTCCCTTTGTGCTTCCGCATCCACCCCAATCCTAAGAAGGAAGGTTCCAGTATGCACCCAACATATAAAATAAGGGAGAGGAGAAGTAAGAAATGCAATTCTTTTTTGATTATCAACTCTACCTTTCAATTATCCACATGACATAGGCTTTCATCTTGTAAGCTTCAGCAAAAGTCAATTTTTGGGTGGCTTTTACCAGCATTCCCAAGCAGCACTTATGGTCCCTTAATTGGTGCTCTGATAACACCTTATCCATACCTCTGTTGTGACATTTATCACTTTAAATTATGGTTGAATTCTGCCCAGAGTCAGACAACGAGCCCATCAGTCATGAGAGTGGAAGGGGAGGTAGTGGCTTACTTGATGAGCTGAGGCACACACTTGATGTTGGCTATTTTCGAGGTGAAATGGGAGGCCACAGATGCCTCCTGCTCTGACAGCGAAATGCCCGCGTGAGCCATTTTCAAAGCCTAGAACGATAAGTCCACATTACACCCAGGACTCCTCAGGCCATGCTCTAACTCTTCAAACACCATGAGGCTGTTCTTCACATTGTCGAGTTTTTAACACTGTAACAGGTCTGTGTTTATGCTGCCCCTCCCCCTGGAGTACCCTCCCTATCCTGATCCAGAAAGTCATCAGCTAAAGAGGCACCAGCTAAACAATGACCCCAAGGTAGAAGAGTGGTGGGTGTGTTCGTGTGTGTGCGCGCGCGCACGCACATTTGGTTGTGGGGATATAGATGTGATAAGAAAATGGAAGCAGGGCGCCTGGGTGGCTCAGTTGGTTGAGCGACTGCCTTCGGCTCAGGTCATGATCCCGGAGTCCTGGGATCGAGTCTTGCATCGGGCTCCCAGCTCCATGGGGAGTCTGCTTCTCCCTCTGACCTTCTCACCTCTCATGCTCTCTCTCACTCTCTCTCTCTCAGATAAATAAATAAAATCTTAAAAAAAAAAAAAGAAAAGAAAAAAAGAAAATGGAAGCATTCATTCAAATAGTCCATGAAAAAGATGACAGCATTTGGGTGGACATTTGTGGGGGCTGTTACGGTTCTTACCACTCAGCAGGCTATCTTCATGAACAAAAGGAAAAGCTGTCTAATCTCCATCTTTTCCTGGGTAGCCTGATCGAGCCAACCAGCTAACTGCTGGGATGAAGTATGGGATGTAAAGCATCTTCACTGGAAATGGACCAGATCATACACATCACAGATCATTCCAGGACATATGTTTCCTCACTGAAATAAAGGCTAATTCATTCTCATCAAGACGAGAAGCAGCCCAGAGAATGCACAGAACAGACAATGTCTAATTAGCAGGCCAGCAAACTCCTAATCCTACAAGAATTATATGAGCATAAAATGGGATTTCTTACTTCTGTAGTTCTGTAGCACACAAAGTATCTTGTTACCACGGCTGGTACATACTAAATTCCTATTCAATAAATATTAGAATATTTGCTTCTTCCTCTTTTCTCCATTACTATTTTGTTTCTCTATTACATATTTTAGGACCATCTACTTTATGTTTGGGTTAATATTATGCAAGATTCTTTCCCCAACTAGGTAATGAATTTTAGGGAGACAGAGTCTATGTCCTTTTTAACACTTATTATTTCTTTTGTACTAAATTCTACATAACTTGGGAATGGGTACTCATTTGAGGTTTTGAAGAGCAGACTGACAACTGGCTTCTCATGAAGTGTAGGGTAGAAAAATTTATAATAGATCTTTAAGTGTGTGCAGTTTTGCCACAGAACTCTGAAGAAAATATGTAAAAAGAAAGTAAAACAACTACCCAGATCTTAAGTATCTAATAGGCTTCGGAAATACAAAGCAATACTCTTCAGTTTTGTACTGAAAATTTTGTACTGAAATCATTTTCTTATTTTCAAGGTAGGCTACCCTTTTCAACATATCTTCAAAACTCAGAATCCAAAACATGTGCTGCCTTCTATTGTGTATGGGAAGTAATCTGCTGAGAATCATTAATTTAGGTTTGCTATCGCTTGCAATAGCCAAATAGTTTGGTCTATGATTTCACTGATGGTAAGAACTCTTAAAAACTAACCTTGGAGAAGTTTAGTAGGAAAAGAAATGCAGTTTATACATAATTCAAAACTTTAAATCAACCATTTCAAATGTTTTCTTCACTAACCCTTTATAAGTGGTGTGACTTCAGACAAAATAAATAAATAATCAGTAAATAAAAATAAAAATAAAATGAAAGGAAAAAAAAGAAAAGAAAAGAGAATAAAGAGTTGACTTCCCCGAGATTCATTTCTGTATTGATAACATGAGCAATTTAAACCAGCTCATCATGTAAAGTCCCTTCTGGGTCTGGACTGTAGGAGTCTAAGTAGCCTTTCCTTGTCCTTCTTATTCTAGGAGTTGTCAGAAAACAGCAGAAGTGGCTCATCTGACTTTATGCCTCTCAGCGTCCAGCTCACACTCGGGTGTGGGGAATCTAAACAGCATACTGATGAAGTGATTGCTGAAAGAGGGGTGAAGAGACAGACCCCGGGGAATCATGGGGTCCTCAAGAGGGACAGTAGGGAACCACCTTCATTGGTTGAAGTAATTTCTACTCACCCCACAGTCATTAGCCCCATCTCCACACATGGCCACATAGTAACTGCAAGGGAAAGCATGAGAAAATTAATGCTTAATGTCTCACTTGCATAATTTTCATCACAACCAACTCACAGGTGATGTGTGTGTGTGTGTGTGTGTGTGTGTGTGTGTGTGTGTGTGTGTTTTGAACACATGTAGAATCAAGCTGATGGAAAATGACTTGGAGAGAAGTATTCCTAGACAAATAAGGCCATTGCGTTATTTAAATCATTTCAATCACATAGAAAGGATAGTGATTCTGCCAAAGACATCCGCCAAGATGATTATACAATTCTAAAGAAGTCCTGGGTGATTCTATCAACCGGGGCTAAGCTTTAGAGTGTGCAGCCATAATCACAGCACTTCCCACACCTAACGCACAGATGGAACCTAATCCATCTGTGTTTTGGTGGCTGACACCATTGAAACTTTAGAGTTTAGACACTAGGAGGAGAAACACTTGGGAAATGGTTGAACAGATAGATCCAGAAACATAGACACATAATCTTGATGCACGCTGGGGTGATAGGAGATAATACATTATACCGGTTGGATGTGCAAACACAACAATGTAAATAGAAGAGTAAATATAAAGCTGTTGCCAAAGAAAAGGAATTTCTGATGCAGGACATACTCTGTCCTCTCTTATAGGTTAAATAATACATTATGGGTATTGATTAATGGCAATACTATTAAAGGTTCAGAAACAATTTGCCAGAAATAAACCAGCTCATCATGTAAAGTCCCTTCTGGGTCTGGACTGTAGGAGTCTAAGTAGCCTTTCCTTGTCCTTCTTATTCTAGGAGTAGTCAGAAAACAGCAGAAGTGGCTCATCTGACTTTATGCCTCTCAGCGTCCAGCTCACACTCGGGTGTACATACAAAATAACAAAATCAATACAGGCGAAAAATGAAATTCTCAGACAATTTCCTTATTATTAGTTGGCACATAAGAAATGGTCATTTCTATAAGTCAAACATGGTCAATGTAAACAAACTCATGAGGTTCGACCTAGTATTAGGGTGGGAGATTTGCAGATCCTCTATGAACACTTCATGCGCTCATGTGCATGTCATGACTATACACATTTGCTTAAGTGGCTTCTTTCTTCAGACTTGAAGCACATGATTAGTCTCTACATCACAAGAAGAATCTTAAATCTTCTAGTGTTTCCTGAATGCAGGCAAGAACTTGGACAACTTTACGTGCATTACCGGTGATAAAGGCAGGACGAGTAAGATGGGGAAATCAAGAAGATGGTTCATGCTGAGGTAGCATCTATCTTCCTGAATCGATTTTTCTTTAAGGGAATATAGCTTTTCAAAAGGAAGCATGTCAATTGGCAAAATTTCTTAGGTATTTGAGAAGGATAAAATTACTTTCTTCAGCCACTATCATATAATGACCCTGTAAGTAAAATAGTCATTTCAGACACTGGTTACTAACCCAGCTTCCAGGCATTATGGGAGTTGATAGACAGTTTCTTAAAACTTCCCTAAGAATGCTTTGGCAACAAAAAATCATAGTGAAAGTCAGTCTCTTGATTTTACCTACTACTCCTTGGCAATTATGTGAAGTTTCACTATTCTCTCTTCCTTTTCACTTTTCAGAAGTCTGTAGCCCAGAAATTGTAACATTCCCAGAAAGTTATAGGTAGGTCTGGTCTCAAGAACAATTTGATTCTGAGGTGACTCAGTCCTCTATATTTTTAAAAGACGTAAGAAAAGACTTTTTTTTTTTTTTACCTCTATACCCAACCCCCTGCCAGGGCCGGATACAGTGAAAATATCATTCCATCTCTTTCCTAGAAGACCTGAAATCATTCACCTATCTTCTAATGGACCAACCTTAAATAATTCCAGGTGACAACTCACACACTTCCCGTTTTCATGTTTTGAACTGTACAAGCCCCTATTTTTTCTACTCTCCACATTCAAGAATCTTCCTCTAAGTTATGCTGTAGAGGCCACAGAAGGAATCCTATCTGTGGTAGGCAGCTTCCAAAATGGCTCTCTGTGATTGCCACCTCTTGGCATTCATAGTGTTGTGTAAAGCCCTACCTTCAGTGTGGGCTGGACCTAGTGACTTGCTTCTCATAAAGAGAATACAGCAAAAGTAATGGGATATCACTTGTAAGATGAGGATATAAAAAGTGGTGATCTCTCTCTCTCTGTGTCTCTCTTGCTCTTCTTGCTCACTCACTCTTGTGGAAGCTAACTACTACATTGTGGACTGCCTTATGTAGCAAGGTACTGGGGTGGCCTCTGTCCAACAGCCGATGGAAAACTGGGACTCTTAGCCCCACCACCACAAGGAACTAAATCCTGCCAACGACATGCAAGGGAGGCTGGTGGCGGTCCCCTCCAACTCCAGCACTGAGGGAGCTACTGTCCTGACAGATACTTGATGGCAGCCCCAAGCCGGAAGATTCCACTCAGCACACCTGCATTTCTGATCCATAGAAATGAAAAATAACAAATAGTGTTACTCTAAATTTAATAAATCTGGAGGTAATTTGTTACACAGCAATAAATAACAAATACACTCTCCTTTCACACAGTAATACCTACTTTAATTTCTGAAATTCTTCAACAAGACTAGATTTCTGTCCAGGAGACATTCTTGCAAAAATGGTTCCATTCACCAGAATCTAAAGGGAAAAACAACTATTGCAATAACATTAGGATGAAGAACACCTTTTAAATAAAAGAACAGCCCTGAAAATCATTCCTGACCACTGTCTGAATATAGCCTTGGGAGGTGTGTCATTAGCCCAAATGTTAGGACAGGGAGAGAAGGGACTCAGTGCTTTACTATTCAACTTTCACTTTCATCTCCCACCACAACTTTATGACTTTCTTCCAGGCCATTTTTCTGAAATGGGATAACCTTGAGTTAATAACTGGAAAGCAGCAGAGCACATAGGACAAAAATGCTTAAGGAAATGCAGTTCTTTTTACTAAACGTCACCTCCACAATTGCATCATAGGTAGAAGAAAAACAACAGATGAGAAGTAGAGAATCAAGGTTCTATTCTCAACTCTGGTCCAACCAGCTGGGCAAACCTTCCACAAGGGACTCAACCTCTCTGAGTCTCAGCTGCCCCATCGCCTCAAGGAGGAACTACACTAACAGCTTTCTAGAAGCATCTGGGGTCGAGATTCAATGGTCCTTGACTGGTAAGGCGACAGAATTTTCAAGAAACTGCTAACAGATGGTTGCTGCCCTCAGCTTGTGCTCCACTTATCTCCTTCACACTGACAGCACAACCCTGCACAGCACTATTTTTAAATAGACATGCAGAGGACAAGATAACAAATGATTTTGAAAAGAAACCATGGAGCCTTTGTTTCCTGCTGCTGTAATTTAAGAATCCAGACAGGACGGGGAATAGAGCTCAGCCTGACATTGAGTTTGGTGGCTTTTAGAGAGAGAGGCTGACCCACAAAACAGGCAGCACATTTGGAACTACTTGGAGGTACTCTCTGCTGGGAAGGAGAGATGGAGGGAGGCTGAGATTGGGCTGGCCATGGGAGCGAGAAGCTGGACCAGAGCTCAGACCCTGAAGAAGGGGTCATGTGCATATGCGGGACCAGGTAGGGCTGGGGAACTTCTGAAGGAGCAGTGCCCCTTTGGGGTGTTTATTTCCCAAAAATGAGACAATCTCACTAATTATCACCTTCACTACTTTCTTCTTTTTTGACTCAATAATGTGAGAGCAAAACAAAACATTTCATTTCACCAGTACTTACTTTTGGAAGCAAGCTGTTGAAATGCTGAAATATCACTTGGTATGATTTCCCACTCATTGCAAAATGGTAACAGCTCCCTCTTGCTCCATCAGGCACTGAACTGTTCCCAATGTTAAGGCAGGTTTCCTAAATTCAAAAGGACATGGTTTCCACATGGGTTCTCAAGGAATGTCTCTGCTTTCCTATGTTTTACGGAAGGAAGTATGTTTAAGTTATGTAACAGTGGGAGGACCAGCAAATACTTAATGTGTAATTTGTCCATGGAACATAGATGCAGATGAAGAAGACCCTTACAACGTCCTCCCCAAATTATCTGAACATATGAGACATTGACAACATAATGCTTGGGATCCTGTCCTAGGAGATAATACATGTGATATCAGTCTACTGAGGGAATCCTTCCAAGGTATCAGTTAGCGATTCCAAGGAAGAGTAGAAAACATTCTTCCCTTCTCTTTCTTCTCCTCTTCATGTGGACTTTTATTTCCTAAGATCTCTTACCATTCATTCATTCACACACCATGCCCCCAATATCTTCCCTGTAAAATAGGCAGACTCCTTCTTTGGAGCCTAACTCCTTATAGAGCCTGCCTTCTCCCCACCTCAACAGGTGACACATTCCTTCACGGTGCCCAGCTCCTCTTGCATACCCTATGTGCCATTGCACCAGTTTGACTTCTTTGCTGAAACCCTTTCTCTCCTGCCCTCTACATGTCAATGTGTCCCATCACTGTATTCTAGCCCCACCTGGCTCAGCCCCGAGAGAGGCTGAGCACCAATGAACACTCATGCACTCATGATGCCGACAGCTAATCATGCTTCTTAATGCAACATTTCTCGAGGTCCTTTTATTAGTGTAGGACTCTGAGTTCAAATAGTATAAAAGGTGAGAACATTTTTTTCATTAGTGGGATCCATCTTAGGGGAAGCATTGTTTTGGGAAGACACTTTGGGAAGACACATTTTGATGTGCTGAATTGGGAGCAAAGTGATATACCTCTGCCTTCCCATTCCCCATTGCAAAAACAGTCAACAAAAGATATGCTTAGGGCATTCTACATGAGGTAAGGACAGAATTCCTTTTGTTTTCACTGAAAAGCTGGAGAAGGAAAGTGTGGTGGGCAGAAGCAAAAAGAGGAGGGGAAAGCCTGAGACTGTGATGTGACTTCTCCCAGCAACAACTAAAAATTCAATAAAGGTATTCACACAGGTGAATGGGTAGTGTGAATGGATTGTTTGTTAAAGATTAATGAAGACCTGAGTTCTATCACACAGTGCAACTGCACTGACACAGAAGCAAGTGAGTTTGCAAGGAAATAAGTGTCAGAAATCTGCAAAACATAGAGAGAACTGCCATTTTTTACAGCCAATGCAATGGAGTTTGAGCCAAGTAAGGGCAAAGTCACTCTGCACAGTTGTGCAATTTGTATACTGAACAAGGCCTACTCTACACTTAGCAATCCAAAGGGCTGGTCAGTCTCGAGAAAGGGAGCATTTTTGTAATATACCATCTGGAGAACCACCTCCTTGAACTCACATGTAGGCAGAGGTGCTACATTTAGTGATGGGATGTCAGGCGGCAGCTCATTTTCTTCACAAAAGCATAAGAAACTTTCTATCTAGAGAAGCCCAACACCTGTTAACTTCATGTCACAGGCACAGCACAATCTAAATGTCCATGGATCTGGGTGCGATCAGACAGACTTAAATTTTATTTCCTGCTCTGCAACTTGCCAGTTGTGTGTCCTGGATAAGCTTACCTTGCTGGGCCTCAGTTTTCTCATTTGCAAAATGAACATTTTGTCAACTGTATAACCTAACTTGGAAAATCAAACAGGAAATATGGATGTAAATCACTGGTTCTCAGCCATGACTGCTGAATCTCAGGGAGAAAAGGGCTGCTGCAAGCTCCCAACGCAGAGATTTGGATTTAATCAATAAAGCTTTGGCACTGAAAGCTTAAAAACTCTTCCAGGTGACTTCTCTGCACAGCCAGGGCCAAAAAGTGCTGGTGGAAATGCTAAATGCTTTGCAAACTGCAGAACTCTGGATAGCTGTGAGGGGTTTTGACCGTGGTGACTTCTAATGCTGAGAGAAGACTGCTGGGACCAGGGCTATATGCCATCAGGGCAGGCCACCAAGGGGCCTTCTAACATTTGCTCACATTCTTTCCCAGTCCATTCTCCTGGTTCTCGACCAGTTGCCAAGTCACAGAGGCAGGAACAAAATCTTCTGGTTCATTGGCTTCAACAAGGATCACTTGGCTTCCTCTAGGAATCATTTCAGAATTCTTTGCCACAGTAATGGCTGTTTGAAGGTTGTCACCTAGATAACAAAGAGAGTCAGCATGCTTTCTGTATAAATCTCTTAGCAGCCAGAATTGAGCTCTGCCTCTTCTGACTGTCCATACTATATTGCTGGTGCTCTTTGGGGGCATTGCCCTCTTTCTGCCTTATTTTACCACCATTTGGCTGCATCTATTGCCCAAGCTCGTCTGTCCTTAATGGTCAAAAACAATGTCTGCATCTCCCTCCCGTAATAACATCATGTCCTGAACATTGCATATTCCCAAAACATGCAGGGATGAAGAAAAACATGGTTAAGCACTTTATGACAGATCCTCAGGAGACTGACAGCCCTGAGTGGTAAAGGTACATGGGCCCACTCTGATAGCATGGAACCACCCTGGGGATCTGGATTGCCGTCAAGCAGAGAATGGAACACTGAAAGCTGCGCCGTGCTTGGGTTAGATCAGCATATGACTGCTGCCCTAAAGCCCTGAAGGACAGTCCAAGAGTCTTCATACCCTTTACACAGAAGTCTCACTGAGACTCCTGATGAGCACATATCTATTCTTATGTTTAAACATTTATTGTAAGCTGACTAGCATTGTGCCAAGCCAGGTAGGGAGAGGGAACATTAGACATAGAGAATGAAGTATGGTCCCTACCACCAAAATATATGGTCATGTTAGGGCTGCTGCACACATGCCCGGGTAATGGGAGCCCAAGGTAACAAATGACAGCTAAGCACTTTTCCTTCTATCTTAGCCACCCGAACCCACTCAGCTCACATAATCTTTTCTGATTCCTCGGGTACAATGAATGTGTCAGGCCTCCAGAAACACACACCAGTAATCATCACCGTCCTGATGCAGGCTTCGCTCAGTTCCTTCAAGACTGGTTTGGTTTCCTTTTTCAAGCGATTCTCCATTATGAGAAATCCCAGAAATGTCAACTCTGACTCTGCTTTCTCTCTTTGGATTCAGGAGAAAATCAATTTTAAAGCTTATTTATATAGTCCTGACAATTGAACTTCATTTCTTCCTTTTAAAAAAAATTTCTAAGTTTTATCAGTGTAATACATGCATATGTTTTAAAAATCAGAAAGAACCCAAAGCTTGTGATGAAAACCAATAGTCTGTCTCCACACCCCCTCACCCCTTCTGCTTCCCAGAGGAAAGCACTTCTATATCTTTTAGAAACTTCTCCCAGTTTCAACTCCATTTTTAAAAACAATATGCTTATCTAACAACTCTTCTGTTGGTCTTTAAAACTTTTGTTAACCATATATATATATATACATACACACACATATACATACATACACACACATATATGTCATATATAAATCATATATACATATATATGTCATATATAAATCATATATAAATATTTATTTATTTATTTATTTCAGACTTTTTTTGAACTTGTAATCATTTTAGTTAGACATTGATTAAGTAGTTACTGCATATGAGATACTGGTAATAGTTGAATATGGAATCATTCATTTCAACTTCCATCTGTAACCTCCAGAAAATACATGACATCAGCCAAACATTTAAAAGTTCTCAGAATTTGGAACTGGAAGCTTGGAGTCTACCTGAGTTACATTCATTGTGTGGAACATCTCCTCAGGAATGGAGCAAATCTCAGGTGATCTTTTAAAAAGTAAATGTGGGACCAAGATCTCTCTCTTAATCTTGTATTGTTTCTTTTTCTGTCCAAAGAGGAGTTGAGATTGAAGAAGGAGAGGGAGTCTACGGTCAGTCAACCCTGATGTTGGGTCCTGGCCCACCTCCATCTTCCGCAGTACGTGACAGAGCTGAGTCTCAGCCTCTTGGCTTCCACAGGGAGAAGCAACTTCCCTCTCCTGCTATCTCTCTTTCTGGAATGGTGTAGACTATACTTCTTTCATCGGCTGATTCAGCTGTCACTCTCCCCCACCTACTTCACATCTTACGGAAACATACAGAAATCTCTCATTTGCACTTATTGCTTATCTAGTTTTCTTTGATATTGTTTCTTTTCTATCATTTTTGTAGAACTGGGAGGGAGAGGAAATAAACACATGGTCAGTAAACCTTCTTTAAGAGAAAGATCAGAGTTGGATTTCTTGGTGAAAAATATAACTCAGACTTAGATGGGAAGTTACTACATCTTCATTCAAAAGTCCGTTCACCAAATAACTACTGTGTTTTAGACCTTATAGTAGGCCCTTTGGTGAATACTCACACAATTAGATATGAATCCTGTCTTAGCAATCTCAGGAGAATATTATAAAAGAAGATCTACCTAATACAGATTGTGTTAAATTCCCATCATTTAACTTCATGAGTCTCTATTATAAATTGGACTAATATTTTCTAATTAGCTAGAACTGAAAGAAAGATCCAGAAATCTTCTCACCAGTTTATTCTGTTTTTGGTCTCTATTTTACGACTCTTCCTTCTTTCACCAATTCAGGCACTTAGGCCTCTTGTTACTCTGCAACATTGCCAGCAAAATCTTCCTCGTGACCACTCTTCCTGTTGCCTGCAATGCTCTTCTACTGGATAACCACATGCTTTGCTCCCCTACTACGCGCATTTCTCTGTTCAAATGTCATCTCCTCAGAGGACTTGCTGATCACCCCATGTAAAATAGCATTATTATCTCTCTCCCCTACTTAGGATATAAGCTTCTGAGGGCAAAGGTTTTGTTTTATTCACTTCTGAATCTTTAGTGTCTTGAAGAGCATCTCACACAGAGTCAAGCTCAATAGAAATTTGCTGAACCAATGAAAGAGGGAATTTTGATAAAGTATTTCTTCTGTTTTCTAGTTTGGGTTTTTGTTTTTTCCTTAAAAAAAAAACAATTCTTCTACTTCCCTTTTATGATATCAGTTTTTTAAGAAGTTTTTGGTTTTCCTGATTGGGAAACTTTGCTAAATACTGAGATGGTTGGAAATCTAGCATGTTGTATCATCACTTTCTTATTTTGTTAAATTTATAATAATAGCTATCTCACTAGTGACTTTTAAATGAGAGCATCACAGCTGTGCTAATATGTGGCAGCTGGGTGATGGCTAGCCTCCTTGTCTAGACACATCAATTTTTTTCTTCACACATAACCCTAGCTTTTGTTATTAAAATTTTTTTCTCTTGAAAAATTACAAAATCCCATGTGTTATGGGTCTTCATGCTTGCTTAAGAATAGCTAACACCTTGAACGTTAAATCTGAGAGTGCCATTCATTTATTTCAAAATGCTTTGTGATTCTATTTAGAAGATTAAAATGTCATGGCTGAAAGGCTCCTTAAAGATCATCCGATCCTACAGTAGAGATGAGGGAAATAGACACAGCGTAAGGAAGAGACAATGACTCCATTAGAGCAGATGGACATAGGTTGTAAATAGTTACACTGAACCAAGGATATCCACATCTTATGCAAAGGTGCTAATTATATATAAATGAGGGTCTTTCTATCAGCAATACAAAATGAAAGGTAATAATGCATGGGTAATTTGTTATTCAATGTTCCACAGTATTTCACTATTCCTTTTTCTTAGACAATTCAAAATAACCTTTAAAAACTGAGAAACATTAAAAGAAAAAAGAATCGGGGTGCCTGGGTGGCTCAGTCGTCAAGCGTCTGCCTTTGGCTCAGGTCATAATCCCAGGGTCCTGGGCTCCCTGCTCAGCGGGAAGCCTGCTTCTCCTGCTACCATTCCCTCTGCTTGTGTTCCCTCTCTCGCTGTGTTTCTCTCTGTCAAATAAATAAAATCTTAAAAAAAAATAAAAATAAAAAAAATAAAAAAGAATCTGCAGAGTATCCTCTGATGAGGATGATTTATACCCTTAATGTAATGAAGAATACTGAATTCTCTTTCATATAATTCAACTTGTACTCATTACCTCTCCAGATCTGAGGGAGATGTGCTATTGAGCCTTGGAAGAAGCCAGGTCTGAGGATGCTGGAGGTCTGTCACAATGCCCATTGTCTCCTTCTTTCAAGGAGATGGGACCCCCAGTCAGTCAGCCACATAATGTTCCAAGGCTGAAGGAGTGTTGGTTATTTTTGATGGGATGTTGGAATGCAGGGCAGGGATAGCTCACCAACTTCTGGGAGTCTGGAGACCTGGGCTACCATCCTTGTTCTACCTCCAACCATCATTGTGACCTCAGCAAGTCTTCCCCAGTGTGGCTTAGAGTCGCCTATCTCCAAATTAGGAGATTGGAAGAGATGAGTCTCCATCTCCAGCAGGCTTCCCTGTGATATAAGCTTTCCTGTCTGTCTCTAGCATTTACTTACTTGATACACACAGAGCCTGCTCTAGTGCTGATTTCTGAGTTCCTTACCGGGCTAAATTCCGTAATTCTGAAAGCTTCTCCATCTTCAAGTCTTTATGGGCAAGGGCAATGACACGGAAGCCTTGCACTGTATAATTCCTCAGTTTCTGTGGGAAATCCTTGGGTACTGTCAGGTGAGAGGAAAGAGGTAAATGTAAGGTCACATCAGAGGCTACCCGATTCCTAAACAAGATACTGGGATCCAGTCACTGCACCTTGGTTTAAAACTCAAAAAAACACTTTAATAGAAAAACTACAGTTCCAGCTAAAAGTCACAAACAACTTCATCAGTGTGATCTTATTATTCTGACATAAATGAATGCCAAAGGTGTCAAATCCCCTGTCTGGGTTTAGTAAGGACAGGCATCAGGACTGGGTCTGCGTGGGTAAAATGAGGGAAACAGCTGATCCTCTAGACTAGGAGTCAGCAAACTACTGGCCAAATCTGGCCCATTGCTTGTTTTTGTAAATAAAGGTTTATTGAAATGAAGCCATGCCCATTTGTTTACCATCTACGGCTACTTTGGAGTCACGATGGCAGAGTTGAGTGGTGGAGACAGATACCATGTGGCCTGCAAAACCTAAAATATTTTCTACCTGGCTCTTTGCAGAAAAGCTTGTTCCAGGAGGTGGGGATCAAGAAAGATCTTAGCTCTATTTCTTAAATACAGGGGGAGAAATCACTGTAGGCATTTTTAGCATATGTCAAAGATCTGAGGTAAGAACAATAAGAAGAATTGAATGTGCTACCAGAAGGATGCGAGGTGAGGAGTGACAGCCCCAAGCCCTGACGATAGAGCAGGGGCAAAAGTCACCAGTTAAAATTTCAAGAAGATACTCACTTATATCTGTGAAGCAAAAAAAAAAAAAAAAAAAAAAAAAAATTTAAATAGCAAAATATAGGCCATCAGTCTGTGAAGGATAGATTGATAGAGGTAACGGGAGCTCTGAGAAAGATCAAAGTCAGAACAAAAAAAAGGGCTGCTTCCAAGGTAAAAATGCCTCTAAGTAGAGGCAGAAGTTAAAGCAATCATTTGCTGAATCTAGAATTGTGTGCACAAGTTGATGGCTATCAGCAATCATAAGAAGAATATAGATGAAAATCAGGAGAAAAAGGCCAATTTTATCCAAATGAACTCATTTGAATGCAACAATATTCTTATAAATCTGGGCTGCCGCTTAGAGGGTGCATATGTTTGTAAGACTAAGAAACAATACAAATCAGCTCAAAATCTGTCCCAGAAAGATGAAATTGCTGTGAAAATGATCAATTACATTGCTCTAATACCATCTAATTTACTCTAATCACTTTTTTTGGTAAGTGATTTATCTTGTCTATATTCTCCTTTCATTGGTCTACACAAGCCCTTATGTGGGGCCAGCTCCCAGAGGGGGCAGGTGGAGCGCCCCAGCCCCAGAATGAGTGCAGTGTCCAGGCCTGTCCCATTGGTGCCCAGTGCATGCTCATTCTTGCCCTTCTGGAGACCCTTATGTAGCTTCCTATTTTGGCTTCTGATATCTGCTTCACATCTCCTTCCCTGATACCCCATTGTGGTTGGACTTTTCTGGATGGACCAAAACCAGATGTTTACTCTCTGCCTTTCTGCTTTGAAATTCTCACCTCTGCCTTATCAGATGTACTGGGTCCACTTCTCACTTAATGAGAAAATAATCACCTCCACATTCATTGATTTAGACTTACGTGTTTTTATGTATTTGGATTTCTAAAATATTTTACCGTCTAAAAGAGTACAGGGTCAGTTAAATGAGTACCTGTTCCAGACTTGCAGAACTTGGCCAGCATCTCCGGGGCACCCTTCATGTAGACGTGGAAGTGATCCTCCCCGGCCACCTGAGTGACCACAGACATCCTCTGCAGACTTGAGGAGAATGGAAACTGGCGCAAGATGGCTATGGCTTCCACAGGACTCTGCGGGAGCACCAAGAAAGGGGACTTTAAGGTGCCTGTAAGTGAGACTTAGCAGGTACACACCGACAGAGTTTGCTCTGTAGTGAATCCAGGGACATCATGAAGTGGTGTATTTGTCACAGCATTGATATTTTTCTGCCTGTCTCTAAGGTGATTCCCTCATCAAATTGTCTGGTCTGCAGGGCCCTTCCCCATGGCTGCCTGGAGAAATCCTAATTATCTTCTAAGCAAAGTTAATAGGTCACTTCATCTGTGGTGCTTCTCTCTCTCTCTCTCTCTCTCTCTCTCTCTCTCTCAGTAACAGTATTCACTCCCACCTCTGGACCCCTGTAGCTCCTTCTTCAGCCTTTATTATAGCACTTGACACATTGTCTTGCACTTATCTGCACCTATACGGATTTTTCTACCCACCCACGTGTTCCTCCAACACAGAGCCCAACACGTCTAGTTCTGAAATCACTCTATCCTTTAGCACATAGCATAGTGCTCTAGCATACATAGGCACTCCGTGAGTGTTTGTTGAATAAATTAAAGGAAAGATCCATTAGTAAATTAAAGGATATATTCAAGAATGAAGGAATGAGCAAACCTATCCATGCTGTTAGGAGAAGGCAAAATAATAGGAATATAAAAATACGTGAAAGTCGGAGAGATTTACCAGTTTCAAGGAGAAAGAACCATCTGATTTAAAAAAAGCTAATCATACCCAACTGGCTTTTGGTCCTGGTTTTATTATGATGTTTGAATCTGACATCCCAAATTTGCAGTAGTCTGCATTGCAATCTTCCATTATCTGTTTTAAAATGGAAATGTTCATAAGATTCCTTAGAGAAAAATAATAAGAAAGAGATACCTCTCATTTGCATAGCACTTGAATCTTTTCAAAGCCCCTTTCACATATTTTCTCTTCTAGGCCAATTATCTAAATACCATCATTGTCAAATTTATGTTGCATTGATTGATATTAAGGACCTTACTGCAGAATAAGCCAGAAGTATTGTGACTACAATTTAAGTAGTAATTGATGGAAGAAATGCTAGCTATGGGCAAATGGCTCTTCCTGAATGGTATGTCTAGTAACTGGATGAGGGTTTAAGTAGAGATCTGCTCTCCAATAGAGCTGAGCACATTAGCCCTCAGATAAGGTGGGATTGGTTCTTGAGATAAACATGGGGTTATTTCTTATTCTGTACCTATGTTACTAACCAAATTGATTAGCTAGAGAATTAGCAAGTTAGTTGCTAGCAAGTTAGAAGGCATGTTTGAAAATGGTTTGTATTCCTTGGATGTTACAACAGTATAAGTTATACCATCTGAGAAACCAATATTAACCGAAAATATGGAAAAGGCCATCTGTTGTACAAATCGTTGTGCAAATCAGAAAATAAGAGACAATATCCGGCCTCTGCTCTATCACTTACCTGTTTAACCTTGGGGACATTACTCCATTTCTCCAGATCTCAAATTTCTTCTGAAAAATATTCTAACATCCCTTCTAGAGCTAAAATTCTCAGAGTCTACAAGGATGTTTCCCCTCCCCCTTATGTTTCACGAAAGATTCCTAACCACCAAAGGATATTTAAGTGGTGACTGCTTCTCACCCAGCTTTAAACTCAGTGAATCACCTTGCACTCTCATGCTTTGTTTGGGGTGGATACCATTGTTCTTAAAGACAATTCTTCTTACAGAGCTAATACTAAAGATTTATGTTCCCACGCAAGACCCCAACTCGTATGTTATTTGTACAAACAGATCAAAACCCCTCAGCGGAAAAGAGTCACTGTCAGAACCAGGATCAAAGTCACATATCGTAATAATGACCCCGAGCAGCTCATCATTGTGTCATCTCGAAAGATGCTGCTAAGGACATCATTTATAAGGATTACACTGATTCCTCCCCTTTAAGATCCAGGAAAGTGATTACTGCTTTGACTTTACGTCAAAAATTTCTCCACAGCAAATGCTCGAAGTTTAACTTACTGATAACAGAAATTTCCCTGTTAACCAGGTTTCTTCTTTCATTACTTTGGCTTCTAGAAAGCTACAGTTTTCTCACTCTACATCTTTAAATTAGCTTTTATGAGGTGTATTCCATTTGTTTTTATCTTGCAATCATTTTATCCTGCAATCATTTGTTTTTATCCCTTCACCATTCTGTTTCAATGCTATCCTGTAGTTGATGTATTATTATTATTATTATTTTAAGATTTCATTTATTTATTTGACAGAGAGAGAGATCACAAGTAGGCAGAGAAACAGGGGGAAGCAGGCTCCCTGCTGAGCAGAGAACCTGATGCGGGGCTCGATCCCAGGACCCTGAGATCATGATCTGAGCAGAAGGCAGGGGCTTTAACCCACTGAGCCACTCAGGCGCCCTAATTGATGTATTATTGTCAGTAGCTTTAAAATGTGTTGGGTTTTTTTGGGTTTTTTTTGAGAGAAGATTAATGTAATTAATTGAATAGTGAGTAAATGAATGAATGCCTTCCACTTGTTGGGCACTTTTCAATACAAGCAGCCCCTGTAGGTTCATAGGCTCAATGCTTACGCAAGCCTGTGAAAGAGGGATCATCGTCACTAATGCACACATGAAGGTAAGAGACTCAGAGTCTTGGTTCTGGTTTTGGGGTCACCCAACTAGAAAGTGGTAGAGTTGAGAGGTCTGCCCACCATGTCATAACAGCCTCCAGGATGATTTTGTAGCCTTCAACTGTCATTCATACTGGCCTCAGAAAACTGAACCAATTGGACTAGGGACCTTTAGTTTGGTGTCTAGGCCTACACTGTCTAACACAGTAGCTACCAGCCACTTGTGGCTATTTACCCTTAAATTAACTGAAGTGAATACAATTGAAAATTCAGTTTCTCAGCTGCATAGGCACAAGTTTAAGAAGTTGATAATCACTTGTGGCTGGCTGGTGGCTGCTATGCTAGATAGCACCGCTTTAGACTGCTGTTTCTCTGAGGGTGTCATAGAGCTTCCTTGTACCATGTTTTGGCCTGTCAAGGTTTTGTGGTCAAGTAGGTTTGATAAATGCCGCACATCATAGTCACTGTTGAATATTCACAGTGTACCGTAATATATTAAAGAAATCCCGTAGGTAAGAAATC
>CM053603.1:121661563-121693692 GCA_028646535.1 Procyon lotor
AAATGATGACCAAGATTCTGCTAAGATCTCAGCATGTATTATCTGCTATAGGGAGGTCAGTAGTAAAAATACCTTGCTCTCACTGCTCATGTTCTGGGGCAAGCATTGTGCTAGTCTACATCCATTATTTAGAGACTCCTCATGGCACCCTTATGATGTAAATACTGTTATTTTTTCTATCTAACAGATAAGGGTACCAAGGCTTAAAAAATTAAATAACCTCCTCAAGCCACCTTGAGTTAAATGGTGAGGATCTGAACTTTAGCCTGTTCCACTCCAGGGTACAAATACATGGCCATTGTGTTGTATTATTAGGCCGGTTCTCATCAAGTCAGGATCCCTGTCCAATCTGCAGAAATTCCCATGACTGATAAGAGTGGAGCCAAGATTAGATCACAGGGTGGTTTGTTATATTTTTCAAATACTCTATATACTATTGGCTTTACCCTAGATTTTTGTGAAACCAACCATAATTTTAGCCATAAAGTCCTCTTCTGAGGACTAGAAACAGACTCAAGTTCAGTAGCAATGCCCGCTCGATACATCCTTGGTCCAATCTCAGTTTACTACAAAATCCATCAATTCCTGCTTCTCCCAACTACAGCCACAGAGTGTTGACCCTGAGCACTCAGCCCTGCCAAGTCCTGAGCCAGTATAGATAGAAGCAGCCAACAGGGCCACAGGTTATGACCCACAAGAACACAGGGTTTGTGATTAGTGTTATTATTTTGGTGTATATTGGATGCTGAGTCCAACCCAGGAAACCTTCATTCCCAATCACTGCAGGGGCTTCTTAGTCCACAGAGAGAGTTTTTACTTGTTTTCCTGCTCAACACTCCTGCTCCCCATATAAAACTGGCACATTGCCTCAAGTTCTAGCCCCACTGGCTTTAACAGTCTGTGGAGCTCTTTCCGGGGTCTATTTTACTGGTACCAATATACCATGGCTTCCTTCACCCTCGCCTGACCTAGAAATACTCCCTGGGGGCTTATATCAGACTGAAATGGCTACCCAAAGTGCAAGTGTGAGCATGAACATTGCCTGGAAATTCTTACAACTGTCCAGCAATATTTACCCCTCTCCCCAATAACACACACAGAGAACGCACTAAAACTACCAATTTGGGCCTGGCAATTAGGTCACTCATACCCAGTTTCATATCTATATTTGGACCCTTTTATTTGTAATCTTTTCTTCTTCCCATTGAGCCCACATTGTTAAGATCCTAATATGTCTTACAGAAGAGACTGCACAGTTCATCACAGAATCAGACTCCCAGCACCAGAAAGGACTTCAGAGGTCATCGGCTTCTCTGTCCCGCGACCACAACTATTAAGAGGGACATTCAGATGAAACTAGATACCATGAAGCTTAAAAGGAAGTGGGGATGCATGCAGCATACAGTTCTGTAAAAGTGGACATCTGTAATTTTTATTCTTTTTAAGAGAGAGCATGTGAGTAGGGAGAAAGAAAGGGGGAGGGGCAGAGGGAGAGAGAGAGAATCTCAAGAGCTGAGTGTGGAATCTGACAGAGGGCTCAATCTCACAACCTTGAAATCATGACTTGAGCTGAAATCAAGAATTGGACCTTTAACTGACTGAGCCACCCAGGAACCCCTGTAAAACTGGACATTTAATTCCATTTCAGAACCTAACACAACACAGAACAATTCATTGCCTACATGGCCTGTTGGGTATGCCTTGCACAATGTACACACTCAAATATTTCAACATTCTCAAATAATTCAAATTTCTAGGCATAGAATTCAAGATTCCCTTCAATGTGACCTATTTCTACCTTGCTGGACTTAATGTCTCAGTTGCTTCTTGGTTCCAGAAGGCCCATCTGTGTTTCTTGCTTTGTCCTTTACTCACTCTAATTAGTATGCCCTTTCTGCTCTCTGGTATGACTGACTAAGTCCTCTCCATCCTATAAGACTTGAGAAACATGTATTTCCTCTGAAGCTACTTGGGTTTGGGTATTGCAAATGCCACACACACAGTAACCTCTCATTCCCATCGAAGGACTATGAACTTTGCAACTTTTCGTAGCTGTGTCACTCAATACAATTTTCACTAACCACACATGGGTACTTAAATGGAAATTAATCAAATAATCAAATTAGTTAAATTAAATTAATTAAAATAATTAAAATGAAATAAAATTGAAAGTTCATTTCCTCAGTCACACTAGCCACAGTTCAAGCACTCAATAAGCACAGGTGATTCAGGGTTACCAAATTGAACAGCGAATGTATAGTATAGTTTCATCATCTAAGAAAGCTCCATTGGACAGTTCTGACTCACAGAATGATTGGGCTAAAAGGTAACCTTATCTAATACTTTTGAGTTAGGTCAAGTTCATTGAGAAAGCTATGCTATTAAAAACCTTACCCCCAATACTTACTCCATGGTACATATATACGCCGAGGGCATAGAAGAAACCCACAACTCCAAGGCAGGCCAGGAACACTATAAACTTGAAGGCATCATTGTATAGTTTGAAGTTCAGAGGCCGAGGGTAGAGGATGGATCTTACCAAGTCCCCTTTGGCAGTATTGTAACCTACATGAAGATAATTGTAGGTGGAGTGAGGCCCCTTAATACGGTTTGCCCTAAACCCAAAATGGTTTGCATCGAGTTAAGGATTGGTTAATAGTGTCATTTGAATACAGAATGAAAACACCATTGGTAACAGTATATTTAGTTTTCTTACAAGATTGCCAGGAACAATAAATGGCATTCACTTAACCCTGCTCAATTTCTCTTGTTCAGGGAGTCAATGTTTCAGTGGCTCACGCAGTGCAGCTCCTCACTCAAGTATGAAACTAGGGAAAAGAAGACTAAGGAACCAACAGATGCAGTCACTAGAGAAGATGAACTGCTGAGAGAAGAAGACTTTAAAGCTCAAATATATGTTGGAAATAATAGAAAATTAAGAGAAAAGGAAAGCACAAAACAGGTAATTTCTTAAATATATGTGCCTCTCATCATGTCATTTGTATGCTCAAAAACCTTCCAGAGTCTCCATATTTTTATAATAAAGTTCAAATTTCTAGGCATGGCATTCCAAGCCCCATCAATTCAGTGGACTACTATCTTGCTAGACTTTTAACTAACACCACTCTCAGAAGACTCCAGTGCATTCTTTCCTTCGGGTTTTGCAGAAATAGATCGGCATCTTTTTAGCTCTGTGATAGGATTGACTAAATCCTTCCCATTCTATCAGGCTTGGGTCAAACTGCCACCTCATCAAAGAAATGTTTCCTGAATTCTAATCCCATACTTCATATCAAAAATAATTTCTCCCCTTCTTTGGAGTCCCTATAACACTTAATCACGTGACATCTCTCACAGCTCTCTGTGTAGTTAGCTATAAATCCACATGTCTCCTGCACCGACCACAATCTTCTTTAAGGTCAAGGAGTATCTCACAATGTTTTTCCTTTGGCGCTCAAGGGATAGCACTTTGTAGATACTCATTACTATTAGGTTAGTGGCAAAAAAAAAGATTGACTATTAGATATAAGTCACTATTGATAAATGTGAAACATGCCTTAATTCCTACGCTTCATGAACATCTTGGCTCCTCAAACAGCTTTGTAGGCTTTGGGAAAAAAGGAGCAGAGCTTTCTCTAACCTGTTGCCTCAGCATTTTACAAGCTCAGATCAAGTGGTTTCCATGATTACCATGCATTAGTCCCTGCTTACCAACTGGCTGAGAGATGTTCTTATGCCTACTGGCTGCTTTGAAACAAACCTTGATATTTTTAATTAAAAAAAAATCAGGTAGAACAATTGAATCATAGACTAACTAAAGCATAGAGACAAGAAAGTGCAAAGTATGTTCTGAATTGTACATATGTGGGCTGGCCAAAACACAGGTCAGGGATGAACACAGCGAGCTAGGACCAGATCATGGAAAGTATTGGCTGTGTCATGTAATGCAAAAGATAAGGCATAATATTAATAATCTTGAAAAGTTTTTGAGCATGGTGTGCACATACTGCTTTAAATTATGCTTTAGAAATATGACTTGGTGACAGAGCAAGGGACAGACAGAACAAAAAACAAGACAAAGTATTTCAGGCAAAAGCTCAAATGGAACAGTCAAAAGAATATTTCTGTTGTAATAGTTAGATAGGAGACGACGAATGGCCAACTGTGGGGATGAAGGAGAGGGAGACAGGACTTGGGAAGTATTTGTAGAGTCAACAGGATGTGGTGCCCTACTTGGTTCGGGAGAAAGCGAGGAGTTAAAGGTGATGTGGAAAGACTGGCTAGATGGTAATGCCGTCAACAGAAAGAGGAGGATGAGCGCTTTAGACTTTGAAGTGTCTGTAGGGAACCCAAGTGGAGGTATCCAGCAGGGATCTTGATATAATATGCCAGCAAGTAGCACTTTGAAAGGAAAAAGCCCTCAAACAATAATGTTTGGAACTGTTTCCTTGGTAATCATTTAGAGTGGGCGTAGAGGGAAAAGAAAAGAAGTATGTGCACATAAAAAAAACCACAAACAAACAAACCTACAATAACATAGTCTTGCCTTTGAGGAAATCGACTTCATCTCTGCATATGCTTCATCATAGACAAGGGTTTTAACAATGAATTGTTCATTTGGAAATGGTGGCAACTTACAATAATAAGGGTCTGACTGGAAATGAGTATGGCTGTTATTACCAGAATGTAGCAAACTCTATATTCCCCAACAAAACCGTCCCAATCCAACCCCCCCCCCCCAATCATGAACTAAATTTACAAAGGTGGAATCTACCAACCTGTTTGCAAGACAACTGCTCTCACTGGCCCCTGCCCAGATGGCTTGACCTGGATAACTTCCGTCCCGCAGAAAAGGACATGTTTCCGATAATCTTCCAAGCTGTGGGATTTCCAGGCCATGGTGTTGTCCGCGTGGGGCAATGATGTCTTTGTGATAGGTATACTTTCTCCTAAAGAAGATTGTCTTTTGTTGATTCTGTGTGATCTCGCAGAATGTGAGTCATTCAGAGCTGGTACTTTCCAGCTTCAAGAAAGTATACAAACCACAGCTCTTCAGGTCTCACTGCCCATCCCCTGAGTCAGATGACTTCTCAGGGATGCTGGTGATGCAAGCAGTGGTATATTTGCTTATATTTCAGATATTTATTTAAGGTCCACCTATATCTTCCATACCTGGTCTGCATGATTTGCTGTTATAATTTTAAAAACAGGCCATTTTAGCAAAGAGAGTTGTCTTTAAATGTCCCCACAAGTGCTCTTTAAGCCCAGATCTATGCTAAGCAATGAAGGAACTATAAAGTGTGTATAGCTATTATTATTTCCCTTTCATTTAGTTGTTTATCTGTCCATTCATCCATTCATTCAACCAATATTTTTAAGTGCTTATTCTGTGCTGGGCACTGCTGTAGGTGCTGAGAATATACTAACAAACAAGACAAACAGAAATCCTGCCCTCAGAGGCCCAGGTGGCCAAGCTCCTAAAGAGTATATAATACTCTTAAATAATTAATAAATTATAAATTTAATAATTTTAAATTTAATAATTATAAATTTTAATAAATAATTAATGAAAATACAATAAGGTAAGTAGTTTGGTAGTAGTACCAGGTGATCTGAAGCTCTAACTCAAACAGAGGATTGTCCAGGAAAGAGGTCCTGGACAATTAATGAATGTCAACTCCAAAGCGAATGAGGCCAACTAGATCAAGGGAAAGTGTTCTTGGAAGAAATGAGAGCAAGAACTTGCTGTGCTCCGGGCACTAAAGATGGCTGAGGGTGTTTGGAACATTGAGTGTGAGGGTAAAGAGTCCTAAAAGTAAAGAGATGAACGAGAAATTACTCCCTCATAAAATCTATAAAATATTTTCCGTGATGTTCTTGGAGCTTGGAGTGAAAAATAGGAACCAATATAGCAGGGCATCTCTTTTTTCTTTCTGGATGATCTCAGCTCTATTCTCTTTCATTAACACTTCTAAATAGTTAGATCAAGAACATCTTTCTTTATCTTCCCTCCCTCCTGTGTTCTTGTTCTGTATTTCCCAACGGTGCCCTGTTCATCCCAACATGGATATCCCACTAGCATCCCCAAGCCACCATATCTACAATACCTACAATCCATATTAATACTTTCATCACTAAACGTCCTCCTGACTTTTTATGGTACCACCCCTTTGGTGAGTGACAGGTTTACAGTCTCAGAATCACCGTTCCCCATGCTCCGCCCTCTCATGGACGATTCTCCAACTCCTACCACTTTTGCCTATGAGTGTGCCTCACTGATTCATTCTCGGACGCTTGCATTTGGGTCCTAAAGGCTGCATGGGTAACTGCTGACTCATGCTGATTGCTTTAACAATAGATTACCTGTAATTGCTTAGCTCCTTGACACGAAACACATTTTAATAATAATTTGAGACAACGGTAGAATTAATACCTCTTTTTTTTATGAATAAGTATTTCATCCACAATCTACCTTGACCTCCTGAGTTGAGAGAAACCTCTGTCCTTCCTCCTACGTGTCTCCTTTGTTATGATGTTACCACCACACTCACACACACTCTTGATGTGTGATACCAGATGGGTGGGGGGTTTTGCCCACAACAAGCAATTCTGTGACACTAGCCGGTTGTCCTACAATTTAACTCAGTGCGATTCAATTCTGACACTATCTTCCTAGAGACAGCATCAGATCTCACAGGTCGAGGACACAGCTCCGAGGTTCCACAGGACCACCCCTCCCCCAACTTCAGATGCTAATTGCAAATCCACGCTGTCACCTGCGCTTCTGACTAATAAATCTGAGGTTCCCACAAACCCCTTCTGGGGTTCAATTAACTTTCTAGAGTGGTTCACAGAACTCAGGGAAATACTTGCATTTACTAATTGCTTAAAGGATATGATAAAGGATACAGATAAATAGCCAGATGAAGAGATACGTAGGATGAGTTTTGGAAGGGTTCCGAATGCAAACTCTCTCTCTTGCTAGATTTTCAAAGCCACCACAAACTGAGCATCACTGGCTCTTTTTCCTACACATTCCAATTAAAATAGGCCACTGCATATCCTATTATTGACTGTCATTCTTTGCCAGCACCATTCCTCTACTTTTCCTGATGGCAGGAAGACAAGTTATTTAAAATACAAAGAAAATTAGCTCCGGGTTCAAAAGGATACATTTCAGAGACAAAATAAAAATGCTAATAACACTTCCCGGCTCCCAGATTTAAAAAGCATTAGAATGAATTTAAAATTCCATCCGTCTTTTGCTAAATGTTCAATTAGCAAAATAACATGTCATATTTCTAATTTGGAAATGGTATTATATTGATTATAGTTACACAATTTCAGGTTCTATCTCTCCTTCTAGGTAATAACTGAGGGCAAGAACTTTGACATTATAACTTTTTATACTGCTCATTTTCCTTGCTGGTATTCAAAAGACATATTTTTGCTGAATGCCTGGGTGAATTGAATAAAAACAATTACCCAGGTTTTTCTATGATTGGTTTTTCAAAACTAGTTTTCTACATGGTGCATTTTTTTACATCCCAAGGTACAAGAAGCTATACAGTTTTATTAGCGATCTTGGACATTCTCAGGAAATTCCTTTAGCCAAGCATTGTCCCTAACTCATTCTCTTTAAAACAATTATGCTATTTATCCTTTGTTTGGATTTACCAGTTGTGTTCTAAGTGGCTTTGGAAAAGGGATAGAACCTTCTTGACAAATCTCCAAATCACTGTATCCCCACTGTTTTTGAAATAGGCCTTTGTAAAAGCAGATACACAGAGATAATTTATAATGTTTTTCTGCTTTTGAATCACAGAATATTAATCCACAATATAGTCTCAGGCTAATATTACTGGATAGCTTCTGCACACACTACCCACAGTATTGGTGGCAGGCAGGCATTCAATCAACCAGAGATGGAAGTCATTTGGAGATAATGTTCCAAAGATAACATTCAAATCAGATATGATTTTACACAGAAATGACTTTCAAGGCTCTTTTACGCTATTCACATATTAATGAGGAGTCTCGTGCTTGGCCTTTCTCAGAATCCCAAGAAAGAGTGATTTGCCTACAAATGTTGGGAGGTCTAAAGAGTCTGGACAGTGTTTTAGAAGGACGAACACTCATCATCGACCTCCGCTGGCTCCTAGGACCTGAAAGTCCTCCTGGCTGCTGGGAAGTGGGATTCTGCCCCTTACCCACAGTGAGCCAGTGCCTCTGCATGAAATGCCATACTCTTGTCTCTTTATTTTTCGGGGGCCATCCGACTGTAAGCTATTTGAGGCTAGTGGTCATCTCGTATTCGTCTCGTGACTCCAGCACACAGCATAGTGCCTGGCACAGAGTAGGCATTTCTGAACCTTTCCTGAATAAACAGACGGATGAATGAATGAAGGAAGGAAAGGGAGAAGTGAGAGACAGGAGGGAAAGAAAGAGGAAGAGAGAAAAGATCTGACCTAGCAACTCATTACAAGCTTGTGTGACAGGATGCAAATGTGAAATCACCACTTGGGGAAATTCCCGTGTGCTCAGCTCAAATCTCTGCACACTTCCCACACACACATTTCAAATACGTCACTAAGTCTAATGAGTAGAGGGAAAAGGAGGGGACTGTGGCAGAGTGAATACTACCGGTCTCTCCCATAACTACCCCTAAGAGAACACGGGGCCAGTAGTTTCAGGCCTAGGTTCTCAGGTCAAGAGGCCTAGATTTGAGTGTTTTACTTTCTTCATAGCATTTACATTGGAAAATATGTCATCGGAAATTTATGTCATTTACCAATTCTCATGTTTTTTTCTCCCCACTAGACCATCACCTCCATGAGGGCAGAAACTTACTTACTGTGATATCCCCAGCACCCAGTAGAGTTTTCCATAAATAGGAGCTAATACACGTTTATGGAATGAATGAACAGATAAATAAATAAACAAATGAATCCAAATAGCAACTCTACCACTTCTAAAATGTGTGACTTTAGGCAAAAGACTTATCCTCTCTGGGCATTAGATTCTCCCACCTTAGAGAGTTATAGATTGAATGAAATAATGTATATAAAATATTAGCACAGTGCTTAATACATATAAGAATTAAGAAAAATGAGCTATTGTACCAAGAGAAATTTCAGAACAGTAATAGGATTTCCCCCACAGTATTTATTCCCTTTTGCCTCTTGACCACTTTGTGAGGAGCTGTAACTCGAAGGGGCTCATTTCCTCCAGAGGCAGAAAGGACTGCAGAGTTGATAACTGGCTTTTGGGTTTCAGAAATCATTCATAAGTTTGACGGTGAACTTTAGAGACCTCCTGAGAATAAAAACAAAAGCTTTTGTGTTCACCATGCCTTCCCTCTACTACTTTTCTAGCTAAATAAAAAAATCCCTGGATTGGAAGTTGGAAGAAAATCCAAAGGAAACTTAGATATTGTGTGTCCCTGAGAGAAGAGTAAGGAAACACTCTAGAAGTTTCTGAAAACTGAACAAAAGTCCTGCAGGAAGACAGGCCCGGGATATTTCCCAAGCCCAGAGTGGGGAGTGGGGCCAACAGATAAGAGAACTACCCTAGACCAGACATACCTCCCCAGTGCCTTGCACAACCTCAAGTAGCCAGACTTAGGTCAGGGGACCCACCAACTGATGGGAATGACTGACTTATACCACTGCCTACTCTCAAGGATGGCAAGATCTGGAGCAAAAATAAAAATTAAGTGTAGTTATAAAATTAAATTTCTTGCATAGTTGAGCTTATGGCAATAGGATGAGGCTAAGGAGATGAGGAGGAGGAAGATCCTACAATGGGCACGTGCTGTGGGTGGGACTATCCAGTTGAGAGAAAAAAATAATAAGGCATAAGAAATGACAGCTTCAGCCCTCATAGAATCCTCCTCCTCCTCACTCCTGTGTTCCCTCTTGTTTGGAAGCAAAAGCCACCTCTGACCCTGGTACTTGCTAGCTGACCAGTCTGGTCTCTCTCCACCCGGGTTTCCTCATCTGGAAGTTGGGTATTATAATAGCTCTTCATTTGTTTTACGCTATGATGAAGTGAGGTATAAAAGTTAGTTATAAAATGTAAATTGCTCTAGCGATGCTAGGAGTATTTGCTATTCTTCTTCTAAATAAAGACATAAACAAAGACTTCTATATATGCAAAGGACTGGTTTGCAGAAAAAAACACAAAACTCAAGTCACATTTGTGGACAAACGCTCTAGGAAGATATATGAAGTTTTAGGAATCTAAGCATAAACTGATTGTTTAATCAGGATCCTTTTTACAAATAGTGTAAGCAAGCGGGCAGAACTATGTAGGCTGTGTAATAACGTATTTAAAACATGGTGGTACTTAGATGTTTCTGAAGAAAATAATGAGAAAGAAATATATGTATTTCTGTTTTATGTGTTTGCCTCTAAAATTGACATTTATGAGTACTTAGGTTACACAGATATTAATGCTGGTGACCTTATTTTTCCAGAAACAGACCTAAGAAAAGCCACTTACTTCTTAAGGTCATTTTAGGTCAATTTTGGAAAATTGTGGAAAAGCAGCATTGTTTACCCTCTTCACTTTTCTGGGACTCTCTGAGTTTTTCTGGAATCAAGGCAAGAACTGTGCACCCAAGCCAGAAGACCCAGGGGCATGGACATTGTGATCAGTCCTTCCCTTTTTCCTCATAACCACGCTCCTCTGCCGGTGAGAGAAGCAATCTTCACTGGAAGGCTGTTGGGAAATGTGAGACAGTTGCTACCTTGGAGTGAGGGGGCTTGAGGTTTGTGCGTCGGGTACTATGGTAACATTCTGGATGAAGGATATGATCAGTATGCAAATCCTCATTGCTATCATTATAAGGCAGTTAGATTTCAACACACTAAAGGGGTATTTTGTAATTATACCGAGCATATTTATGTTTACTGCATTTTCCTGTCTCAATTTTAAATTAAGCAGACCCATACTTAATGTGAAATCTGCTTGTGTTGAACAATTTAGGAATTGATAATGATTCTCTTTACATTTACGTGATATTAAAAACGTGGTGTGTGTGTGTGTGTGTGTGTGTGCTTGTGCGTGCGCATGTGTGTATATTTTCCTGTCTTAGCAACTCGGAAACAGAAAAATACAATTTGTAAGCACAAAAGACAAATATTTTCTATTTTGTATCATTGTTTGGTTTCTTCTTCTTATTGTGATGTCTTGTGTATTTTGGGGCTTTTTGACTAAAGAGTATTTTATACCTACTGCCTTGCTAATTAAACAAATTCAAGTGAACTTTATGAAGTACAAATGAGAAAAGAATGACAGTTTAAACTAATACAAGAAAACTGGCTTTCTGCTCAGTAAGATCAACTGGAAACACAGTTCTAAAGAACAGAACTGTTACATGGCCTTTCCTTGAAAGTTCAATTCAAGCTCTTTCCCAGGGAATCCTGGGGCTCAGTTTTCCATCTACAGAGAGCAGGGTTGGATAAAATATCCACACCCTGCCAATTGTGAGAGCGGTTGGTTTCCAGTTGTGTTGTGCTTGGATAGGTGTGTAAACCATGTCTGCATTTATGAAGATACTGTGCACCAAGCAGTCTTATGCATTCACCCTCCTCTGAACCAATGCACGCGATTCACCCCACCCACCAGGAAATGAACCAATCACATGTATTAGACTTTCCTTCTATTTATAAATTTTACGTTTATTGTCATTTGACTCTTAAATTATTAAATGCTTCCTCTTTGCATATATGGAGTCTCCATCTGCACGAATAGCCTAGTTGTGTCTCCCTCACCTATCTCCCCACATCTTAATATCAGAGTGGTATAAAGCGGGTAAGGATGTGTTGATCCACTTTGCTAACTCTTGGCCGAGGTGCTGGACAGGAAAGGAGAAGCTCCATGACAACAACCTACCTGTGAGCATGCCTTCATTCACCACACAGCTTCCATCAATCAGAACAGCATCACAAGGCAATGAGAATTTTCCTGGAAGAATAAGAGTATCTCCGGGAACCAAGAGACGGGATTCCAGCTCCTGTAAACCTACACAAAGGCAAAGTTTCCATGACTGGATGATCTTTTCCTGTTTTTACTGGAAAATGCAAGTGGCTGAGAACTCTTCGCCAACCTGATGACCAAGGACCGCCCTGCGCATTCACTTGCTCCAGCTCCTTTCTGCTCATTTGCAGAATCACAGAAACCAGGGATTTGATTAAGGATTTGATTCCAGAGCCATAGCTAAAGATTAGCAGAGCAACAAGATCCCATCTCGATCTTAGTACTTAGGACAGTTATCTGTCCACAGGAGACACTCCAGGGTATGGGTCATCTGAGAGGTTCCCCTTTACTGCTGCTTACTTGCTGGGCCTGGGTTCCTGACCCCCTGTGGCATATTCTGTCTTTGGCCTGGGGCCTTGTGTAAACCGTTCAGACAGCTTCTGCTGCCTTGAGATGTAGCTCCTCACTCCTTGCAAAGAGCCATGGCCACCCCACCCCAGGCCAAGTCCAGAAAAAGATGTTAAATGTCCAGCCAGCAACTTACAAGAATTATTCAGGCCTGGATTCTGGATAACGGATTGATTCAGGGTCCGTTTGGGATGGATAGTAGGGGAATTCAAAAAGCCTCAAGAAGGCTTACTCAGGAACATTCAAATGAGTGAAGTATGGAAGGCAGAGGGAACTTCAAGCAACCCAGACTCTGGGTGGAAATGGGTCAATCAGGGCGAGGGATGCAAAGTACCCAGGTTGGGAAATTCAGGGAGGTGCTCACCTGCTGGGTCCTGCAAATGCAGAGGAAATTTAGCATGATCTTTCCTCAAGTTCTGCGTCTCAGAAGGCTTACTTGCCTCACTTTCACCCCAGTCCTGGGTTTAATCAGAGATGACTTTCCTCCTCAACTAATAATCAATAACACACGAGACTGATTCCACCCTGAAATATTAGGGCGCTGAAGTTGGCAGAACGTATCACTCACCTGTGCCCTTTACGATGACTGTAACCTGGACTTTGTTGTGATCCTCCACAAGGTTGTGCAGCTTAACTGATTGCTGCCAATTCAAAGTCCACAGTTAAATGTCAGATAGTCCATAACTCGAAAGCCACATGACCTCAATACAGTAAAGACAGAGTCTGCCATCACAGCCAAAGCGACTGTGGGCAAAGATTCAAGTTCTACTTTTGATGCTTCTGCTTCCTTACCCCCACCCCTTCTCTAGCCAACCCCTGACCTGTAGCAATAAAAATTCTAATCCGTTTAATACTATTTCAATTCCAGGAAATGTAATGCACAACCACCATGCCCAAGGAGCAACGCTAAGGCCCTGAGGCTGCACTTTTTGAAGGCACATGATGAAGCAGGGAAAGAACAAGACCATGAACAGGTTACTTTCCCTCTTGTTACCTATTTCCCTGTCTATAAACCAATGAAGCTAGGTTTGATCTTTCCATTGCAAGAGCCTGGGAATATTTGGGCTGTGTTTTGATTTGTTTCGATTTTATGTGGAGCAGGTGGATTTTCATCTTGGGGAAGTCTGCAGACTGGACCAATGCTGCTCGTTTTGGAAGCCTGGTGCTTTCGCTTAGGCATTATTCAACCTGTTTAACTCCCTTTTCCTCATCTGAAAGTGGAGACGATAGCAGTATCTGTTTCAGACGACTTTTAAAATGTAGTGAATGCTTATCTTAGTTATCCCTTTGGACAGTACTCATTACCATGGTAAGAGCTCAATAAGAGCTCAGTAATAAATTAAATAATCAATTAATGACAGATTAAAAAGTCGTTGCTGGAAAAACAATTATCTAAGTGCGTCCGCTGGGAAGATCCACTTGGGGTGGAATTCACTGAGATATGACCCTGTGCAAAGTGGAGGAAATGGAAGCAACCTGGAGAAGCGGAGGCAGAGTCTCCTGGGAAAACTCAGGAGCCCTGGAGGCAGCGGTGAGAAAACATGTTGTCCACACAGTTCCCCATATTGACTGTAGGGGGCGCCATCGGCCGGGGTGTTCCTGGAAGGCACTGCCCTACTCACTTGGATACTCAGAAGAGACCTGAATACTGTCAACAGTACTGAAACACAGTCCAACTTAACTCAAGTATAGAACTTTCCTTTCAGATGTCAGGGTAAATTATTTTTATCTGTCCTATGGACGATTTTTAGCCAATGGTAACCAATGTCACCAGACAAAGACAAGCATTACACATAATTTTCCTTTTGAGAAACAGAATAAATTCCATGGGTTTTTTTTATACAAAACAATTTATTATTTACTTCAGTTTTTTAGAAAAAGCTACACTTTAAACATTTGGACCAATTGAGTGGAAGAAGTGATATTACTGTTCGTTAGGTACATATTCAGTGCCCTAACTTGACTTCCTGAGGCTTGCCGAGTGGGGCATCCATTTTAATGACCGATAATAGAAAGTCAGCCGCAATTCTGTGACAAGAAAACTGGATTCAGTCAGGATTCCTGAGTTGTGGGTCAGGTTTATACACTAACCAGTCATGCACCCCTATATAAGAAATTTCACTTTATAAGTTAGTTGTTGCTTCTCAATGAACAAGTGACATTGAATTGAAATCATTTTCAGTTACCTTCCAAAACTGAACATGGTCTGATACTGATTTATTTTGCATATCAGAGATTTATTCAAAGCCCCCCAAGGCTTCATAGAAGAGATACCCAGTGTTTCCAATGGCTCACATTATTTTCTTTTTTTAATTTTAATTTTTTTTCACATTATTATTTTCAAACAGTTTAGAACATTAAGCAACTACTCTGTGCCGGGCACTGTTGATAAGTACCTGGAATGTATTGCTTGATTTTTCTTTTTTTTTTTTTTTACTCCTCAAACTAATCCGATGATGAAAATGTTATCATCTCCAATGTACATATAACAAAATAAAATCCAAACAAAACCAAAACCAAGACAAACTAGGGGCTTGAAAATGTTAAATTAACTTGCCTACAATCATTTACTTACTACGTATTAAGATCAACAATAAAACCCCAGTTCATCTGACTCTAAAGCCTTTTCTGTTGATGAATACATTCTCCTAAAGTGCTTGAAAATAGCTTTTTTCCACTAAGAAGATAAATAACCTTCCTTATAAATTTCTTTAGGTTACTTTCTAGCTTAGCAAACTCTTTTAGTCAATGCCATGATAACTTCAACCTAGCTTAAGAGGATGATAATCAACACATTTGGAAGTGGTGAAGTATGAGTTCATAATGATTGACTGTAACTCTCAAAACTCATTATGGCATCGAGCCGGATTTATTCTTCAGGCTTAGCATTCTGTGAAACCTGCCATGCTTCCACGCCTTTGTTCGAGCTAATACCCGGAATGCTCGCCCAGGTTTTCCCCACTAACAAACTCTTTCGAATCCTGCACATAAAGCCCTGCTCAAATGCCACCTCCACTCTCTAAGTCACTAACATCCCAGGAAAAAATTGTTCCGCTGTGTTTCCGCCTGTATTGGTGAACTGTTCACATCCCATTATAGCTGTTTTCTTGTCAGGTCTCCCCTGTGAAGCAGGCAGTTCAAAGAAGAGCCAAGTACTCATCCAGGTACCCCAGGAGTCTGTCCCATAGTAGGCCTTCAGCAAACATTTATCTAGTAGAACTGAATTATTTTACTTCACCCAACAACACTCGAGAAGGATAATGTAAGCATCCTCTTCCAGCTAATGTACTGGGAAACTCTACAAACACAGGTTTCTATGACAACCAACCAGTTAGGAGAAAGCGAGGGCTGTGACGCTTAGCGTAATTTGGAAGCTCGCTGCCTGATTTTCATTAGGCCCCCTCTGGTTTCTCCAGTCCCTGTTTAGTATTACCAGGATCAGTTTCCAAGACTAATTTGCATATTGTTATTACTCGACATCTGTTGCTGTGTGTCCTTGCGTTTGCTGTGGCTGGATTTCCTCCAGAGATGAGTAATGGGGGCATTAACTCAGGTATCTTTTGAGGCCAGCTCCGGCATGACTGAAGGCGACGCGCTGTGGGTCAGACACTCTCCTCGCTATTTCTAGCAGAGGCCCTTGGGAGCAGCGACGGAGGGTGCGATACAGCTCAGTGTAAACACAGCTGAATGTCAACCCAACCTGCACCAAACTTGTTGGGGGCTGCCATCACGGGGTGTTTCTTGGCTTAGGCAAGGTTACTCTCTCTTTGCGGGCGATCCGGGACTCGAGTAGATGCAGGAAGATAGCCTATTCCGCTCTGCCAACACCACTTCCCCTCTTACAATTTTCAAGGCTGGTATTTGTTTAGCAGAACGTAGAGAGGGCTGGAGATGCTCCTTCCATTCCTGGCGCGAACGCCTTTCCCCAGTCTTTTTGCAACAAAATTATCAAACATCACTGCTGCGAGGAAACTCCCAGGTCGCTTGGAAGTTTTGCTCAGTGGGACGATGTGAAGTATAGCCACCAATACAAGGCAAGCCCAAGCAAGCCACTTGCCCTCCCCGACTGCTCCTGTCCCCTCCCTCTCAGGTGGTGGGAGGATACCTCAAGTGTATCATTTTACAGTTTGCCCTGCCCCACACAAGCACAGCTGTTACGGATGTGGGAGCCCATTGCGAATTGTAAAGTGCTAAAGAAATATTGATTGTTGCGAATTTGTGACTTCCAACTGCAAAGATACAGTTTCAGAAAATTGGCTTATTTCCTGTAGTGTTACAGGATGCTTTACAGGGTGGGTCAGATAAGCTTTTGTTAACAAATAGGAATTGCTAATGGGATTAGTGTCTCCTTGTTAAAGAACCCTTTGGCAGTACTGCCCTCAAGTGAAGTTCCCAGACCAGTCACTCTCTTAAGCAAAGGCATTTGGAGATTATTAATATGTAGAACCTGAATGTTCAAGATTCATTAAGGATTTTATTTTTTTAATTTTTATTTATTTGACAGAGAGAGATCACAAGTAGGCAGAGAGGCTGGGGGGGCGGGGGGGAAGCAGGCTTCCAGCTGAGCAGAGAGCCCAATGCGGGGCTCCATCCCAGGACCCTCAGATCATGACCTGAGCCAAAGGCAGAGGCTTTAACCCACTGAGCCACCCAGGCGCCCCTCATTAAGGATTTTAAAATAAATATTAAGAAAACTACAAATGGAAAAACAGAGCATACCTACTTTTAGAGAGGAGAACTTGATAAGCAAAACAGGAAACCCAGAAACCCAGAAAAGGAAAAGAGAAACATACTTGACTACACACATTTTTAAATATCTGGGAAAAGTCAAGGTCAAAAGAAAAGAAATGGACTAAAAAATGAAACTTTTCCACATATGTGATGGATATAAGGAAACAGTAAATAGAAAAGAAAAATGCAAATATCTATTAGAGAAAAATGTGTCTAATCTCACTAATAATCAGCAAAATGTAAATTAAAACATCAAAGGAGGGCTACCTGGGTGGCTCAGTGGGTTAAGCCTCTGCCTTCAGCTCAGGTCATGATCTCCGGGTCGGGTCCTGGGATCAGGCCCTGCATCTCTCTGCTCAGCGGGGAGCCTGCGTTCCCCCCTCTCTCTGCCTGCCTCTCTGCCTACTTGTGATCTCTCTCTCTGTCAAATAAATAAATAAATAATCTTTAAAAAATAATAAAACATCAATGGGACATAATTTTTTAAAAATGTTAGACTGAAATTTTTTTTTTAGACTGAAAAATTTTAAACATCAGTGTATAACACCAAATGCTGAATCTGGGAAAACGGATACTCTCATATATTGCTGTTATTTTATTTGAAGAAAATATTATCTCAGTATCTTTTTTTTTTTTATTTAACTTTATTTTTTCAGTGTTCCAAGATTCATTGTTTAGGCACCACACCCAGTGCTCCCTAGTAACACCCAAAATATACATATCTTTTGATTAAAAACCTGGCTTTGGTTGCTGTGCTAAAAAAAAAATTGTGAACACTAATATGTAAGGACACATCTATAGTGTAGTTGTGTGTAATTCAGCACTAATCGTGGCAAAAATTGGAAAGGAAACCCCTTATTTTCCATAAATAAAAGGATGGTTGAATAAATTATGATATACCATAGAATGCCACACCATTTTTAAACATGGTTTAGAATTATTTACCTGGTGGATGGCCACTATATATATTGTAAAGTGAAAAATGCAAGTTCCAGATTAATATACAAAGTACATTCCTGTTTTAATAAAACCAATTAATAAAAATACAAATAAATCTCCGTATAAACTAGTATTTCTGTGCATCTTATAGAGTAGAAAGAGTGAAAAATATGTCCAGCTGATATATTACATTAATAAATAACTAGATAGATGTATTTGGATCCTAGTGCTTGAATTTGTCCTTTGGTGGATTCCTCTGGAACAACAGCTCTTAAGCTTTTTAGCATGCATAGCAATCACCTGTTATGAAACTGTGAAAAAGTGCAGATCCTGTTTTACTCTGAATATTTTGATTTAATAGGTCAAGAGCTTAGGAGTCTTGTAATTCTCTCACTGAAACATTGCCCTCTAGAGTGAAGAATCAAACCCATTTTTTCTGTGACCCTTCCCCCAACTCCCACACAGGAATCTCTATATTTCTTTCCCGTTTCCCTCAAGACAGTTATACCTAAGTTCTAAGTGAAGAAATGGACGTTGTAAAGAAATTTTAAAAGAGAGACTGAAATTTGTCATAAACATGCAGCCTGGGAAATGTGTAGAACAAAGACAGTATTTAAGTCGTGGGAAATAATGTGGAAACACTCTGGGGGTGTGACATAGCATGCGGTAACTCTCCATTTACTTGGGGCCCATTGATTACGGGTCACAGAGATTTGTGAAGTCGGCTTGGGCAGATGGGAATTTGTGAAGATACAAACCTAAGGTGAAAAGTGAAGCCGGGGTTCTCAAGGGCTCCAAACAGAAAGAGGAAATGCTATGAGGAGCAGGTCATTCATTCTCTTTCTCCCTCCCCCCCCTCCTTCTCCCTCTCTCTCTCCCCTGGACTCCATATTGCTCGCCTCTGTGTCTCACTGTGTATTTGGCTCATTCTTCTGTTCTTTCTCTACATAAGCATTTTCTCTGTTTGTCCCCACACAGGTATCAAAGGTAGCCGCTCCAGTCCTAGCTAGGCAGCATTTCTCAGCTCACAGTCCTCACAGAGTGTAACAGACAGCTTCAGGCCCTTGGGCTTGGATCCCCGGCAAAAAGTTACGTTGGCATCATTCCTGTTGACAAACTGGCTTCTCCAGAGTCAGGTGACCCTGCCCCAGCTACGTGTGCCAGTGGGAGGAGAGAGCCACGTGAAACAACCTAGTTGCAGGCTGCCAGAGCTCTGGGTGCTCTCGATTATCAGAGAAGACGAGGGAGGCAGAACACTTGCCCCAAAGTATGTGTACTTAATTCCATGCCTGTCAAAGAATAGGAGGCTGTAGAGGGTAACCCAAGTCCATAGGTCCAGCCCCCTTTAAAGTCGGCTATACCTCATGTCCTTGGGTTCTATGAGCTACTGGTACATATTTATAATATATATCCATTGGATGATTAGGGTAGTTTAAATAGGTTTCTATTATCTGTACACACCCTGACCTGATTTTATCCGGCAGGTAAGCTAACACCTAATAGAGTCCAATAGGAACTGACTCCAGTCTGTAACACATGCTCCCAGATTTCTGGTGGTCAGAAAATTTCTTACTAGTGTTCTAAAATTTCCAAGGGCTCCTTTTCCATTACTTATTTGCGGCCCATGCAAAATAATAGTACCCTCCTGGTGAGACCTAAAAAATTAGAGTGTAGCCTCCACCATCTCCAGCTGAGGAAAGTAAACCCAGGGAAAACAGTCCAGAGGGTCCTACAATGAGTGAGCCAGCGGTCATTAGCAGCCGTGTCCCCATGACACTTCCTTGTTCACGTTATAGGGCTCCTCCCTTCCATCTCTGTGCCCCCTCCCATCTATCCATTGCCAACCTTCCCCACTCCAGACATAATAATAAAAACAACGACAGTAGCACCAATGATAACAAGAACTAACATTAGGTGACTATCTATTATGTACCAGGAATAAAAATATTCAAATTCGTGGTTTCATTTAATTCTCTCAACTGTAACATCAACACACACACACACACACACACACACACACACACACACCTCTTATAGATGAGGAAGCTGATTATAATAGAGTCAAGTAACACAAATAGGAGAGAGGGGGGGCATTGTTAACTTGACTAGATAAGGTCTCCCTGCCACAAAAGTCTTCAGAGAGTTCTGTATTTTTTCTGAGAACATTTAGATGGTTTGTGATGATATATTCAGGTGAGTGTATGTAGATGTCTCCCCAGTGGAATGAAGGACATGGGGTAGGGCCGTATTCACTGAAGCTTGACTTAAGCCGGAAAGTATATGTATGGCTTGCAGGTATCAAATTAGATATTCTAGCAAAGCAAAGATTTCTCAAAACCTGGAAACTAGAAATTCTATTTGGGGGCTTCACATTATATACCTTTATCATATGACCAAGGTAAAAGCTTAGGACACTATAGTTTCCTATTGTGGATGGCAGAATGTGTCAGATCTTTTATTGTCTTGGTGTCTATTTTCATGCTTTTGCTCAAAGGCTTGGACTTCACCAAAGGGACTGTCACGCTTCCCCCCGACTTGGGAGCGAGGAAGTATTTGCCACCATCAAAGGCAATTTATGGGTCACTGTTAATATTTTTGTGATTTAAATTAGTTTGTGAAAAAACACACACGGGCATTCATTTTTAAAAAAGAAAAGACAGAAACAAATAAGCAAAACGAAGCCCTTGTCCTCACTCTCTAGTTCATAGAATTTCCAGTCATTTAACTTCTCATTTTTAGGTCCTGTTTTCTAACTTTTTACATACTTATTGCCTTCTTTCGTTTCTCATCCAACATTTCATAACTCAAAATCTGTAAGATCTAAATCAGATAAAGAGCCAATATTAGACCTTTGTTTTTGTTGAGACCTAGTATTTGTTGAGTGACTGAAATAGAGGTGGAATAAAAGGTCCCTTTCAGTGACACTTGGGTCAACACCCCATGTCTGCCTTACTGACATGTGCCCAGATCTTACTCTGCTGACATCTGGAATTCCTCTCTCTTCTCACACTTACACTTGACTTCCATCCCCAGCTGCGGTACTAGCTTTCTACTGATGAAATATTGCCCATGCAGTAGAATTTCATTTTATGAGGAGCCAGAAGCCCCGACTCTCTCACAAACCCCCTTTCTGACCTGGAACAAACTCTCTGGATCTTAGTTTCCTTCCCTCTTGATGAAGGATGAAGTTTGAGACGAGATGGTTTCAACAGGTCAGTAGGATTGACAGACTGACACGTTGTGCTGTGGACTACCATCCCCCCAAACCCCATGCATACAAAGCTAATTCCACTCAAGTTTTCAAAAATATACAATAAATACAGCAAGATATCTTTTTGGGGTGGCCTCATGATTCAACCTGATGACCCTTAAGCAAAGTTGCAGAACATTTTCTAGAAAGATGTTGTGGCTAGTTGAGAGTTGCAAGGACAAAAGATTATAAGTAATATTCGGGAAAATTTTATTTCAGAATGCATTGTTATATCATTTATAAAACTGATTTTAAAAAAAATAGGAAGGCTTTACATGGCTATAAGATGGACAATAATGGAAAGTTACTATGATGGCCTCATTAATCCATCATAAGATTCTTTCCCACCATATTCAGACACAACCTCAGAGCCCTTCCGAACATAGTATGCCATTCAGCCTTCAGTCAATAATTGGACTTGCATGGACATTTTCCTCTACCTGCCAGTCCTGAAGCACTCCTCCTGAGATCCCTGACTGAGGAAGACCTTGCTTTTTGCTTTATAACATAAGTTTAACAAAGCAACTCCTTGCTCTCAGTGGAAATCCTGTAGGTTTTGCTGTTTGGGCACCAGAAGCTACATAGAATCCCAATGTGATTTCAGCTCTTACCTGTCGCAAATCATACACAGTTAAGACAATGGAGAGAACAGACAAGATGATGATGGCCACAGAGTATTCTACGTAACCTTGGGACAGCCACAAAGTTAGGGTAAAAGCCTGGAACACGTAGAATGGATTTAAAACCTGCAGGTACAAAAACTGCATTGGAGTCACTTGCATAGGGCCTTAGTGCCTATCAGGATGATGTCATTTCTTTATTGAAAATTTTTAAAAATTTTTTTACAACATACAATGACCTCTAATATTTATAAATTCACTTAGAACTCAGTCTTGGTAGAGACGATGTCAAGCATAGAGAATGTGCTATAGTGGAAGCAAAGTTATTTTAAGCACTCAGAGCCTGGCCACAAATTGATCATTCTTATTTATTGTGAATTTTGAAAAATATTTTAGGGTTAAGTATTTGCCTTTGACTCAGGTCATGATCTCCAGGTCCTGGGATGGTGTCCTGCTTGGAGTTCCCTGCTCAGTAGGGATCCTGCTTCTCTCTCTCTCCCTCCCTCTGCCCCTTCCCCCAACTCATGCTCTCTCGCTCACTCTCTCTCTCTCAAATAAATGAATAGAATCCTTAAAAAAATATTTTTTTCTCAATAACAAAATCTAAAAAGTTATCTTTTTTTTTTTTTTTTTAAAGATTTTATCCATCCATCTGACAGAGAGAGAGATCACAGGTAGGCAGAGAGGCAGGCAGAGAGAGGGGGGAAGCAGGCTCCCTGCTGAGCAGAGAGCCCGATGCGGGGCTTGATCCCAGGACCCTGAGATCATGACCTGAGCCGAAGGCAGAGGCTTTAACCCACTGAGCCACCCAGGTGCCCCTAAAAAGTTCTTTTTAAACAATATTTACTCATAATGGAGGAGAACCCTGATTTAGTCTCTTTTTAAGACAAACTTCAACTTTGACATTTTATTGCATTCTTCACATAATCACATGCTGCAGATTGAGTCAAGGTGTTTGAGGAAGATGCGAGACTGCACTTGGATTCAGGTCATTTAAAAAGAACCAATTCTTCATGTCATGGGTCTTAGCAAGACGCTCTGAGAGTCAGGCAAGCCAGCGCAGCCCTGCCCTTGAAAACCATGGGTGGAATCTGTCCCCAGCCCAACGCTGGCCATGCATGCACATAGTTTTTGGGCTCTTTAGAACATCTTTAACTTTTTTTAAGCCCTCAATTGTCCGCATTTTGGTTCTGCTGACCCCACTATTAATGATGGCAGAAAGAGCAAACCTGAGGTGCTAGAGTCATAGACTGGTGTATATACATAGCGTGAATTACAGAGCCCATCTGAGCAAACAAGGATTATTTTCTAGATGGAGTGCTCTTTATGATGATTATGAATTAGATGAAATATAACCTAAAACCAGGGCCACTCTTCTTTACCTCTACTTTCTATAATTTTCTAACATGTTAAATAAACTTCTCCTTTAGTCCCCAAAAATGAACTGACATCTGGTTAATAGGTTAATAGGTTGTATCTTAAGAATTCCTTAAACCCTTGGATATTTTTGTACATTAATGAAACTTTTGTTACTTAATGTTTCTTATTATTGCCATTGCAACATGCTTTCCTTACAAATTATATCTCTTCTGTCTGCTTGGCATAAAATGCTCTAATTATAGATTATGCACTAATGATAATACGATTTTGAGTTTATATAAACTCAGTAGAAAATTGGTTAAATACTTCTTGTATAAGAAACAACACCATCATAATTAATTTAGCTCCCTTGCTCAATATTCTTTTGAAATCAAATACGAAATAGTTTTATCCATTTTTTTCCTACTAAAGGCTTAGTAAGTGGGTGGAGAAAATACTACCATTCCTTTCAAAATAGACCAAATTGATACCCTGAAGAATCTTTGGGGTTTGAAAATGAGTAAGAAGTTTATTTATTTTTTTTAAAGATTGTATTTATTTATTTGACAGAGAGAAAGAGAGAACAGCAGGGGGAGCAGCAGGCAGAGGGAGAAAGAGGAGCAGGGAGCCTGATGTGGGGCTCTATCCAAGGACCCTGGGATCATGACCTGAGTTGAAGGCAGACACTTAACAACTGAGCCACCCAGGCATCCCATGAATAAGAAGTTTAAAAATCAGCCTGGCTTTTGATAGTGGAGAAAACTGTGCATATGTGGGAGAATGGGGTAAAGGGGAAAATCTCAGTACCTTCCCATCAATTTTTCTGTAAACCTTGGATTGCTCTCAAGAAAAGTCTAATACAACATTATTTTGAAAAACATGACATGCCAAACAAAATGTCCATCATTGTGAATTAGAAAAGATTAGAGACATGCAGCATGGAGTGGAGGCTAGCACAATCAGCCCACTGGGTTCCACATAAGCACTGGAGAGTGAGGGCTAGGAGCTCAGTGCTGTGGGGAATAAGACCAAAAGTGCTCTACAATTGGCAGGGGACCAAACCAGGCTTGCCCCCCTGTCCCAGAGCAGAGGCCAAGAAAAGTCTCAACCAGCAACTGTTCCTTAAGTAGAATAGGAAACAACAGAGTTCATGGTGCTACTGTGAACTTAGCCAAACCCCAACTGGCTCAGTGCCTGTGTCTACTAGATCCTGGAGAACAGAGCCCCCACCCTCAGGAAAGGCCCTGGTTCTCAACTGAGAGCCATGGAGACCCCTAAGTGGAGGAGGGAGGGCAAACTCAGAGCCATCTAGGAGGGTGAGTGAACACAGAGAGAAAGAGAGACATGGAGGCAGGGGAAGGCCCCCTTAAGGGGGAGCTCACCACTGCCACCAACACTGCCACCACCACCGCTAGTAATAATAACTTCAAAGCACACAAAGAAAATATTCCAAATTAAGTAAAGAGGCCCACTAACCAAGAAAAAAAAATAATTCTCAAGAAAATTAATATGATAGAGTAACATGAGAAAGATCAAACTATTACATTTAAAATAGTCAAAAAGACCATAGAAGTACTAACATTCCCACCACCGGCACTACAATGACCATCAAAAACATAAGGGGAAAAAAAAAAGAAAGAAAGAAAATGATGAAACAGGAATCTGTCTCTCACACTGGGATGGGACTTTTTTTTTTTTAAATGGATTTTACTTTAAAACAAGTGATTATTGAAAAGGAACAGTTAGAAATCCTGGAATAGAGGCGCCTGTGTGGCTCAGTTGGTTAAATGTTTGCCTCTTGATTTTGGCTCAGGTCATTATCTCGGGATCATGAGATTGAGCCCCACATGAGGCTCCATTCTCAGTGGGGGGTCTGCTTGGGATTCTCTCTCCCTCTGCCCCCTCTCCACTTGTGTGCACTCTCTCTCTCTCATGCTCTCTCAAATAAATAAATAAACCTTTAAAAAAATCCTGGAATAAAAAATTATATATTTATTGAAATATTAAAAAAAAGAAAAGAAAACCTCTATGGACAGGAAAAGCATAGACTAAAGATGACAGGGAATAACAAAAAGAAGTTATATGAAATACAGATTTTGTTCAGATCAAAGTATCCAGGTGTTGCCTAAAATTCCCCTGGGTACCAAGAAAAAAAAGTAAACAAGCAAAAATTTTTTTTCAAAAATAGATGAAAATAGTTACCTGTTTAACAAGCAGCTTCCATATGGGCTGGATTTCTACCTCAATGGCATTGGGCCCGCACACTAATCTTCTGTAGGAGATTGATCACCTATTAGTACCATATCTAAAACCTCATTGCTAAGTAAATACAAGCCAAACTATGCAAAAGTCACTGCTCTACCCTCTAGGCGTTTTGTGCCTTTAATCAAAAATTAATGTGCAAATCCTAAAATATTAACATATTTTTAAAATGAAAGTGCATGATGGACAAAGGTGCTTTTCGAGTTAAAAAATACCTTACGTACAATATAACTCAAGAATCAAAATGAAGTTAGAAAGGTATTTTGAGTTGTTTTTTAAATAATTCGATTATATTCTAGGAACAGCTAAAAAGACACAGATATGAAGATATTCCTAGAATTCTCAAGCATTCGAAATTGCTCTTAATTGTAGAGATCATATCCCTCTTACCTTGGTCTCTTCAGCACCTAGGAGAGGCCTTTAGTATATGAAAATAAATACTTGAAGGAATGAGCCAATGAACTGGAAGAGGACATATGATCTTCACAACTCACCCTTTGTAAATCCACACATATGTACATTTCAGTAGGAAGCTCTTCTGTTTGTATAGCAGTTAGCAATTTACAGAGTTCTCCCACAAGATTTTCTCATCTGATTGTCACAGTGGTTTGAGTGTTTTGGCAACAGTTGCATATCTAGTATTAATTGTGACAATACAGCTTTTAAGTGAAGGTGACTGTCAGAAACTGCACTTAGTCTTTTGTACATATCATCTTCCATAATCACCATATTACCCCTGTAAGATTTCATATTATCATCTTTATTATAAAGAACACTGAACTTCAGATAAAGCCAGTAACTCTGCTGGAGTCTCAGAGCTGGAAAGAAGCAGATCCAGGCTTCACACCCTGGTCTCCATGCCTCCACTTCACACTCCATGAGCGCCAGTGGTGCAGTGTGTGTGATGGGTCCTTGATCTAAGGTATGACATAGCTGAGCCCAAGTTTGTCCGACTTCCAAGCCATGCCTTTCCAAGTACAATGATAGCTTGCTTGGGTCCAGGAGGACTCAAACCAGGGTCTTCTCACTCTGTGTGTGAAAACCCTGAGGTGCAGAGATGCTGGAAGACAGAAAGGTCAAATGGCATGTGCTACTGTGTTCGGAATGTCATGTGTCTCCAAACTTCACACTGAGAAGAGACCGTAACCCAAGCCACTTGGTGCTTAGGATTCTTTCCGAAATCTGTGGAAATAACCTATTGTTGGCAAGGTGTCAGAACTTCTCAGAATCCTGAACTTGGTTTTCTCTCTCTCTATCTCTCTGCTTAGAATGCCTCTCCCACAATCTTCAATTTATAAAGGTCTTTGAGAGTCAAATCTGATGATAGAGCCTAATGGTGGAGAAATCTGAGATCTAACAGACCTGGATTTGAATCCAGCTAAGGCTTTGCTGCTCCCTAGACCTGGAACTAGATTTCCCCACATCTTTGTATGGCCTACTGTCTCATTTCATTCAAGTCTCTCTTCAAATATTACTTCCTTAATGGAGTTTTCTTGAACAATTCTGTTGAGGACAATCACCCTGATACTCAACTTGGATTCTCTTTATCTCCTTACCCTATCTCATTTTTCTCTACAGCGCATTGATAATCTGAAATTGCACCTTATTTTATACATGTTAGTAAGCACACAACAAAAGACTATATCATTCCCTACAATATAGGCTTCTAGAGGACACTGATAATATCTCAAATGCCTAAAACAGGGCCTAATACATATACTGCACTCAAGTATTATTTGTTGAATGAATGAGGGGTGAGCCTCAGTTCCCTTACCTATAAAATGGGTTGATAATACATTCCTGATAAAATTGCTATCAGTAGCATATAATATAAACAAGTTTATATTTAACTTGAGCATATATAAAACAAATTTATATTTATATTTAGCATATATATTAAATTTAGCATAAGGGCCAAGGGCATGACAAGTTTTCAATAAATGCTAGTTATCTTTCAAGTCTTCCTTAGTCCCACAGGCACAATAAACTGTATTTTTCTCTCCTCCAACATGCCTCCTTTTCTTAAGGTAGCAGGCACCTCTTTGAATTGTAGCATATAGTTATTATTTATTTATTTATTTATTTTATCTTTATTTTTCTCCTCAAATTTCCTAGACCTTCTTTAATGACAAGGATGGAGCTTTTTCAACTCTGTTTTTCTAACATCTGGAGGCACAATGTATGACAGAGAGTGTTCCCTAAATATTGGAATTAATGAATAAGGACCTTTGTGAGCCATGTCTAGAATTCTCTCTTCCCTAACAAGTCTGAAAACCCAGTCTACAGAACTACAGAAGCACGCAGTTGTGTAAAGTCCGTTTAGAAAGAAACAAGGCAAGTGCTCAATGTTCTTCATCTTTTTTCTGTCTGGTGAGACGGTTTCTGGTGTTACTACCTAAAGGAGAGGAGTTCAGGTCCTTTGAGGTCTGAGACCCAACAGATTAATAGATTATCCTTTTTAGGGCTTGTCTGGGACATGTTTGGATCACAGCCTGGCATCGTCCTTGCTGCATGGTCTTTTCCACCATCTCTTGCCAGAAGGTATTGTGTGTTTAGGGATCATGCACTCATCTCAATCTGAACACAAGCCAAGCAGGGTTTTCAGGGACATTGACCAATGCCTGAGCAACAGAAGGCTTGAAGCGGAAACATGAGGAAAGTTCCAAGAAAGAGAGGAGATTACACACCCTGACTTTGAAAATCTGACAAGCTGGAAGGGAAAAGAGTTGTTTGTTCATTCAAAGTTCATTCAAAAGTTCAAAGTTTATTGTTTGTTCATTCATTCATTTATCAAAGTATTCACCAAATAATTATGGAGAATATGTTGTGCGCTGGGCACTTCAGGCTCTGGATGGTGAGTCCTAGAGTAGGGGGTCCTCAAGGAGGGAGGAGGACTGTGTCAGAATCACTGGTGAGCTTTTTCAAACTACGCATGACCACTGTGATTACACTGTGATAAGCCACCAAAGGAGTTCTTGGCAGGGAAGGAGAACTGAAGTTTTCTAAATAGTTAAGACTAATCCAGGGGCTTCTGGCATGACTCACGTTAGTGAACTTTGGACTTTTTAGGGTGCAAGCTCGTAGAATCAGAAAAGGTACCAGGCCTCCAGTTCATGAACGAATAGAGATAGGAGCAGGGGACCTCCTAGAATATTTTCCTTCCTTGAGGCCCTCTGAAAATTTCTCTTCAGGATAATGTTATCTCTCCTGATGTCCTGGTTTGCCTTGTTGCTACATAGATGTGTGCATTTTCTATCTTTGGCTGGTGGCAAGGAAGCCTGAAAAGAACATTGTATTTAGATTGGTGGCTTTTCATTATCAGAGAGTTTTGTGATTCTCCCTTTATTTCTCATGTTGCATCCTTGCTTTTCATGAAGGCAAGCTCATATCCATTTAGGAAATTAATCTAATATCACACAACCAACCAATCGATTGATCGCATTTAGTTTTTGAAAAAAAGCCCTAATCTTACACTAAAAAATTAAGGGGGGAAATAGTTCACATTCAACTTACTCATTTTACCATCCAATTAAAAAAAGCCCGTAAATAAAACTTGCCTATATATTTATAAGGAGATTATCTCCTCTGTTCTTCATATCTGGGAAACTATAATATATATATTTTGTTAATATATATAAAATAAGCAAGACTTTTTGTCTTGCTTATTAGATTGTCAAGTTCTTTACTGCATGGACTAGATTTAAATTTAATTATGCATGATGTTTATTAAAACTTGGCACTTGATAAATAAGAACAAGCATGAGGTAGCTACACTGACAGGCAAATTTTGCTGTGGAATTGGTGTCCTAGGCAAAGGCAAAGTATATTTGCGATAATCAACTAAATTTCCTAACTAGATCAATTCTTTGCCTGCCTGGTGCTTAATGCTATTAAACCAGTATGTTTTTAGTGACTTTGAACATATTTTGTGTTTCAACATATTAAGCATTGCATTTGAAATCTTCTATAACGATACTCTTTCTAAGGCATTTTGCAAATATTGTCAGAGTCTAGATACCTTATTCATTTTTCAGCATGTTCAGGCAGGATGAAAAGTTTAAAAACAACAGCAAATTGGCTATTCTTAGAGTTGGTGTGCGTATGGATTGTGGGAGTGCTTGCTTAAAGTGCAGTTTCTGCTCTCATCGCTACCCTTAACTCTTACCTACTAGACCAGAATTATGGGGGTAGAGCCCTCGAACCTGTATTTTAAGTACCAGGTTGCTTCATAGTTTGAGAATTTGTGTTTCTGATGGACTGGAAGGAGGACAGGCAGGAAATGTCCTTAAAATGGGCAAGAAATGAAGGTGATCGTTAAGATTCCAGGGAAGGCAAAAAAAAAAAAAAAAGGTTCTAAAGAAGGCTTGCAATGGTTTACTTTCAGACTCAACAGAATTTACCATTTCAAATTACAGATGAGGGAACCTGGAACTCAAAATCTCCGTGGGTTAAGGAGCAACATTAGCATTTCTATGCTATTATTACACTATTAGGCCCTAATCTATGTGCATTTATAGATCTCATTCTCACAATTGTACCACTATTCTTTATCTCTTTTTCCCAATAGTCAGTGAATGCCTCTGGGGCAATGACCAAGCCTTATCTATCCTTAGATCCCTAGTTCCTTGCAAAGTGTCTGGCATAGTGGAGGCATTCAGTCAATAGGTCAACAAATACGTTATTATATTCATTCCTTCTATAAATATCTGGCAAACTTCTATCATGAATCAGGCACTGTTCCAGGTGCTATCAATACAATGGTGAATGACACAACCACCTGAGCAAACAAAATTCTCATCTCTAGGCTGTTTCTTCATAGGAAAATGCAATCATAATATTGTCTTTCTCTTGGAGGATTTGGGGGATGATGAAGCAGATGCCTATGAAATGACTCAAGATTTTTTGAGGAAAGAAAAAAAAAAAGACAACACAGAGGAGACTGTTCCACAGTCTTGAGGAGGGAAAAAAAATCAATTATCATTTGATTGGCTTTTCTTTTTAATAAGTTTGCTCAAGATAAGAACAATTTAAAATATATCTTTGTTGGTGGTAAATAAACTGGGATTATATGAAGCTGATGAAACATTATGTCAACAGTTCACTGATCATAAGCCATTTGATATCTCATTTTTTGCTGTTAGTGTTTATCTCAGGGAGTGTCGCAAACCCTACCTGACCTCTTGGTCTTCACTGGTCAGGCCCAATCCAAACGTGTGGTGGATGTCGTGGCAGGAGTTGCTGTCTTCCAGTAGCCTAGGATGTGGTCAGGACAAGAAGCATGCTTCAGTTCATGGCATTCAACAAATCAGTGTTCTCCCTTTACACCCTGATGAATGTTGAGAAAAAGTCAGACTTACCCGACTTTCTGAAACCTCTTCTCCAAGTAGTCCCAAACGTACCTGATTTTCTGCACTTGGATATATCGCAGCTGCAATTACAAATGCGATAGCACAGGTGTCCTTCACAAAGTATAGCCCATGCGGGTTAGTGAGATCTATTTGGCACAAGTCCCCATGCCATGCTCATTTTCCTTGATACTTTGTTGTAATTCCCAGCCCAGCACTGTGACATTCAGAACTTCCATCCAACAAACATTTGCATTATTCTTTTTTTAAAAACATGCTATAGCATTGCGCTCAAAATTACTTACTTTTAATTCTGGCTTCAGTACGGCTTGGTTAATGACAGAATGGCGGTCAGCCACCAGGGGTTCTTCTAGATTCTTGTTTATAGGAAACTTCAGTGTGGATAAGTAGAGGCATATAACCTTCTTCCTCATATATCTTTGAAATTCATCCTAAAGAAGACAATCCAGCCCATGAAATTCTCAAATGTCATTTATTTAATAAGATAATCAACCAAATACCTACCTAGACCAATGGTTTCTCAAAATTTCTGCTATAGACACGAGGCTCAGCATTATATTGGAATTTGCTAGAAATGTAAATTCTCAACCCCACCATAAGCCTACTGAATCAGAAATTCTGGGATGAGGTCAGCAGTCTGTTTTTGTTTTTGTTTTTTTAAAGATTTTATTTATTTGACAGCGAGAAACCCAGCAAGAGAGGGAACACAAGCAGAGGGAATGGTAGCGGGAGAAGCAGGCTTCCTGTCGAGCAAGGAGCCCGATGCGGGGCTCAATCCCAGGACCCTGGGATCAGGACCTGAGCCGAAGGCAGACGTTTAACGACTGAGCCACCCAGGAGCCCCAGCAGTCTGTGTTTTAAGGAGCCCTCCAGGTAACTGATTTGCATTAAAATTTGAGAACCACTGTGCTAGAGAATACAGAGAAAGACATTTTACGGGAGAGTTTTATATCCAGAAAACATTTTCTGGCTATCTTAAAAATGACATTTAGGTGTTTAAAATGTCTACTTTCCCCTCAAAATATGTATTCTTAAAAAACTGAACTATCCAGGCTCCTGGGTGGCTCAGTCGGTTAAGTGTCTGCCTTTGGCTCAGGTCATGATCCCGGGGTCCTGGGATCGAGTCCCACAATGTGCTCCCTGCTCAGCAGGAGCCTGCTTCTCCCTCTCCCTCTGCCTTCTGCTCCCTCTGCTTGTGTGCTCTCTCTCTCT
>CM053603.1:121699606-121723505 GCA_028646535.1 Procyon lotor
ATGCTTTTAATCAAATACTCTTGGTCAGCTTGCCCATATTTGCGTAATTTGAGTTTATCACGGTGTATGTTTCCATCTTGATCCATTAATCTCAAGTATAATTGAGTGTTCTAAATGATTATTCTTCTGATGCAGTAAGAGTCACTCAGATTTCTCCAAAGTATTAAATACCCATGGTAAAATCCACTAAGATGTGCAGGGTAGAGGAGGGAACCATGAGCAATATGTGCGCTGTAAGGGGAAGGTAAGTAGAATCCAGAGGTCTCGTAGATGTAAAGACATTGCGAACAGAGAGAGGGACGATCAGAATTTAAAACCTACTACACATGGTTCCTTGCAGTAAAGTGGGTTTGGCCACTTCCTAGCTATGTGATCTCGGGATTTAACTTCTCTAAATCTCAGTTTCCATCTTTGTACTTAGGAGCTAATAGCACACACCTGAAAGCATAGTTGTGAAGATTAAATAGAGGTGTAAGGTGTTGAACACAAAGGAAGCTTTCAGTCAATGTTAGCAGGTGGCGTGGTAACAGGTTCAGCCAAAAGTGGAGAGAGTTTTCAGTTTTGAGTTGCAGTATACTGAAACAAGGTTGGTAATGGAAACAGGATGTTCCAGGTGTTCTAGGGGGTGAGGAACCCAGATCTGACACCTATTAGTAGAGTTGAATAGAACAGGGGTCATGCCATCTTCACATAGACTAGATTTGTACTCTCTCTAAGCAGTCCCCTCACTTTTCTGTTTTTCACTAGAATTCTGTATTCCCAATACCAGGAGAGGTACCACACCTCTGGTGGTCTTTTCCTAAGCCCAAAGTCCAGAGGAAGTAGCCTGGATTTGGAGGAACAATAAAATATTCACATGCCTTTCAACAGAGATTGCTGCTAAAGGTCACAACTTAGAGCCCTATCCAGGTTTATCAGCAGAGCCTCTTTTATTTATACCCTGCTCCATTGCCTTCCAGAAGCTCTCACTTCTGCTCCTTGCTCCATCACTTACTAATTAGTGTGACTTGGGTAAATGATTTAAATTCACTGAATTTTAGATTCCTCATGTGAAAAATATGGCTGGTTGTAAAATGCAACAGAGATATTCTAGTGTAGCAGTTAAAAGCTGGGGATATGGCATAAGAAAATCAGTTCAGATCATTCTTCTACCACTTAACTTGATATAAGACATTGGGCAACCCGCTTTATTTCTTCCGATGACCCAATTTCCTCTTCCATAAATGAAAATGCTCAAAATACCATCCACGGTTGTTGTGAGAAACTAATGAGTTAAAGCATGCAAAGCATTAGGCACAGTTCCTGAAACATTTTGAGTATGCAGTGTACATTAAAAGTTAATATTAGCTTGAATAATATACGGTTCGACAAAATCCCAGTGGATTAAAAGTGGCTAGTCCCATGGGAGTTATTGTGAAATGATTCGACCACAGGCAATATTCAGCACTAAAAGCTCTTTGGGAAAACTGTAAGTTGTATTTCTAAAAGTGATTGAGCTAATGTCTTAAATGGAATTTTTGCTTTTCACACAGAACACCAATTGTCAAAATTAAAGTCAAACACAGGCCAAAAAGGAAATTGCTCCCCTTTGTAATACATAAAACTGGGAGAGGGGCTATAAGATAAACTCCAAATTGATTCAAAGATTAATTAGCTTAGCAACTATGTATATGAGCATGCATACACACACACACTCACATGCATGCACGCACACACACACAGCAGTACAGTCATCTTCACTTGCACAGGAAGAAAACCATGGAATAAGGGATCCTCCTTCCCAACATGATGTGACTTTGTATCTGTTACTTAACTGAGCCCCATTTTCCCAGGGTAAAGTGGGTATCTGACTCGCTAGCTCTTAGGAATTTAAATGAGAACATACATACATGGTGCAATAGTATATAAAGGGCACTTTTGAAATTATTTTCCTTTCTTTCTTTTTTTAATAAGTAGCTCTTAGAGTTCTATCAGAGATGGAGCTAAGATTGGCCAAACTCTGTAGGAAAGGAGAGTTACAGGGTGCAGCTGCAGCTAAACATTATTTCTGCCCAAAATTCTCTTTAGGAGGGATCCTCTTAGTCATGTGGAACTACTCATAGGCTCTCTGCCTGTCTTTGTTCCTGAATTTTCATTGCATCTGGAGCAGTAGCATTTGTGCACAATTGGTCTTGTGAACAGGTCCTTTATCATTTTTGTAAATCCTTTTATTCTTATACTCATCTTTCATGCATTCGTCTAAATATTTGTTGCATACCCACCATGCACAGGCACAGTAATGTGGGTCTTTTTGGGTTACAGTTCATAACACAATCAGTTACTCAAACCAACATTCCCGCAGCACAAAGTTGTAAAGTACCTATTCAACCAAAACATGATATAAATAATTCTCAGCACTATAATTACCTTCTGAGAAAGGCAATGCCAATTTTTGGCTCTATAGTGCTAAGTTTTTCCTTGGGTGAATGTTCCAAAAGCCTTTGAGTAAATTAGCTTTTTCTGGGTGGGCATCAAATGTTTAGTCCCTTGAATTGTGGCCACGGAGATAATATCTCTGAGTCTTTTGATGGGCAAGAATTCATCAAGTTTGCCTTCTTTTTTTTCAAACAACAATCACATCACCAGGTTTCTATTCATTATTCACAAGCTACCCTTCGTCATCTTTATCTGGACATGCCAAATTGGGTTCCTTAGGTATTACATGGCAAGAGGCTCTTAAAACTCTGCTCTCTTGTCTCTAACTCTGTCATGTTTCAAGGTTTTTTAATGTTAGGATAATAGTGTTTCTGTTTGATAGATCATGTTAGTACGGTCATTGTTCCTCACCCCTCTATTACTGCTTTGGTTTGACCACATGTAGCCATTGGTGTTAGTTATCCATAATCACCAAGCATCGTTACTTATATTTTCATATATTTTGTCTCGCATTCATGCCATGGAGTGTCCTTTGAGTAGAGGAAGAAAATGTCTTGGACTACTTTCCCTTTTTCTACACTTGGCAATGAGAAATAACCTTTCTCAAGCACGTACTTAGGTGTCATTCCGTCATCACAACCTATTCCATGAAATAGGAATAATTTTATTAAAAATACTATTCTTAATTAATATTCTAGGAATTCTTTTTTTTTTAATTTTATTTATTTATTTGACAGAGGGAGAGATCACAAGTAGGCAGAGAGGCAGACAGAGAAAGGGGGGGGAAGCATGCTCCCCACTGAGTGGAGAGCCCAATGTGGGGCTCGATCCCAGGACCCTGAGATCACGACCTGAGCCCAAGGCAGAGGCTTAACCCACTGAGCCACCCAGGCGCCCCTTAATTAATATTCTAATTATTTGTAATTATAATTAATATTACTACATAATAATGTTCTAATTTTTGATAGTATTATTATTATTTGTAGATCAAAAAACTGAGTCTTGAAGATGTTCAAAATAATTATTGAAATAGTTCAACATAAAATTTTCCCTTATGCTTTCCTTCTGGAATTAGAAAGGCCCTTTCCTCTTTAGCAGTGTGATTCAGAACCCAGTACCAAAGAGATGAGCATATTATCACTCTCAGTTACACGCATTCCCATAAAGTCAACTACTCTAACAAAAATGCTAATATGTAGTCTCCTTGGAAGTAAATGTGCAACCTTTTGCACCTTCTTGCACCAAAAGGACCTTCTTTTGATATGGCTAGGGGGTGAAAGAGCAGTACGCATGGGTCAAAAGGTAATGAGATGCATGGGCTAATGAGCAGCAACAATTTCTAGAGCCAGAATTTGCCTTAAACCAAGGACATGGGACAACATGGCATGTTCTGTTAAAGTTTATTCCTGGAATAAAAACATCACCAAACAAGGGCAATGTCTCAGATATTATTTGGTTCAAATTCCTTCCTGAAAAAAATAGCTGTAGACAATCTTTCACCAACGAGAATCTAGGATCTGCTTAAGATAGGCTACTCACCGACTTACAGGGCTACAGTTTCTCTTCTCGGATGGCTATGATGCATTCGTTTCTATTGCTGCATAACAAACTTAGTGGCTTAAAACCACACAAATTTATTATCTCACAGTTTCTGTCAGTTAGGAGTCTCATTAGCTGGATCATTTGCTCAATGTCTCAAAAAACTGACATCAAGGTGTCATCTGGGCTGTGTTCCTTCTGGAAATCAAGGGCCTCTTTGAAGATCTCATGGTTATTGGCAGAATTTTGTTGTTTGTAACTCTGAGATAGAGATGCCCATTCTCCTGCTGGTGGTCAGCCAGAAGCTGCTTATCAGTTCTCAGTTCTTAGAGACAGTCAGAGTTCCTACCACACTGAGCCTTCCATCATCAAAATGGCAATGGAGAACCTCCCTTGCATCAAGCCCCTCTCACACTCTAAATCTCTCTACCTTCAGAAAGGACAGACTATCATTTCTGGCTCACCTGATTAGGCAAGGCCCACCCAGACACTCTCCCTTTTGATGAACTCAGCTGAGTCCAAGTTAATTAGAGCTGTAAAATCCATTTGTCTCATAACATTATATAATCACAGGGATTACAGCTCATCATATTTATTGGTTCCACCACACTCAACTGAAGGGAATTATTCAAGGACAGGGTCAATGGAGAGTTGTCATGTTAAAATTCTCTCACCACAGATGGTTAGGAAATTCTCCCATAATGAAAATAAATCAGGCTGGGTTCTACCAACTTCTACTCTGTTCTCCACATCAACCTCTCAACTATTGGAAGACAAGTGCCTTGACTGCTCTTTGGAGAACTATTCCCAATGTCTTTTTAATGATTCTTATTTGTGATTATCCAGATAACCCTCTAACTACACTATACTTCTTCTGTGGATCTTAGATTTAATATGACTCCTTAGAGGTTTCCTAAATAGTACAGATATAGCAGGACTATTACTTCTATTATGCAGAACAGACTTCTATTGAGACATCCAAGGGCTATTTTTTTATAGCAATATCATCCTGGCAACTAAAATTCAGCCACAACCAAATAAAGAACTTTACTTTCTCATGCATAACTCCTAAGCCCAAGTCATTGATATTCCCACATTCTGTCACCTAGATTGTTATCTCTCTCTCATAGTAAGGCCCCAGTTGCAGATTAGATAAGCTCGCCTTCATTCAAGATGTTAATATAAATGTTGATAAAAGACAAGAGCCAATAGGGCATGATTTTTCTTTTCTTTTTTAATCCTTTGAGTAGGGTGTGTGTGTGTGTGTGTGTGTGTGTGTGTTTTAATAGAAGATGAAGGGTACATGATGTTGCTTAAAATAATTTAGACATTCCAAGTTCCTAATTTTTCTTACTAACTCTTCATACACACTGTTTTTGTAATGGTAGACCTCAAACAATTATCACTCCCCAAGTTTAATCAGAGAAAGGGGAGATATTCCCAACCTTAATTTCACCTACTATATGCAGTTCTGCATTTTTCAAATTGCACACCATAAGCCCTGACTCCTTGGATGTAAATGATTCTTTGTATTTTCATAGCACTTCCCAAATTTCATATATGGCCCTTGAAAACCTTTTAAGTGAGGAGGAATAAATGATGTTGTTCTTGGGCAACTAGCAAGGTCCCAAAAGTTGTCCACACCACATGTTAGCAGCAGGTCTTTGACTGAAGCCCAGATCTACTGTCTTAGAGTTCACGAGTCTTCCACTGTTACCCAGGAAAAAGTTACCCTGAAGCGAAGTGCTCTCCAGTCAAATCTGTGTCCTCCACACCAAGTATCCACTTTTCCTTCTGGAGCCACTCCCAGTAGTAATATTGACACTTAGTAGGTAGGTGTTTGTACAGGCTGGGGGTTACAACGGAATGGTGGGGCTTTGCAACTCACATGAACAAAGCATCTCTTGTGTCTCAGGGGCAGAATCAAGGTCATCCCCAAAAAGGAAATGCAGCAAGAATAGGATCCCGAAATAAATGCTAACATTGCACACAGTGTGCATGTGTGGATGCACATGGATGAGGAGATGTATCTATGTCCCCTCTGTGATTAAGAGAATTAAAATACTAGCCTATAAACTTTACAAATACACACATCGTTAGGGAAAAATAAAAAGCTACCAAAGATTTTCATGAACACTCATCTCCACATCGAACAAAAACATCAGAACTGGCACAGAGCTGTTGAGCAGTGAACACAGGTAAGTAGGTTTTAGTTCTTTAAATCCCTTCAGTCTGAAGATTGTAAGCACTATAACATTGTCAAGATCAGCATGGTATAATAATAGAAGCCACTGATGTGAACCACGTTTGTAATTTAAATATCCTAGCGGCCACGTTAAAGAAGTAAAAAGAAGTAGGTGAAATCAATTATCATAACATAGTTCTTTAATCCAACATATCCAAATGTTGTCATTTCAAGGTGTAACCAAAATAAAAATTACTAATGAAATATTTCACTTTTTCTTTTTCTTTTACTCTCTTCAAAATCTGGTACATATGCTATACATGTAGCACATTTCAGATTGGTCCAGCTACTTTATTAGTGCTCAAAAACCATATGTGGCCAGTGGCTGCCTTCTTAGTGCAGATATAAATGAAATCATTTATTTTTCTTAGGTTAACAAAGAAGGGTATGAGGAGAGAGGGTGGGTGTGGATTTCCCACAGATCTCATGAGGAGCCAGGAGGCCAAGCAGGAAACTGACACCCTTCTGCTATGTGAACCATATCCCTTGGGCCCTTTCCCCCTCCAGCTTGCTCTCGCTGATCCAGCCCTCATGTTCCCTCTCTCTCTCTTTCTCATTGTCTAGCTGTAGATGTGATTACCTGTAAGCATCATGGAGTGTGAAAGGGGAAGAAGTGGGCTGATTTCCCACCTGTCCCTGGTAGACTGAAGACCTTAGGCCAGTTACTTAACTTCCCTGGTCTCACATTTTTTTCTTATGAAATAGGATTAATTCCTTCATCACTGAGTTCTGAGGATCAAATAAAATAACAAATGTAAACTTGCCAGTCCCAAATAGGCACTGTAGTCTTCAAGGTTTTAAAGATTGTTTTTCTTTTTTATTTAAGATTTTATTTATTTATTTATTTATTTATTTGAAAGAAAGAGAGTGTGTGAGAGAGAGCATGAATTGGAAGTGGAGGTGAGGGGAAGGGGGTGGAGGGAGAGGGAGAAGCAGACTCCCCACGGAGCAGGAAGCCTGATGCCGGGCTCTATCTTAGGATCCTGGGATCATGACCTGACCCAAAGGCAGACACTTAACTGACTGAGCCACCCAGGTGCCCCTATGATTGTTATTCAAGGTGTATATATGTTTGTTAGAAAAGGTAACATGTGCTAAATCTCAGGCCACACTACTCTTTTAAACCTCTCTATGCTGTTAGCGTAACTTCAGCCCAAAGCATGCTGAGCCTAAGTTACACAGATATATCAAAAACATAAGAATTTTTTTAAAAGTTTCAGTTTTTGCCTGAGTTTGCCAATTACATGGAGACCCAGATGATAAGGGAGAGACAACTTAATGAACACCATGTGGGGTACATGTTGAATATTCTACAAAATGTCTAAGAAGGAAGGTTCATTCGATCTGATGCATATGAGGGTGGCAAGAGCTCAATCATCTAGAAGACACGATTTTCTCAGCCCCTGCAGTTTCCCTGACTATAAAATTGTGACCTCAGATCTCAGGGAGCCTTACCATACTTAAACCTCTGCAGTTCCTAAAGCCAACCCCAATACAGTATAGCACCTGCCCACAGCCTCAGGTACTTTGAGAAGACTGTAATCACAAAAAGAGAAGACTCACCAGTTCATTCTCCTCTCCCTGATTGAGCAAACCCCGGTGGTCCTGACTCTTCTCTTCCATCTAAACAAGACCTCTTAGTGTGTCCCTCTGGGATAATTCTTTGGGGAAAGTCAAAACCAGTTGGGGCTTATGTGAACTCAGAACAGTCACTACTTGGCACTGCTGTTCTTAGGTGCTTTTAAAATCGCCTAGCACATACCTCATCTATTAGGTTGACAAAGAAAAGAGAGGAAATACTCTTCTCAGCCACAGGATTGGTCTGTTAATCAGTCGGCTTGTTGTGTTTCTTTTTTTTTTTTTTTTCCTCCCTCCCTGGTGTTTATTTGTTGAGCTAAATGTGAAAGCCTCTAGACTTAAGTTGTCGAACCAGAAAGACAAATAATTTCTTGTGCTGTCCATAAATGTCTCAGCTAATGAAAGAGAATAGTCACTTTACTAAAAACCCAAGACAGGGCACCTGTTTGGCTCAGCCCGATAAGCGACCAACTCCTGAAATTGAGCCATGTATGGGGTTCCACACTCTGTGTGTTTGTCCCTCTCTCTGTTCCTCCTCACTTTCTCTCTGTCAAATAAATAAACAAAATCTTAAAAACGACAATAACGACAACAACCCAAGATAGAAAGACTAACCAGTGAGAGATTAGTAAAAATCCTGTGGACTTTGGGAAAGTAATGGATATGTTGGGGTGACAATGAGAATTTTTTCCCCCAGACAATGAGAATCTAAGGAAGGGGAGCTGGCTCATGACAGGGAATGTAACAATCATTTTGGAATCAGGAAAACCTGAATTCTAATCCCTGCTCTACTGATGACCCTGGACAGATGACTTAAAATCTGAATTTTAAGTTTCTAATATGTAAAATTGCAATAATTACAGAGTTGATATGAAGATCTAAGATGATATTTGTAAAAAATCATCTATAGCACCTATCATACTCCATAAAAGATAGATTGTCATCATCACCATCATCGTAAACTAATTGAGAAAAGTTTTTTAAAAAGTAAACTATAATAATAATAATTTGATTCCTTTCATTTTCTCTTTTTAGTTTGCAAAAAGCTTTCAGAGAAGTATATAATGCAGGAAAAATGAGAAAGGCTGATTATTAGGGATATCATATAAATTTCCACAATTATATAATCAACAGTGAATTTGATATTTTTATTAAAAAATAGGTACACTGGGATCCATTCAAGGGTAGGTTTATTTGTTTCCAATAAGGACTTTTATCTTTTGTTTTCTTTTTATTATATCCAGTCCACTGAGCAAAATCCTTGTCACTTTGACGACAGAAGAAAATTTACTGGGAATAAAGACTACAGAGAATGGTACTTTTCTCTCTCTACTGAAAGAGAGACTTATTGGTTGCCTTGAGGGGGAATTAATGGCCCCTTGAAGTTTAGGAGAATCGAATGTGCTCTTAGCCCAGAAGGAAGTTGCTGATGAATCTAAACAGACGGCTTTTCATGCCAGAGTCTACTGAGGTACCCACACCAAAGAATACTATGTCATCACAAATGTTGCATTTTAAGTATCACCAATTTAAGGTAGAACTAAAATATGGAGAAAAGAGTCCCAAGGTTTAGTAAAATCTAATTAAAGACTTGAGTAATGCTCATTCACTTCTTACCCAATAGCTATTCACTAATATTTCTGGCGAAAAGAACATTTCCTTTGTCTGGCAGCCTGACTTCAGCTAAAGCACCAGGATGAGTCATGATTAACTTAAGAGTGGGCATGTGACCCAGTTTTCAACGATAAATGCAAAGGAAAGACAACTGGGGGCAGAGGTCTTCTGGAAAAGATTATCCTATTTTTTTAATTATCTTATTGACGAAAGAGAGAGAGTAACTTATTTTCTACCCATGCCAATGAAGTGGAGCAAAGGACCAAAGAGCTTAGGTCCTTATGATACCACTAAGTCATGGCACTATGCCTGGGACTACTAACTCTAGACATCTTTCTAATATATAATGAGATGTTCTTAGTAAAACTGCTGCTGTTCGTTGTTTCTGCTACTTATAGCCCAAAGACACAAAATACAACACTTATCAAAACTTTGTTCGACTCTTACTCAGCAATTACATGTTAAACAACAGATATTTCAGTCACTTGCCAGCCCCTTGGGTTCAGTGGCAAAAAGGAAAGTCATTATTACCCTGAGGGAATTTACAGATGCTTAGGAGAGACAGACAAATGAGCAGCCTCTTCAGTAGGAAGGATCTAGAACTCAGACTGAATATGCTGGGACAAGATAGATGGGAAATGACATCTATTCTGACATCTCAAAGATGAGCACAAACTAACCAGGTGGAAGGAATGGGGGATAATGGTAGGTTGGGAGCACAATCTAGGCCGGAGAACAAAACAGAATGTGTGAAAATGTTCAAGAGAGATGAGAAAATATAGCCTGTGTGGTGTATCAAAAGAAATCAAAGTAAGACTTGAGAATAGAAGGAAAGAAGGGAGGCAGAGCTATGATGATAGAGATATGAACAGAGGTGTGCCTGACCACTAAGAGCTTATACACCAGGCTAAACTGGTTAATCCATTCTGTGTGTGTGTGTGTGTGTGTTTGCTTTGTATGTGGTTAAAGGGCTTTCTCTATTCACCAAACCAAAGACCTTAGCTTCTTTCTACTGATGACCAAAATTCTTTTACTGATGACCAAAACTCTTCTAATAATCACAACTGTTCATAAATGCCTCACAGGTAATGCGCAGGTAATGAGCTTCCCAACCCCAGAAGTATTCATGCTGACATTTGACTTAGTCACCACACAGATAATTAAGTTGTTAGGTCAAAGTTTGTACTAGATAATCTTGAGGTTTTATAAGTACTGAGCACTTGCTTCAGCCACCAGAGGATTTGCTCTGCAGAGAAAATAATCACATCTGCTTTAAACCCTAACTCCTGGAGGATCTGCAACAGGTATCAAAAGTCAAAAGATCTACTTTCAAATGTCCATAAGCAAGAGAATGCCAGTCACATGCCCATGGCTTAATCAGCCCCTTGAAGGCCACGGGTGGAAGAGTCCCCAATTGTGTTTATGCATGTAGCAGGTCGGGTGGGGACATAGGAGTGGAGGGTAGGGAGAGGATAAAAGGGTCTCTTGTGGGAGAAGTAGTTTCAGCATTGCTTGGAATGGCTTCCTCTAGGCTGCTCAGTCGTAGCACTCAGGAGGTTGTAACTTAAGTTGGGACTCTCCAGATCTCTTTTCTTTCTTTTTTTTTTTTTTAAGATTTTATTTATTTATTTGACTGAGAGAGAGATCACAAGAAGGCAGAGAGGCAGGCAGAGAGAGGGGGGCAAGCAGAGAGCCCTATGCGGGGCTCGATCCCAGGACCCTGAGATCATGACCCGAGCCAAAGGCAGAGGCTTTAACTCACTGAACCACCCAGGTGCCCACTCTCCAATCTCTTTTCTATCTGAAGACCAGATTCTTGATCTCCTGTTACTGGAAGCAAAACACAGTGCCTCCTGGTGAGCCCTGAAGGCAAACTCCTTATTAATGAGAAGAAATTGTCAGCACCATGTGCCATAAGGTAGGGTCTCCAGAGATAGGAGGGAAAGAAGGAGCAAAATGAGGAAATGCAAAGGAAAAGGAGTGAAATTCTCACCTCATGTAGGGGCCTGAAGAACTGATACCCCCCAGAACCCTAGTCTTAGACCTAACAGGGCCTTACTGTTCAGAGTGAAGCCAGAGGAAGTACTAAGTGTATCTCATCTCCTCCCACAGTCCCTGACTCAGGACACAATTTTCAGAAAACAGGAAAGAAGCATGGAGATGAGAAGAGGTTTGCTCAGAGCTACACAGAAAAGTAAAGGCAGATCCAGAACTCAGAGACAGGTCTCTGCTCTGTGGTCCAGCTTATTTCCACTAGGAAATCCTTCCTCCTCTTCAGCTATATTTTTTCAGAACTCTTCTCTGATTCTGGAGAGGTGAAGGACACGTGGGATTATATGGATTAGGAGAGAAAGAATGTCTCTACCTCTGGTCCAGGAGCCTTATGAAATGAAGAGGCAACATGCATGGTGGAGTATGTTAGAAGTACACCACATCTTCCTACTTGGCAGGGACAGGATCTCCAACTTCCCCATGACCAGTCTGGATTTGGATGTCTTATCTAGATTTCAAAGCTCCCTTGCTGTTCTATTAACTACTGGAGCCTTATCAGGGCATCTCATTTCACAAACATTGTTGAGTGTCTACCCTGGTGATACTGTTTAGTAAAGGGAAGCTGACTGCTAGAACAGCCACAAATGATAACATTTGTCAGTGGTTTCACATAGTAGAAGAGTGGGTCTAAAATTGTGGTGGTGGGAGGGCATTTGTAGAGAAGTGGAGGGAAGTGAAAGTCTCCTCCAAGTGGTGACCCTGAGTCCCAGGGTCCTTCTCTCTTGTGTCTTCATCATCTTCAGCAAGTAGCTCCCGGGGCTTCTGTGATTACACAAAAGGAAGATGCTTGGGGGAAAATCAGTGAAGGTCTCTATGGACCAATCCTGAAAAAGATACTTTTATTCATGCTGGAAGATTAGCTAGAGGTCAGCCAGATGGCTATACCTGACTAACTGCAAAGTTGACTAGGAAATGTGGTCCACCTGTGTGCCAGGAGGAAGAGGAAGTAAATGTGGTGGTTGCTAGCAGTCTCTCCCACAGAGACTCTATGAAGGGTGAAGGGTTGGATCAGGCTGGATCCTTTTCCTCAGGGGCCTCAGGGCCTGATGAAAGAGGCAAAACAATACAGAGGCAGCATACAAAACATACAAGGCGAAGTGAGGAAGGCTTGTGTTACTGCAGGATTAAGAAGGCATATCCCTAAGAGGCCCTAATATTGGGTGACAGGGTGTGGAGTGGCCTATGATATCTGATTGAATGACCTTGTGAGCTCTTTGCAACAGCCACAAGGTGAGGGAGAAACCCATATTTCAATACATGACTAATCCTCCATCTGAAATATGGACTCAAAGATGTGGGCAAACATCCACTCTTTAACTGCACTCAGTCTGCCACCCAACCCTTGCCCCTGCCACCCCTAACCACCACAACACCAAAACCCACACTTTCTCTACAGATTAGAACAGAGCAGGGGGATCTCCCTTTAGGAAACACAAATATGGGATGTTTAAGGTGAAGTCATGGTTTGTCTTTCAATAGAAAATTACCTTAATTTTTATTTAGAAGATCCACAAATTGAAAATTTGGTGAGTATGTCAAAACTTAAATGAATAGAAGTAAAATTTTGTCTTATCTGGGGACAAAAAAGAGCCCAAACTGTGATAAGGGACCTTCTCTTATTAATCCTCAACTTCTTGCTGTCCTATTAATTTATATAGCAAACAACCTCCAAGCTCTTAGACCAGGGTTAGAACTGAAGGGGTTGCGGAAGTGAATCAACACTAACCCTGCCCTGAGTAAGTTAACAGTTTAGTAAGAAAATAAGACAAAAATAGGACTCCTCTATGGGGGAAACAAATGGAATAGGCCAGATGGAGAGCAAACTGGAAGAGGGAAAGAGCTCAGAATCCAGTAGCTCAAAGGACTAACAAAGGTGTGTGTCTAGTGGCTTATTCACCTTCATGAGCTCACAGAGAATTTTGAAAATCTGACGAACTTTGTAGATTTTCTCCTCCCAAGAAAATATAATTTTACTTCTGTCAGATTTTACTTGTCACTGATTTGGTCCAATCCCTTCATTTTATAGTTCTTTAATTTTTTGAACAAATACTTCTTGAGTGTTTACTTTCTATAAGGCATTGCTCGAGGTATTGGGGAAGATGGCAGTGGTCATGGCAAACAGAAGATGCCGTCTCATGAAGCTGATATTTCAGTGGGGAAAGGCTGCACAAGTAAATAAGTGAAAACCACAGTTGGGCAGATAGTAATATTGCTCTGGAGATAAAATAAGGTTAAGAATGTGAATAAGAAAGTGTATAAGAATAAGAAATGTAAGTGGGGTCAAGAGAGGGAAGGGACAGAAAGGGATATGGAATTACATTTTGAAAGAGGTGGTCAGGGAAGGTACCACTGGCAAGGAGACATTTGAGCTAATGTCAAGTGCAAAGCCTTGACACTGAGGGCCAGGAAGGAAGTCAGTGTGCCTAGACCAATATACGCCAGGGGCAAAGTCATAGGACGGGCATGAGGTAGAGAGGCATTGGTATAGTATATTTGGTACCTAGAGAAAATAATTCCTTATGCCTCTTTCTCTATATGACAAATGATTTTTAATTTATGAAATGAAGTAAATAACAACATTGGGAGGAAGAGTTAAAATGGCAAGGGAGTAAGGGGACCCTCGTCTTGCCTCATCCCTTGAAAACAGCTAATAAATGTCAAATCATTTTGAACACCCAAGAAAATGATCTGAGGCCTGAGAGAGCAAAACTGCACAACTAGAGATTGTGGAAGTCATATTGTGGAAGGTAGGAGCTGCAGAGAGTTGATTTAGGGGAGAAAAGAGCTTTAGGTGCTGCAAAGATGAGGGAACCCTTATCGCTGAGAGAGGAATGAGAAAGAGAGAAAAAGAGAGAGAGTAAAAAAGTGAAAGCATGGGCAAGGAATTGTACAAGAAAAACTTTTCCCCCAAAACCATTGACTGGGAAAGGGAGAGGGAGGAGTTGAATACGAACCGAGGTGCCACAAATCTTATAAACAGGGGAGTGCAGAGTCTGAAGTTTAGAAGTTGGAGACATTACCAGATTCTTGCCGTACAGGCTTAGTGGTGCTCCTGTGGTGAAGCAAAATGGAGTTCTAAGAGGGGGCAGCATGGTCTGAGGATCCCCCAGGTCACGAGAGGAGAAGCAGTTCCCCCGCTTGGAGTGCACGTGGAAGTGGTGGCATAGGAACAAAAACCTGTGGGCACCATTGACTTGCCCCTTTCCCTACCACAGGAACAAAGACACTGGCTAAAAGCAGCAAACCTTAGTGCTGGCTTTTAGTTCCACTTTACCATAAACTCCAAACCACTCAATGGTTGCACAGCCGATTTTTGGACAAGCAAGCACCAGTCACAGGGCAGCAAGACCCTCCCCCAGAGGATTAGTGCTGGTCTGTGCCTGGGGGTCTCTAAAATTTGGAGTTTTGAAACCCTGCTGCACAGCTGAGATAAAACACAGAAGTGCTGTGCCCTCTGGCAGGTGGACAGGCAGGACACAGGCAGGGTGAAGGTGGGGATCTGGTGGAAGCCTGAGACACAAGGAAGGTGACTGTATGCTCTTCTGTGAGGGATTTCTGAAGAATAGCAGCTCTGAGCTCTCCTTTCTGGGAATGGGGAATGCAGGGTGATGCCATTTCCCCCGACCCCAACCTATCCATTAGTACTAAAGGACTTCAGGGATCATTGCAGTGCCACCTAGTGGAAGCTGGAGCTGCTTACACCAAGCCCTGGCCCCCTGAGCCCCGCCTGTGTATCTAGATTAGGGCAAGTCCACCTGAGAATCAGAGCAGCAGGCCCCTCCCACAGAAGACTATAGCACAAACCCCTTGGCCACACCAAAGCTACTGATTAGAGAGTACTGCAAAGCTTCAACTTTAGAGGAAAAAGGATCTAGCTTCTTTTTTATTTTTTTTTTATTTTTTTGCTTTTAAAAAATTTTTAATTTGTCTTTATTATTATTACTATTATTATTATTATTATTTGCATCTAGCTTCTTTTAATGAGCAGACCAAAACATACCTAGGATCTAGCTTCCCGTTTTGTTTTGTTTGTTTTGTTTTGATCTGGCTTCTTTTAATGAGCAAACCAAAACACACTTATGACCTAGTTTCCTTTCTTTTGTTTTTTTGTTTTGTATTGTTTTGGTTTTTGGCTTGTTTGTTTGTTTGTTTATTGGACCTCTTCTTAATATAGGCATTATTCTCAGGAGCAGGATACAATAAGCTTTACTAACAATTACACACCACACACACACACACACACGCAAATAGTGACCAAGACATAATGACAAGATGAAGAAATTCACCACAAAAGAAAGAACAGGAAGAATTCATTACCAGGGATTCAATCAGTACAGATACAAGTAAGATTTAATCAATACAGATACAAGTTACTTAAAACAATAATTATAAGAATACTACCTGGTATTGGGAAAAGTATTGAAGACACTAGAGAATCCCTTAGTCCAGAGATAAAAAGAACTAAAAACTAGTCAGAAATAAGAAATGATCTAACCAAAATGCAAAACAATGGATTCAATGACAATGAGGATAGATGAAGCAGAGGAACAAATGAATAGGTGATATAGAAGATAAAATTATAGGGGCACCTGGGTGACTCAGTGGGTTAAAGCCTCTGCCTTCGGCTCAGGTCATGATCTCAGGGTCCTGGGATGAAGCCCCGCATCGGGCTCTCTGCTCAGCAAGGAGCCTGCTTCCCCCCTCTCTCTGCCTGCCTCTCTGCCTACTTGTGATCTCTCTCTTTCTCTCTGTCAAATAAATAAAATAAAATCTTAAAAAAAAAAGAAGATAAAATTATGGAAAATAATGAAGGTGAAAAAGAGTGGGAAAGAAAGGTATTGCATCACCAATGTAGACTTAGGGAACTTGGAGAAACCTTAAAGCATAGTAGCATTCATATCATAGGCATCCTAGAAGAAGAAAAAGAAAAAGGAACAAAAGATTTATTTAAGCAAATTATAGCTGAAAACTTCCCTAATCTGGGGATGGAAACAGACACTGAAATCCAAGAAGCTCAGAGATCTCACATTAAATTCAACAAAAGCTGGCCATTACCAATACATATTATAGTCAAATTCACAAAATACACAGACAAGGAAATAATCCTGAAAGCAGCAAGGGAACAAGGTCTTAACAGATGAGTTTGTAGCAGGTCTCTTCATAGAAATTTGGCAGGCCAAAAGAAAGTGACACAATATATTCAATGTGTTGAATGGGAAAAATATGCAGCCAAGAATACTTTATCCAGCAAGGCTGCCATTCAGAATACAAGAAATAGAGTTTCCCTGACAAACAAAAACTAAAATAGTTTATGACTACTAAACCTGCCCTGAAAGAAATATTAAAGTGGACTCTGAGTGGGGAATAAGACCAAAAACAACCAAGACTAGAAAAGAACAGAGAACATTACCAGAAACACCAACTTTACAGGTAACACTATGGCACTAAATGCATGTCTTTCAATAATGACTCAGAATGTAAATGAACTAAATGCTCCAATCAAAAGACATAGGGTAACAGAATGGATAAAAAACAAGACCCATCTCTATGGCACCCATAGAGCTATAGGTAATGCTGCCTCCTGCCTACAGGAGACTCATTTTAGACCTAAAGATACCTGAAGATTGAAGGTGAGGGGATGGAAAATCATCTATCATGCTAATGGACATCAAATAAAAAGCTGGAGTCATGTACCTGGGTGGCTCTATCACTTAAGCATCCAGCTCTTGACTTCAGCCCAGGTCATGGTCTCAGGGTTGTGAGATCAAGCCCTGCACTGGGGCTTGATTCTCTCTCCCTTCTCTCTCTGCCTCTCCCCCCTCCACTGCCCCCCTCACACTCTCTCTTGAAGGAAGGAAGGAAGGAAGGAAGGAAGGAAGGAAGGAAGGAAGGAAGGAAGGGAGGAAAAGCAAGCTGGAGTAGCCATATTTATATTGGACAAACTAGATTTTAAACCAAGGACTGTAACAAGTGATGAAGAAGGGCATTGTATCATAATTAAGGCATCTATCCATCAAGAAGATCTAACAATTGTAAATATTTATGTGCCCAACTTGGGGCACTCTAATACATAAATCAATTAATAGCAAACATAAAGAAATTCATTGATAATAGTACAATAATATTAGGGAACTTTAATATCCCACTTATAGCAATGGACAGATCATCTAAGCAGAAAATCCACAAGAAACCAATGGCTTTGAGTGACATACTGGACCAGATGGACTTCAGATATATTCAGAACATTTCATCCTAAAGCAACAGGATACACATTCTTTTCAAGGCACATTACACATTCTCTTGGATAGATTATATACTGGGTCACAAATCAGCCCTCAAAAAGTACAATAAGATTGAGATCATGCCATGCATATTTTCAGACCACAATGCTATGAAACTTGAAGTCAACCACAAGAAAAAATTGGGGAAGATCAGAAATACATGGATATTAAAGAACATCGTACTAAAGAATGAAAATTAAAGAAGAAATTAAAAAAACCACACAGAAGCAAATGAAAATGAAAACATAACAGTCTGAAACCTTTGGGATATAGCAAAGGTGGTCCTAATAGGGTAGTATATTGTAATACAAGTCTACCTCAAGAAGCAAGAAAAGTTTCAATACACAAACACGTTAAGCTTATACCTTAAGGAGCTAGAAAATGAACATAAAGCCTAAAGCTAGCAGAAGAAGGGAAATAATAAAGATTAGAGCAGAAATAAATAATATAGAAACAAATAAAATCCCAGAAGAATAGATAAACAAAACTAAAAGCTGGTTCTTTGAAAGAATTAATAAAATTGATAAATCCCAGATTTATCTTAGCCAGACTTATCAAAAAGAAAAGATAAAGGACTGAAATAAATAAAATCGTGAATGAAAGAGGAGAGATCAACCAGCACCACAGAAATACAAACAATTATAAAAGAATATTATAAAAAATTATATGCCAACAAATGGCAATCTGGAAGAAATGGACAAATTCCTAGAAACATATGAACTCCCAACACTGGAACAGGAAGAAATAGAAATTTGAGCACACCCATAACCAGCAAAATTGAATCAGTAATCAAAAATCTCTCAACAAACTAAAGTGTAGGGCCAGATGGCTTCTCAGGGGACTTCTACCAGACATTTAAAGAAGAGTTGATACCTACCTTCTCAAACTCTTCCAAAAATAGAAGTGGAAAGAAAACTTCCAAACTCATTCTATGAGGCCAGCATTACCTGGATTCCAAAACCAGACCCACTATAAAGGAGGATTACAGGCCAGTATACCTGATGAACATAGATGCAAAAATTCTCAAAAAGGTAATAGCAAATCTGAGGCACCTGGATGGCTCTGTCAGTTAAACGTTTGCCTTTGTCTCAGGTTTCTGGAATTGAGTCCTACATCAGGCTCCCTGTTCAGTGGGGAGACTGCTTGTCCCTCTCTGCCCCCACCCCCGACTGTTGTGCACTCTCTCCCTTTCTACAATAAATAAATAAAATCTTAAAAAAAAAAAGATACTAGTAAATCCAATCAATAGTACATTAAAAGAATTATTCACTAGAATCAAGTGGGGTTTATTCCTGGGCTGCAGGTGTGGTTCAGTAATCACAAATCAATCAACATGATACATCACATTAATAAAAGAAAGGATAAGAATCATATGTTCCTGTCAATGCAGAGAAAGCCTTGAACAAAATATAGCATCTGTTCTTGATAAAAATTTGAAAAGAAAAAATATATTGTTAATATTTTAAAATATGATAATGAATCAAGTCCTTCCACTTCATTTTCCCACTTTTAAAAATTGACTTAAAATAATTTTTGTCAGAATCTAAGGCTTTGCCATTTACAGTGACTATATAGATTAATTGGTGGAATAAATTTAGATATTAAGTTTTTGTATTCATTAACATAATATATATTCTCCTTTGTTTACCTTTTATATTTTTTATTACTTTTAATTTTCTTTATAAAATATATCAGAGGGGCACCTGGGTGGCTCAGTGGGTTAAGGCTCTGCCTTTGGCTCAGGTCATGATCTCAGGGTCCTGGGATTAAGCCCTGCATTGCATCATCGGGCTCTCTGCTCAGCAGGGAGCCTGCTTCCTCCTCTCCCTCTGCTTGTCTCTCTGCCTACTTGTGATTTTTTCATCTCTGTCAAATAAGTACATAAAATCCTTTAAAAAATATATTAGAAAAAATAACAAAGTTGGCTAGAAAATAAGCATAGAGACTAGAATGGTCTTTTATTGGATTTTGTGTGTATAATTATGCTAGTGAAAACAATTTAAAAAATAAATATTTTTGTACATAAAGAAATAAAGGATTAATATATTTTTACAGAAGGAGAAAAATACATATGTCATATTTAGTAGTAATGTTGGAGTAACTAATAGATGAATTTTAATAAAATCAAAACACCTACAAAATAATCAAAATATCAACAAAAATTTGCAAAATGTAAAATTTAGGCAATTATCAAATTGTTCTACTGATTTTATTTATTTATTTAACATTTTATTTATTTAACATATTTAACATTTTATTTTCTTGATCCACTCTTTAATTTTAAAACTTGGGTGGAACTGGAGGGTATTATGCTAAGTGAAATAAGTCAAGCAGAGAAAGACAATTATCATATGGTTTCACTTATACATGGAATATAAGGAATCGTCCAGAGGACCATAGGGGAAGGGAGAGAAAACTGAATCAGAGAGAGAGACAAACTATGAGAGACTCTGGGCTCCTGGAAACAAACTGAGGGTTGCAGAGGAGAGGGAGGCAAGGGGATGGGGTAGCTGGGTGATGGGCATTGAGGAGGGCACATGATCTGATGAGCACTGGGTGTTATATGCAACTAATGAATATTGAACACTACATTAAAAATGAATGATGTACTATATGTTGGCTAATTGAACTTTAATTAATTAATTAAAAATTTGAAAAGAAAAATAAATTTCAATTTTAAAGACATTATTCAAAGTCAGCAATATATTTCAGGTATGGACTAAAATTTCCACGTAGTATACAAAAATATTTCAACTCACAATGTGTACCTTACTTTATCCTTTTTGGGAAAGAGCCTTCAAAGAAAAAAAACAGAACTGGAGCCAGAGAATGGGAATCTAAACTGCCTAACTAAGGAATTAGAATTTATACAGTTGGCAAAAAAGCATCCCTTGAAGACGTTTGGAACTCGCAAACATGTGCAGCTCTCCTCCATTCCATTCTTCTCACATGTGTGAAAATCTGCCATGTGCTGCACATTATTCCAGGCCCTAAAATGAGATTCCAGAGGCGCATGAGGCTCAAACCCTGCCCTTGAGCACAGTCTACTGGAGTCATGCTGTGGAATCTAAATCTTCTGTATTTTCTACTTTCCTCCAGCTGCTCTTGTGCCCACATCACAAAAGGGCTTTGACAACCTCATCTTTCACTGATAGGTAAGCCATTCACTGCTCAACTGGATCCTTTGAAGGATCTTCTTCCCGTAGAAACTGGATGATTCAGAATCTTCTGAATCTGATGATGATCAGAAGTTATACTGTTTGGAAGGGATTGATTGTTGGAATATCTGAACTTATAATAGAAAACAAGCCAGCTCAAGGACTTCTGATTAGAGCATGTGAAGCAAAAGGAAAAAATATTCCACCTCACCCTTACAATTGACTCCTGATCCATAAGGGAGAGTCTCCCCCTCTTCTGCTATTGACTTTTCCCTGAGGCTCTCACTTCTGCGCTTCCTCTAGGCCTGGCTGCCCGTCCAACTACCCTCTGTAGGGCAGAGACACAAATTAGGTAGCTGAGCTAGCTCTTCCATGGCCCTCATGGGAGTCAAGTACCAGATCAAATCCTAGGCTCTATTTAGCCTTTTTTAAAAATATCTTCCGATGCATTGCAGATACTGTAATTTGGTATGGACCATTGAAGAAACTACTCTTTTTCATTTAATTGCTCGCATTGGGGTTATAAAAACATCATCTCTTCAGTCATTAAATAAGTATTAATTGATTTCATCTGTTATAGAGTCAATTATATTTTCTGAGTGGTTTATATGTCCAGCCTTGGTAGCCCTCACTGCTCATGGGTCCAACAACTTTGTTTTGGGGTCCATTCCCATAGCATTTTATACATTAGTCAGTAATGGTTCTTACCATGTTCAAGGGAAAGAACTGTTCTTCAAATCTAAGCACTTAGTTCAGGGAGTGGCAGATACGGTAGGTATCTCAGTCTGCTTGTGGAAATCCAACTTCAGAAAAGAACTAAGGGTTCCTGTCATTTGTACCCCCTGAATCCATGTAGACACCATCTATCCATTTCTTTGGGTGGGGGGAAGGAAACCACCTGCTATATAAGCAGATTTCATCTTTCCATGCTCTCAACTTGCTCTAACCCAGCAACCTCATCTCAAAGCCTCTAATTTCTTCTGTCCCTGCTATAAAGTTTTCCATGAAACCACCTGAGTTTAGTCTAACCATTTTTTCTGCCTAAGGTATTCAAATGTTCCAAGAGAATTCAATAGTTCATTTTATGCTTCTGGAAACATATTGACGATTGTCAAGGACTTGAAGCTTGCTAAAGCTTATGCCACATTTCCCAGGTACTCTATGTATTTAGTAGCTGCATAGAAACAGAAAGTCTGTTTAATTTAATATTTGGGAGGGCTTTCTAGATGACCAGCCACAAAAACAAATCTACACAGACTGCCAGTTGCATGGCTTGTCAGCCAAGCATGGTAAATGTCAATGAGAATGATTGTCAAGTGGTAACTGTATTTGTCAGGAAGTCACCAACCAGAGTCTGACTAGTGGCCAAAAATGCCCCAACGCTGTCAAATCAATAACATGGTGAACACTAAACCCTCATATCTGCCTCCCTCACTGCTACTAAAAATGCTGATAACCACTGAGACTAGTGAAGGACGCTGAACAGAAGGGCGATAGCATTTCTGAAATTGGTGTTGTCTCTAATCAAAGAATGGGGTTCATTTATGTTTGTCAATCCAAGAGGCTTCCTAGGAAGAAAATAGCCTGGATGAGGTGGGAGGATTACAAAGACAAGGAATGAATTTAGGTATTCCACAGTGAGATGGATCCCATGATCTCTCCTAAGGAGAATATAAGCCTCTATAGTGATATCTGAAACAAATTGATTTCTTACTAATCAATTCTAGATGATCTAACCAGATTAGGGAGATGAGGATTCCTTTGAGATATCCAGACCTGAGCACGGTCCAAGATCAGTTATTTTTTTTTTCCTCCTTTATTTTAAGTGTGGATCAGATTGTATATTTAAAGAGCAAGATCTTTGCATAAATTTTCAACTAGCTCCAAGAATACAGGATCTCACACATCATTCTATGCTTTTGCCTCTGGCTAGTGGCAATGTCTTCCTCATTGAACTTATCTAGTAAGTAATTGTTTTGTCAAGAATGGAGTACTTAGAGCTCTAACAAAGAGCAAAGATAACTGGGCTCTACTCAAGGGTAAGAAGTCTGTCAGTAGGATTTCTTCTCACCAGTCTTTTTTAAAATGGAGTAGAGAATACATGGTGACAAACGTAGTCATCCTGTGACTACGTTTTTTCAAAAAAAAAAAAAATACACCACAAAAAGTTCTCTCAGCACTACAGGAGTTGGCAGGAAAAATTATAGATGTATCTCTATGGGGACAAGTGCAAGATGGCACATTTAGGGAAAAGTAATCTAAATTACTTTTTTAGGGTTACAGTCCTCCACCTGATTCATCATCAGAATCACCTAGAGAATCAAGAAATGGGCAGAAGACATGAACAGACATTTCTGCAAAGAAGACATCCAAATGGCCAACAGACACATGAAAAAGTGCTCAACATCACTCAGCATCAGAGAAATACAAATCAAACCATACCACCTCACACAAATCAGAATGGCTAAAATTAACTAGTCAGGAAATGACAGGTGTTGGCAAGGATGTGGAGAAAGAGGAAACCTCCTACACTGCTCATGGGAATGCAAGCTGGTACAGCCACTCTGGAAAACAGTATGGAAAACTCATACAGCATGAGTATGAAAACTTCAAAAAGTTGAAAATAGAGCTACCCTATGACCCAGAAATTGCACTACTGGGTATTTACCCTAAAGATACAAACGTAGTGATCCCAAGGGGCATGTGCACCCAAATGTTTTTAGCAGCAATGTCTACAGCAGCCAAATTATGGAAATAACCTAGATGTCCATCAACAGAATAATGGGTAAAGAAGATTGGTGTATATATACAATGGAATACTATGCGGCCATCAAAAACTTGAAATCTTGTCATTTGCAATGATGTGGAACTAGAGGGTATTAAGCTAAATTAAGTAAGTCAATCAGAGAAAGACAATTATCATATGATCTCTCTGATATGAGGAATTTGAGAGGCAGGGCAGGGGTTTGTGGGGGGAAGGAAGGGAAAAATGAAACAAGACGGGACCAGGGAGGGAG
>CM053603.1:121732805-121771960 GCA_028646535.1 Procyon lotor
AAAAAAAAAAAAAGCTAACTATCTTGAAGTTATCATAAAAGAAACAAAAAGAAAAATATGAAAATCCTGCTGTCTCACAGAACTAAAACTCATTTTGGTGTTTGTCAGTGCTATCTTTGCTAAATTAGAAGCGTCAATTCTACAAGGAACTTTGCCAGAGTAGTAGTTTGCCTAAAATCCACCCATCTTTGACATTTGACTCCCATTGCCCATGGAAATAATGGGTACAATTAGTCTGAATCATTCTCTAAAAATGGATCACCTGCTCACAGGCTGTTAAAGACCCACACGGCCATCTCTAGAGCTTCTTGCAATCCTCAGGGCTCACCTAGCGAGATGCGTGATTCTACTTTCCCACGCCACTTTTTTTTGTCCTTCCTAATTAACAAGAGAATGAGAGTTCTCCTTAGAGCTAGAATAAGGCAGGATCATAGGTATCCAATTAATAGTCTTAAAATTTAACTTACCTCTGAGAAAACTGAGCAGGTTTTAACCAAAACAAATGAAACAAAGGAAAACACAGACACGCACACGGACTTCTATACTGTACGCCATGCGCTGAGTGTTTTCACAATTCTAGAATTATGTAGAATTATGATGACCTCTATTACTTTGCTGCTCTGGAAAGGGAAACCAAAGCACTGAGAAGTGTTATTTCCTGTCACTCTACATTATAAATTAAAGGTAGAACTAGAAACAAAAAGAACCTCTTTATGAAATACCATTTCTTAAAAAACAAAAAGCAAAACTTCACCACACAAGCTCTTCAGATTGGCCACTAAAATAATTCATATATATAATTAATTTTAAGAAAAGGGAGGAAAATTAACCTATCCACGCTAGCTTCTCTGTCTTTCAGTTGGAGGTTACGTCATGAGAAAGCAAAGTAAAGATAAGGTTCCATTCAAATCTGTTTGTTGGGCCGTTCTAAGATTAGGGGTAGGGTTAGACCTCTTAGTGGACCAGGCAATATTCAGGACTATACAAAAAGAGGTCAGCCATCCCTCATGCCAGTCCCCCAGAACCTCTCCAGACGATCTCTGTCACAGGCTGGCCAGGGAGTATGGAGTTAGCATGCCCATCCCAGCAATCTTCAGTATCTGCTGTCCGACATGCCTGAGGAGAACATCTTGCCGCATCCAAGACAGTCTGCGGTCTTTACCCACTCTGCTAGGCTCACCTCGTAAGGTGAGAAATCTCAGTGTCCATAATTCCCCATTACAACTGCCTTCACCACAGACTCAGAGGGCTTTGCTTTGTTCCTGAGTACCCCCTGACAGCAGGAGAAGGATGACCTCAAACTGGAGACGGCAGTGGAAGAGCCTAGTGGTGAGAGGTGGGATCTCACAGTGTTATTTCTCAGTAAGAAAGCTGCTGGGAACCCACACTACACATCCACGCCTATCTCCATTTCTCACTCAACACAAGAAACAGAGGAGAAACTTAATCTTTCATGAGTATCAAATTACCCTCTCCGTCAAGAGCAAGCAGCATGGCTTCTTACACTTACACTTCTTACACTTAATAATGTATTGCATTGAACAAAATGTTCCCAGCTTCCATTAGAATAAAGCAGGGTTTTAGATACTGTAGGTACTGAGATGAGTTCTTGGTAGCACAGTTTATATCCATACACAACCTATACACAAATAACTGTGGCATTTGTCCTTTTGCTCACTCTAAACTCTGAGCGAGGGACAAGGTAATCAAAATCCACCTTGCATTGTGCCCTAGGACATGGCACATGGTCAACAAATGCTCGTGGGAAGAGCGAATAAACAAATGAAATCCGGAATGACTGATAGAGTCGAAGAAATACTAAGTACCACAAGAGACACTACAATATATTTTTTAAAGATTTTATTTATTTATTTGAGAAAGAGAGAGATCACAAGTAGGCAGAGAGGCAGGCAGAGAGAGAGGGGGAAGCAGGCTCCCTGCTGAGCAGAGAGCCCAATGTGGGGCTCGATCCCAGGATCCTGAGATCATAACCCAAGGCTTTAACCCACTGAGCCACCCAGGCGCCCCGAGACACTATAATATTAATAGTTTATATTATCAAATATTTATTATGTGCTTTTCCGTGTTCACATGTCATGCCCACAGTAACCCTATGAAGTAAGTAAGGTACCCTTATTATCACTATTTTTCAGATGAAGAAACAGAGACACAGAGAAAAGTGGAATAGCAGGTATTTCCCAGAGTCAGGCAGCAAGAAAGGGTAGAGCCAGGATTCAAATCCAGGTAGAAATACTTCTGCAAATATTGTGGCAGTTGAATCCTCTTCTGACTAAGGGATTATGGCAGATTTCATTGCTGTTACCTGTCGCCTGTCACCAGACCTACTGAATCAGAAATGCTAGGGGAAAGGTTGGAGAAGTCCTCCTACTTTGTTGCTCATCACATTCCTCCCAACTCTTTCCTGTCTACCTCAAAGGAAAAAAAAAAAAAAAAACCTCACAAACAATCTAAGCCAATTTGCCTAATTTTTTGGCATAGATCCGCTTTCCCAGAATCCTTTTCTACTCAGGTTGAGTAGCTAAGACACAGTTCTAACCAAGGAAGCATAAGAGAGGGTCTGCAGGGTGGCTGTAGGAAATTATTTTGTTTCCTCATAAAAGGTTCATACTTGAGGGGGAAAAGCTTGCTGGTGCCTCTCCTTCATTTCTTCCTGCATTAAAACAGAGATAATGCCCAGCTACATGGAAGTGATCTGGACATATAGGCAATACACACAAAAGTGAAAGGCCAACATCTAAAGATGGAGAGACAGAAAAGTGAAAAATACATGATCCCCAATGACACCACGGAGTTACTAACCCAGCCCCAGCCCTGAAACCACTTTCATCCTATCTTCTTGAGTAAATCACTAAGTATCTTTATTGTTTAAGCCACTGTTACTTGCCTAACCTATCCAGGCTTTGGGAAGATTCATGAAGAGGATAGTACTACAGTTGTCCCATACAGGATGGAATAGCATTTCACATATGTGGACATGGGGGCAGGTGTACTAGACAGAGAAAATAATGTGATTGCTGCCAGGGACAAGATACATACCTAAGACCATCCCTTAAAGGGCAAGGTTCACCCTTCTGCAGCTAGTATGAGGACACTCATGTGATGCTCTTTTATTAATTTGGTGGTTTTGGAGACCCTTATGGGTTAGCATGGTCCTTCTCAGTGTGGTTTCTCAACCAGCAGTATCAGAATCACCTGACAATCTGTTAGAAACAAAAACTTGTGACTATTCCAGACTTACTGAATCAGAAATCTAGGAGAAGACCTGGACCACCTGTGGTTTAACAAGTCCTCCAAGTGACTCTGTCGTCCATCCAAGTTTGAGAGGCCCTGGTTTTGCATACAGAGAGAGGCTCCAGTACCTTCATTCTATGTCCTGTTCTGCCACCAGCTCCTGTGCAGTTTTTACCCTGCCCACTATGGAAGGTTCCGCAGGGAAGTCAGGTTCTAGGTACTTTCCAGCCACCATGAACCCCGCCCCTCACTGGAACAAGGCTGGGTTTGCAACCAGAAGTAAGAATGTGGACAGACTGAATCCTGATGCTCACCTCCCCTTTGACTCAGATGCCTTTTCCAGGAATGCCCCCTGTTCTTCAGTAGATTTGAAGAATGGAGGGTTTGTCAAATAGCACTGAAGGAGGAGAGAGTGAACCACACAGCCAAAGAAAGAGGGAGCACAGACTCATTTTACCGAGGAAATGGAGCAAATGGGAGATGCAGAATAAAGGCCAGGAAAAGCTCACTATGAATCTCATTTCCCACCTGTAAAGTAAAAGTAATAGGAGTTGTTAAGTGAAAGAAGCCAGGCACAAAAGGCCATATATTATATGATTCCCTTTATGTGAAATGTCCAGAAGAGGCAAATCCATGGAGACAGAAAGTAAATTAGTGGTTGCCAAGGGGTGAAGGAGGGAAAAGGGGGAATGAGGAGTGACTGCTACCTGGTACGGGATTTCTTCTGGGGTAATGAGAATTCTCTGGAATTAGTGGTGATGGTTGCACAACTTGGTTAATATGCTAAAAACTACTGAACTGCATACTTCAAGAAGGTAGATTTTATAGTATGTGAATCACATTTAATTTCAAAGATGAATTGAGTTGGTTCTCCATTTGTGGATTTTATAAATGAACAGGACCTTAGACACCATAATTCCGTTCTCTCTAGGCCCACTCTGTAGACGGGAAAACGAACACCTTGTTTGAAATTCACCAGGAGAAGGCACCATTGCTCATGTGGCTCAAGAATGGGAGCCCCTCGCACTGCTGAGTCTTATCAAATAAAGCTGCTGCTTTTTTCAGACTTCCAAAGAATGCCCTGTCCATCTCTGCCCCAAATAATTAGCACCCCCAGGGCACTTACCTCCACAACAAGGGACACAATGAAATTGGAACTGAGCATAATGATGATGTAGACCCTCCATAGAACAGGAGTGCAGAGCAGCTGGTGGGAGATGGAGAGTCACTGTTAGTTTGAAGAAAAATAAACACCAGAAAAATGTTCACATGTTCATGGTGTACATTTTCATAGGTTATAGATCATGTATGTAATAGACACACATTGTGTGTATGTTACATATGTGTAAGACACACATGCATATAATACATATAATAAGTCATATTTTTATGCATGTATCTTAACTTTCTTCTTTTTATTTTTTGGTTCCCCTGTAATTTCTAAATCTCCTAAAATAAATTTGATCAAAATTTGATAAATTTGATAAAAGTGTTTTTTGTTTGTTTCCATTGTTTGCTTTTGCGAAGGAATACAGGGATGTGGCCCTATTCCCAGGAGGCTCTGAGGCTATACATGTCAAACTTCCACCATGGGCAGTTGCCCTCTTCTCTCTGTGCCACATCTCCCCTCAGCTGAGCCCTGCTTTTGGGCCTCGATGCAGGGCTTCACCCTCAGGACTGTGTGCACAGCTGCATGGACGGTGCCGTGATGAGGGTACTCACCGATGCAGCAAACGGGGCTGAAATCAAGCTGACACTTCATACCTTTTCCCCCAGTTTCTCTGAATCTTTCTCAATTCCTCCCCAGGCACATGATATATATAATACATATGTATACCGAGTGGCTGGCTGGCTAGATAAATGAAGGAATGGATGGATGGATGAATGAAATGAAGCCAAGGGCGCACTGCTCGACTGGGCATTGCCTCATGCGCTGCCTACCACACCAGGGGATTAAAGAGTGGTACAACTCTGTGGAAGGCAATGCTATTAAAATTAAAAGCCCAAAACCATTTCTGGGAATTGATCCTAGAGACAAATTTGTACGTGCCTGAAATGATACATGTGCAAGGTTGTTATTTCATCGCAGCTTTGTGTATAATAGCAAAACACTGGAAGCGACTTAAATGTCTATCAATACGGGACTACAGATCAATTATAGTACATATACATATATCGAAATAATATATTAGCATAAAAAAGGAATGAGGAAGCTTGTGTACTCATATGGAACAATTATCAAAATACACTGTCTCATGAAAGAACAAGGTGAGGAATCAGTATGTGTTTGGGGCAGCCACGAACATGCTCCGTGCAGGTGTCCTACTGGAAGAGTAAGTGGCAGGCACTCCAGTGCTAATGCTTAGAATCTCCCACCATGCCCACCCTGAGGTCGTACTCTCATGGGCTGCTCATAGCTAATGACTGAGGAGGGCAGGCCTTCTCACTGCACTCATTCTTGGGAGACACTAGACACCTCTGATGCACCACCCAGTGCCTGGGCAGTTAAGTATCTGCCTTCAGCTCAGGTCATGATTCCGGGGTCTTGGGATGGAGCCCTGCATCAGGCTCCCTGCTCAGAGGGGAGTCAGCTTCTTCCTCTCCCTTGGCCCCTCCCCAATGGGCTTGTGCTCGCCCCCCACCTCTCTCTCTAATTCACTCTCTCAAATGAATAAATGAAATCTTCAAAGAAAACAAAAGAATTAAAAAAAAAACTGCACTGTAGTCTGAACTCGTCTGGCCCTCCTTAGCTCCCTCCCTCCTTTATGGGGATCAGACCCACATCATAGTGCGGGACCCTCCCCCTCCTTTTCTAGCTTCCTAATGTTCTTTCCAATATGGGCAGTTCCTTCAAAACTTGCTTACGTAGCTCATCTCGCCTTGCCATCTCCAGCTCAGAAGACCTGGACAAATGTAATAGTCTACTACTATTTGTGTAAAAATGACACATATGTATGTATGCATATGTATAAAATATGCCTGGAATATAAAGGGATGTGATCAGTCGCCTCCAGAAAGTGGACCTGGAAGCTGGGAAAAAGGATGGGAGGATATAGAGTTTCTAACTTTTGAATTTTAAACCATGTGAATGTACTCTCTATTTAAAAAAGTCATGCTTTCTGGGAGCGCCTGGGTGGCTCAGTCGTTAAGTGTCTGCCTTCGGCTCAGGTCATGATCCCAGGGTCCTGATCAGGCTCCCTGCTCGGCAGGAAGCCTGCTTCTCCTGCTACCATTCCCCTCTGCTTGTTGTTCCCGCTCTCGCTTCAAATAAATAAAATCTTTAAAAAAAAAAAAGTCATGCTTTCTTAAAAAATGAGCAATAACTAGGTTATAAAACAGCATGACTCCATTTAAAATAAACTTCATAAATCACTCAATGTGTATTTATAATATATGAAGTTTCAAAGATGGAAGGATATAGTGAATAATGTTACAATTTTCTTTGCCTGCATAGTCACTTTCTAAAATATACTCAGTTTTGTGAAATAAGAAGAAAAATAATTATTTTTAAGGTGAGCAATAATTCTCTGGAGACTCCTTTGTAGTCATGTTGGCAATGACCTCACACAGGTTCCCCCCAAACTAGACAGACTCCATATTTTCTTGTACCAGAGAAATCAGCCTCTTCATGAGAGTCTTTGCTTTTAAAGAGTGTGACTAAACCCAACATGTCTTAACCCTAACTTCTGCAGGATTAAGAAGTTTTAACTCACTTTGAAGACTAGTACGCAAAGGCTATCTCCACGAGTTCTTAATCTAATTCATGGAGATATTTAATAATAGTGGCACTTACAGTATTAGCCACAGTGACACAATTACCAAAATGAAAACCAAATGTAGACATTAGCTTGTATGTCACATGTCAAGAAGGGTTTGTGAAGGTTTTGCTGATTTGCAATGAACCGGGAGCTCCTAGTGCTTTCCTCTATATCGGAACCTAATCTACAACATTAATGGCCATTATGTCAGTCATTTATGGCCATTATGTTCCATGGGCTATGTTAGGCACTGGTAATATGAGAATGAATAAGATAGAATCCTGACCTTCTTGAAATGTGGCTTTGCGATGGAGAGGAAGCCAGGCAGGCTCAGATAACACTAAGTAAAAAAGCTCATTTCCTTTTACCATCTCTTTTCTGTTCTACTTATTGATCTAAGGACAATTGGTAATAGTACTTTCTAATGTGAAAGTATAGGTTAAAGGAATAGAAATATACATTTTCCCTTGCTCAAATATGTAAAATTTGTCTCTTAAGGAGTTTGAAATATGTCTCAAAATTACACAATATAAGAGAATTCATGAGGTAAGGTACGGCTCTTTGCAAGCAAGTTTTGCAGACATTAGATATGAACATATAAACAAACAAGTTTTTAGAGTTTTTAAAAAAAGATGTAAATACAGATTTGAGAATTAACGGAAAAAATGTTATAGGCAAACTGTTTTCAACAGCTTCAAAACAGAAATATCTCGGAAAAAATCTCTCACACTTGAAAGAGAATATATATAAATAGATTTTTCCATTCTTACAGGGATCTTTTAAAAGAAAAATCTTCAATGCTTCTGAAATACTTGGAAATTAAGACTAGATAGAATCTTATTTCCTGGCCAGGTTAAATAGAAAATATGAATACATTCAGTATTCTTTTTAACTCTATTATTCAAAAAGAATAATCAGTGTCAAGAATCTGTGTCAATTGCAATTGTGACCTTCTTCTTGAAGTCAGGGTTTTATATAACTATAAACCATCATCATATCCCAGAAATAAGACTTACATCCAAACGCCGATATACGTCTGGAATATCAGCAAATAGAATGAATAGACACACACTCAGCTGTATGACCAGCACAAGGACAAATATATCTGAGGAAATAAGAACACAAACTATCATTTAGAGAAATCAGAGTATAGAGTGTCACATCTATTGATAGACATATTCTAGATTAACACTGATTAAATTTACTTGATTTCTATATCCAAACACAGCATAATAAATGGAAAGTACTCATTTCTATGCAATGGGTCTCACCTCCACAATTTCTATGCATGTCCTTGAGGCAAGTGGAAATTTTCACATGCATGTTGGTAGGTTTCAATTAATAAAAGTAGGAAATATAGAGAGAGCAACATTGACATAATAGATTTTCAAAAAATGCCTTGAAGACATTTAAGTATCTGAGTCTCTTAAATGCAAAACACCTCCCTCAAATCTCTTTTTGGAAAATAATGAGGGCTGTAAATAATCAAATGTTTAAATTGCAGTTGTGTACAGGTCAACATTTGACTGCTTTCTCATCCTAAGAAGGGCAAAATAATTTTCTCTGAACAAACAAATTTTTATGAGGATATTGATTCTTCAACTTGTGCTTCTAAATCTTCCCAATTAGAGAGGCAGTGGTAGCATGCAAATAAATGTCCCAAGGGGTAATTAAGTCACCCACTTCTCCTAACACACTCTCCACCCCAGCCCAGAATGTAAGAAGGTGGTAGATACTTTGGCCAAGAGCCTCCACAATCACTATGGCCAGGTTCCTTCAAGAAGGACCCACTCCCAGCCTGCCAATCATCTTAACCATTGTCTTCATGACCGGAGACATGGTCCAACTGAACGCTGTGACACTTCTCTCTACCTCCTCCCAGATGAATTCTGATATGTACTGACAAGTAAGGAAATAAATGAGCCATCCCAATTTGGAGTAGTGCCATAAAAAGACACCTAGATGCAAACCTCTGGTGAAGGAAAGGGTAGAGAAAGAAACCCTAGAATTTAATGCAGCTTCGAAGGAAGGAGCAAAGGATGAGGCTACATGATGTGTTTTAGCGAGCCCTGGAGTAGAAGTCAGCAAAACCAAGACAAACATCAACTCTGCAGCTGCTCCCTGAGTGACCTAGGAATATCTGTTCCCTCTGGTGACCTCTCACCTCTGATCTGCTACAATGCTACTCACAGTTTGTATAGATGGGCTGCCTAAATGGTTTTCCTTTAGAGAAAATAAGAGCCACAATGATACAGTTGATTGTTCCCAAGAACCATATGGTAGTGTTCTCAAAGCTTGTGAAGGCACCATTACTTCCAATTTTTTCTGGAGCAGTTGGAGAAATGATTAACTTTGAGATGCTTTCATTTTGCAGTGTGCAGACACTAAAAAGGAAACAGAAAAGGTAATGAAATAAGACGACAGGTCTTTATGGAACATTTGTATCTACAGGACTCCATGCCCTCAGTATAATTACTTATTCTTTGGGAAAGAATATACTGCAAAGTAAAGAGAAGGAAACCAACACAGATAAATCTATATTTTGGATAGATGAATAGATAAAAGATAGCTAGATGATAAGTAGATAGATTACAGATAGATAGTAGATGATGGATAGAGAATAGATAGATAAGCAAGTTTTGTATATATTCAATAAATTGGACACCCATCATGTGTATTTTAGCTATGTGGGAAAGACATGAGTAAGTCATGATTCTTCTCTCTCATGGCTTAAGATCTCTAAAGATTTATAAATAGGGTGACCATATAATTTGTCATACAATAAGAACAGATTTGAATGTGAAAGAAAAAGACAAATATCATCAGAAAAACTGGTACTTGCCAGAGGAGACATGAATGGGGGGGACGGGAAAAATAAATAAGGGGAGTTAAGATGTACAAACTTCCAGTTACAATTGAATAAGTCACGGAGATGCAAAGTACAGCATAGGGAATATAATCAGTAATATCATAATAACATATGGTGGTAATGGTCACCACTTATAATGATAAGCACTGAATGATGTATAGAATTGCCAGATTGATAGCTTGTACACCTGAAACTAATATAAAATTGTATGCCAATTATACTTCAGTAATTAATTAGTTAATTACAATTAATTTCACTGTTATATAAGGCTTAAAGTGGGGCTGACTGGGCTAACTATGATGCATGGTCACACTAGATATAAAAGATGGTCATAGATCATTATGACACAAGACAGAAAAAGGTAAGTGCTGAAGAATAATATCCTCAAACTGTGCTACTGAGAAGACCACCAGAAATTTTCCCAAGGGACTTAAAGAAGCCAATGATTCTAGAAGAATGAAGAACCATTTGCTTCCTATCATAAGGGCCAGATGATGTTTGATAGAAATTAGAATGTGAGATGTTGGAATCGAGGCTTTGATAGTACCTGTGCATCTCCATGGAATACCAAGGCTGCCTCTGTACCAGAATGAAGCCCACAATGTGCATAGCCAGGCTGAGAAGGATGTTGAAAATCACAGAGAGCAGCAGAGGTGGGGAGATCAGCCTTCCTGCAGGCCTGAAAGGCACCAGCTTGGGGTAGGCACCATTCAAATTCACTACAAAATAAATTCAAGTTTTATATTTGTGAGAGCAGGGAAATGTTTTATTCTTCATCAGAAGAACAGTGTAACTTCTTGGGCCCATACATCCAAGCAAATTGACAAATTGAAATACATCATTTTTTTTTTGAGGGAACAAAACAAGAATGGACTCCAACTCAAGTCATATGAGAAATTCCTAAGAGAGAAGACAGAACAATCATGAGCCACTTTTATTTTTGCCCCTTAAATAAGTGAGGGCATGATGAAATGCATACTCTCATACACTGCTTATGGGAATGTACTTTGACACAAACCTTCTGCAGGGCTATTTAACAATAACTATGAAAAGAGTGAAAATTGTTCATAACGTTTGACATGGTTATTCCTGGAAATTTACCCTAAGCTAAAAAAATCAGAGGTATAGAAAGATGTTCATTACTGCATCATTTACAGTAAATTATGGTATATCTATATAATGAAACAACATACAGTCACTAAAAAGTAAAGCTTTAAAATATTCAATGAGAAAATGAGGAGTGACATCAGAAAAATGGCAGAGCAGGCAGCTCCAAATTCCCATCCTTCCACAGAAACATCGAAAAACAAGCAGAAACTGTCAAAACTAACTTCATTGGAACTCTGAAAAACAAAGGCTTATATCAACCAAACAAATGCTTAAAAAAAAAAAAGGCAACTTAAAAGTGGTAGGCAGGCTTTGTGTCATTTTTACTTGCCCTTGCCATACCCCTCTTCATCTCAGTGACAATCTGAAAGTTGGTTGTTCACACTCCCAATGTGGGGAAGACTGTTGTGTCTGGTCACAGGAGGAGAAGAGTTGACTTCATCACAAATTATTGTGTAGGTCTGTTCTAACCTGTCTGGGGGGTTACCTGAAGGACTAGTGCAAAGTGCTCATCTCTCTCACCTTAATGTGAAACTTAAGGACAGCAGCATACACTGCTTGAAAACATTGTAAGCCTAACCAACTACCCACAGTCATCTGGGGCAAAAGATTACAGTTGAAACATAAAATAATGGCCAAAATAAAGAAAATTTATTTCCTTTATATTCCTAAAGGAAGTTTCTTTGGGAAATTACAGCATTCAAAACACCTGTGTATATTGTGGACTGTAGAAAGCCATGCACACACCTAAGGTAAGATACATGCTCAGAAAAGACCAAAAGAGCCCCTCAGTTTTCAGCACTGAATGATCTCTGCACTCAGAACAAGCCTGGCTAAGTGTTGAAGTGCCCCAGCACAGAACAAATCTGCAAAGATGGGAAAAGGTTCTTCTTTGTTCATTGATTTAAACTCACGGAGGTTGAGAAAATCTCAATCAAAACACTAGCTGAACAAAAGTGAAAGGAACAGAGATTTCATTTCACAAATAATAACTGATACAGTATTTGCAAAAATAGTTTAGGGAAGTCACTAAACAAATGGACTCTGACAATCTTCAAAAATAGCAAAACAAAAACCATCAAGCCCTAGGGAAAGGGGTAAATCTGATTTCCAGAGTTAGGACACTATAATATTCAATGGAACAAAATAAATTGACAGAATTCATCTCTGAGAAAGCCTGGGCATTGGACATATTGGACAAAGACTTAAAAACAACTGTTTCAAATATGCTCAAAGAAATCAGGAAGCAATGTATGAGCATAATGAAAATGTCAATAAAGAGATAAAAAATACGAAAATGAGCCAAAAGAAATTCTTTTTAAAGAATCCTTTTTTATAATATCTACCTCTTCACTGACACTTCATTTTGTCCAGTAATAGTAACTATTTGAGCAAATATAGAAGACTGTATTATTGTATTTTTGTTTTTAATTCCACTTTTTATTCCTAGATGGTTTAAAAGATAACACATAAAAAATTATATATCTATGTTGTTGGGCACACAATGGATAAAGATGTAATCTGTGGCAACAACAATATGATAAGAGGAGACAGAGTTGTGAAGTAGCAGAGTTCTGCATGCTCTTAAAGTTAAGGTATCAATTCAATCACCAAACTATGGAAAGAACCAAGACGCCCTTCAACAGATGAATGGATAAAGAAGATATGGCCCATATACACAATGGAATATTATGCCTCCATCAGAAAGGATGAATATCCAACTTTTGTATCAACATGGACAGAGCTGGAAGAGATTATGCGGAGTGAAATAAGTCAAGTGGAGAGAGTCAATTATCTTATGGTCTCACTTACATGTGGAGCATAAGAAAAAACATGGAGGGCATTGTGAGAAGGAAAGGAAGGGTGAATGGGGGGAAATCGGAGGAGGAGATGAAGCATGAGAGACTGTGGACTCTGAGCAACAAACTGAGGGTTTTGGAGGGGAGGGTTGGGGGGGTTGGGCAAACCTGGTGGTGGGTATTGAGGAGGGCACCTATTGCGTGGAGCACTGGGTGTGGTGCATGAACAATTAATCCTGTAACACTGAAAAAATAAAATAAAAGTATTTGGGGGAAAAAAACGTATCAGTTCAAAGTAGATTATTATAAATTTAGGATGCTATATGCAATTCCCATGAATATAAGTTATGTCAGGGCTAACATCATATCCAAGGGTGAAAGACTGAGAGGTTTTCCCCTACAACAGAAACAAGACAGTTCAACACTATACTGAAAGTTCTATCCAGATCAATTAGAAAAGGAAAAGAAATAAGGTTATCCAAACTGGAAAGAAGTAAAACTATCTCTATTCACAAGTGATATAATCCTGTATATTGGGAATCCCAAAGAATACACAACAAAGTAACTAGAAGGGCACCTGTCTGGCTCAGTGGAGAGAGCATGCAGTCTTGATCTCAGGATTATAAGTTTGAACATCACATTGAGCGTGGAGCTTACTTAAAAAAATTAAACGTCCACATAGGCTCTTAAAAAAAAAAGAAAGAAAGAAAGCTACTGGAGTTAATAAACATATTCAGCTACATCTCAAGATACAACATCAACACATAAAAATCAGTTGTGTTTTTATACAATGGCAATAAACAATTTTAAAAAGAAATTAAGAGAACAATTCCATTTTTGAAAGCATCCAAAACTATAAAATATCTAGGGATAAGTTTAGCCAAAGAGCAGAAAGAGTTGAACACTTAAAATCATAAAACTTTGCTAAAAGAAATTAAGCAAAACATAAATAAAAAGAAATATATCAGATTTTCATAGATTGGAAGACTTAATATTTTTAAGATTTCAATATTACCCAAGATGACCTATAGATTCAACACAATCTCTATCAAAATTCAAATGGCTTTATTTTCAGAATATTAAAGTTGATCTTCAAATTCATGTTGAATTAAAGGGGGCCCTGAGTAGTCAAAACAATCTTGAAAAAGGACAATGTTGGAGGACTCAACACTTCCTGATTTCAAACTTAACTATAAAAAAAGTAATCAGAACACTGAGGTAATAACATAAGGTAATGGCATATAGACCAGTGGAATAGAACTGAGGGTCCCAAAATAAGCCCATACATCCATGGCCAACTGATTTTCAATATGAGTGTTAAGACTATCCAGTGTTTTCAATATGAGTGTTAAGACTTTGTTAAAAAGAACAGCCTTTTTTCCACACATCAAATAAATGAAATTGGACCCCAATTACACACCATATAGAGAAATTAACACGTATACACAAAAAGAATCAATGACTTAAGTACAAGAGCCAAAAAACATAAAATTCTTTTTAGAAAACAGGGTAAATCTGGGGCATCTGAGTGGCTTAATGGGTTAAAGCCTCTGCCTTCGGCTCAGGTCATGATCTCGGGGTCCTGGGATCCAGCCCTGCATTGGGTTCTCTGCTCAGCGGGGAGCCTGCTTCCCCCTCTCTCTGTCTGCCTCTCTGCCTACTTGTGATCTCTCTCTCTGTCAAATAAATAAATAAAATCTTAAAAAAAAAAAAAGAAAACAGGGTAAATCTACATGACCTTAGATTTGATGACGGATTCTTAGATATGACACCTAAAGCATGAGCTATAAAAGAAACAGATACATTGGACTTAATCATAATTAGAAACTTTTGTACACCAAAGGACAGTATCAAGAAAAGGAAAAACCAACATAGAATGGAAGAAAATGTCCGCAATAATATATATGAGAAGGTTTTAACATCCACAACATCTGAAGAACTCTAGAGCTCAATAACCCAAAGACAAAAATCCAGTTAAGAAATGAGCAAAAGACTTAAACATTTCTCCAAAAAGGCCTACAAATGACCAATAAATACATGAAAATATACTCAACATGATTAGTTACTAGGGAGATACATTTAAAGCCACAATAAGATACCATATTCCATACTAGGATGTGAAAATAATTTTTTTAAGTTAAATACCAAGTGTGGATGAGACTGTGGAGAAATTGAGATTCTCACTGAGATCTGAATAATAAGAAAAAGTCAAAACCATGTGAAGATTGATGCAGAGAGTGTTTAGGCAAAGGAAATAGCGAAAACAATGGTACTGTGGTGCCCACAAGTTTGACGGTGCTCAAGAGACTGAAAAACCAGGGTGCCTAGAACAAGTGAGTAGCAATGTGGTTGGAAGTGAAGGTAGAGAAGCAGGCAGGGGCCAAAGCATTTTAAGCAAGTAGATGACAACAAAATTTACTTCTTAAAAATAACATTCTACTACCCTTGGAAAGGTAAATGGGGGTGAGGGGAAGGAAGCAAGATCAGTTGTGAGGCTGTTGCAGGAATCCACAGGGGAAGTGACATTGCTCTGTGAGAGGGGTTACAGAGCTCCACATGGAGAGAAGGGATGCAGGCTAGCTTCTGCAGGTAGAGCCAACCAAAATTTCATAGGTATCAGATGTGAAGGGTAATGAAAAGAGAAATTAAGGATGACTCCAGGTTTTTGAGCAACCAAGCAGATAATGGTGCTATTTTGCTAGAATGTAAGGAAAGGAATTTTTATTTGTTTTTGCTCTTTCACTGATGCATTCTAAGTGCCCATTTCAGTAAGTAGTACAAGCTCGGCACTCAGTCAGCAGTTAATGATTTTGTTGAATATCAGATCTGGTAGAAGATAAGAAAATATATTTATATGCTGATGAGAATGATCATGAGAATGATCTAGCAGACCAGAGAAAAGTTGATGATGGTGGAGAAAGAGATTATTAAAGAAACAAAACCCTTGAAAAGGTAGGAGGAAGTAGGATTAAAAGTACAAGTGGAATCGTTGGCATTTATATTTAACAGAGAAAAGCAGAGAATGTGGTAAAGATGATGGGGAGTGGATGGGTTGGGGAGAAATCCTACAGCAGGAAAATTGGGGAGACAATTAAGAGGTGGGAGTGGCCTAATGGAAAGATTACCTTTAATCTCCATTCAAAACCCCAAAAGGGTAAGATTTAAAGATGGAAAACATAAGAGCCATTCATCTTCTATAAACTGGGCACATTTTAACTGTAATTACACCAGAAAAAATACTGTGGCCAGCATTCCTGATTTTCAAAGTGCATTTTTCATTTTAAATGTTTAGTTACCATTATGGAAGCCCCATATTTTGTAGAAAACAACAAAAGAGCTAGCCAGATTTCCCTTTGCTAATACTTTTCTTTTAACCCAACACTCAAAAGTAGAGGTCCTATTTCCTCAGGCAGAGGGAAGTACATTGAAGGGAGCAAAGGAAGTTTTAAAATTGTCTTACTTGTTATGCCAATAAGCGTTGTGATGGCCAGATCCTGGAACAGAAACTGGTAATTTGAAAGACTGTTTGTCTCCTGAAAATAACAAGGAAAGTGATCTAAAAAAGTTATGACCTTCTAGATGAAGTCTAACATCAACTGCATTCATTTTGTCACTACAACATGGGATTTCACAAGGAGATGGTGCAGCCAGGGTCCTATCTGTGTTGGTGAGACTACCAAAGACAAGGCTGTGAGACCCTCTCCAGCCAGGAGGACACCTTCGTGTGCTTTCTGGGCTGAGTCCTTTGTGCATCGGTATCCCCTTGTTGAGGGGGGACATCTCACTCTACTAGATTCATCTCTGATCTCTTTTCTACCTTCTAGCAGAGAAGTGAGGGTTTGGTCCTGCACAATAAAACTGTGGGTTCCCAGGAGTAACAGGTGTTAAGTACATGATGATCTTACCAAAATTTTACCTATGGCCAAAGAATAACTGAACCCACTATTTGCATTTTGGGGCGTTGTTAGAAAGTTCTGCTAAAGTACCTTGATATTCTTGAGGAAAAAAGTGTTAAGTTCTCATGGAATTTAAGTAACTTGCTTCCTTGCCTCCCCAACCCCCCTGAGGAAAGGAATGATGACGTGTGTTTAACTCTAGAGCATGAGTTATTGGGATTCCAAAATAGGGCCAAATTTATGTACATAGCTTCTCCTTCTCCAGCTCATTCATACATGAGTGGGAAAAGACATAGATAATCTAAAAACAACAGAACTAAAACCTTCAATCCAGAAGTGAGAGGGCAAGACATAGAGATGAATCTAGGGAATCAGCAATATGCTGCTTGTAATGGCTCATGAGAGTTAATTGCTAAGTTTTTAGGGATCTTTTTGAACTGGTTGTTAAACAGAGCCATTATAAACATTTAAGTTGTGCAAATCTACTATGAAAAACATTACGCTAAAAACAAAGCTGATAAATACCCCAAATCCACCACTTCCTAATCATTTTCCTACAACGTGCAGTTATCTATGCTCTTGAAGATATTTACAACTCATATCTTTGTGGTGCAAGTACCACATAATGGCATGCTCCCGTAGATCTCTTCCCAACTCATCTCAGTGACGGCAGGTGGACAGCTTGAAACCAGCCGTGGGAGTAGTTACACCATGAAAGCTGGCAAACATCAATAACCAGGGCTTGTTTTTCCAGGGAGAGCCGGCTACGAAATATTTACCAGCAACCCCAATCAGAGAATTATCTCTCTAATGAATGGTACACTAGAGTAGAGTCACACTGGAACCGGGCAGATAGAGACCTGGTCCAAGCAGGCAGAAGCAACAGCCAGAAAGAAAGCGCTGTGTTCTGATCTTCAGCAACCCCTGCAGAAAAAATGTCAGAGAGTCCGAGAATGGACACCATCAACTTTTCCCGTGTATATTCACCTATTTCTGATTTACTTTCAAAATAAAGGTAGCTTTAGAGGGGCTGTTGGTGCTCGAAATCCCCCACACGCACTTTTCCTTAGAGGGCATTGCAACCTGGGGGATGGCACCCCAACTTGTTTAGGTCCTCGCTAACCAAGAGCTCCGGTCCCCAGTCATACCCAGTAGAGCAGCAGAACACCGATATACTGAATCATGCTGTACAGAGCCATGTACTTAAACATGCAAAATGAGGTAACCAGAGCCGCACGTCCTTCCCTGGGTGAGAAAAGAAATGAAAAAGTGAGGGAATGAAAGGAATAGAAAGAAACGAGGTCAATTACAATGTGCTGTTCAGCTGAGCCCAGCAGAAAAAACTCAGAAGCCTGATTATTCAACTGTTTGAGACTGAACAGCCTTGAGCCAGTGGGAGCTGGCTGTCAGAATAGGACTAGACTTTCTGGAAACACCGATTCCAGGCCAGGGTCCACAGGTCTGGTCCAGCTATGGAGTCCAGGTCAAGTGTTGGTCTTGTCCTCTCTGTGGGGACTACGTCAGCCCAGAGTCAGAGGGTCTAGGAACTGGTCCCAGATCCCACACCTACACGTCAATGTCATTTGGAAGGTCAGTTTCCTCGTGTCACAGTTTCTTCATCTGAGAACTAAGGGATTTATATAAGATTGCAGGCTTGGGGGCTATTTTCATGCATGTGTTTCATTTCATTCAAATCTCATTTGGCCATCCTGACCTTTTCTGAAACCGGACTAGAACAGTACGTGCCCTCAAATTAGTCATATATGGGTTTTAAATAGACTGGAAACAATGAGCATGCTTATTTCTGTTCCTGTTGATTGAATTCGAGTAAATAGTATATATTGAAAGCATAAAATAGATTATGTATGAAATATCTCTTTCATTGGAAAGAAAATAGAGTTTAAATTTCCTTCTGGTCATGATGTTTTCCTGGGATTCCAAAACCTGATTTTGAAACGGGCTTTTTCCTGTTTGGGGGCTCTGCTGCTCTCATTTGCTCGACCAGAACATAGTTTCTCTTCATCTCCAACCCCCTTAGAAAGGCTTTCACATGCCACCCACTTGCAATAGCCAATTCCACCTCCCCAGGCCCCTTCCTACTTTTCCCATTAGCCTTGATTTATCTGTGTATGTGTTTATTGCCTGACTTCTTCAACAGGAGAAAGCTTCATGAGATCAAGGGATGTGTGATTTACTTTCTTCTGAGTCTTCAGTGTCTCCACCAGTCCCTGGCACTGCTCTAAGTGCCTACTCTATAAATATTTGTCGAATACATGCATAATTTTTCTAAAAAATTGGCAAGAGCTAGGAAAATCATTATTATTTTAACGTGGTGGGAATAGTATGATATTTGTAGATAAAATGTATTCAAATAAAATCAATTTTAATAGAATTTCTAATCCTGTATGGCTGTTTGAGCTTGGGCACATCAGTTGAACCTCAATTTTGTTATTTGTGAAAGAAAATAGTGACCATTCTTACATCTCCAGGCTGTTTTGAAGTATAAGATAGTAGATAATAAAGCACTTCACAAACTGTAAATTCATGTTAGTTATATAACAGCCCAAAGTGGCCACAATGCTAACCATCTCTATCATTCAAATAAAATATAGTAGAAGTACATATTCTGGGAGGCAGAGATAAAGTACCAAGGGAAATTTTAGTAGGAGCAGCAAAGATGAATAAATATTTTGAAAACAGGGGATGGGAAGAATATTCCAAAGAAGTGTAAAGAGTCAAGAGGAAAAGAGGGCAGGCGGGGAAGAAAAAGTTTCTGTCCATGCCCCCATCATAAAGCATCTAAGGACATCTGTGTAAAAATAACAATAATAAGAGTATGAACGAGACTTACAAAGCAGTAACAAAATCCAGATTCCAATTTTCTAAAAGTAACCTATTGAGTGATTTTCATTAGAAATTCCACTGCTTTCCCACAGTTGTTTTTAACTCCTGGTAAGTTCACTTGGGAGTAGAATAGTTGATTGCATTGTCCTGCAAAGCACCCTCCCCATCCAGGGACACAGATTCCCTGCTCTTTCCCTAGCAGAACAATAGGATCGGTACCTAAAAGTTGAGAGAGATTAAAACAATGTTGGTGGAAAGCATCTACTTACTTGATAAGGTGAGGTACGCACTCAATGTTTGGAGTTTTCGAAGTGAAAGGGGAGGCCACAGATGCCTCCTGCTCTGATAAAGAGATGCCCACGTGAGCCATTTTCAAAGCCTGAAAGCAAAGGGTCAGCTTACTCTCCATATATTCTCCTGAGGCTACATGAGAAAAGTCAGTCAAGCTAGCCACAGAGTGGCCTGTGGACCCAAGCACTAGTCAAGAGATGACAAAATTTTGCTCTGCCTACTATATAAGAAAAAGATGGCACTAGGACACTTAGCCAAAGAAGTAGGGAGTCCAGAGCCATATTCTAGTCCATTTATGGCCCATTATGGCCCATTATGCCAACCATCGAGTCATTGTGTGGCTTTGGTCAAAACCCTCCCAAACCTTCTACCTCAGTTTCTCCATCAAGAACCATGGAAGTAGTGTATATCCCAGAGACACTATCTCTAAAAATCTCCAGGCAAGCACAATCAAGTGTAAGTCTTTGTCTATCCTAGCGCAACTATGGCCCCATACACAGGCAGCTACTTACCCCACAGTCATTGGCCCCGTCACCACACATACCTACAAAGTAACTAAAAGGCAACCATGTCAAATGTAAGAGATATCAAAGCAATTTTACCTGCTCATTTCTCTAATTAAAAAGATAAGTTGAACTTCATTACTGAGGATTCGAACTGATTATTCATTTTAAGGGAGTTTTCCTAAGAGTCTAGTTTGACTAAAAATAAAGCATGACTCAGCAGTCCCGTGCACCATTCCTGATTCCAAGCATTTCAGGGAGACCCTGAACATCCCTGTTTAGGAAGTGGCTTTGTTGGCTGTAAAGTGGGATGTTCACAGTTACATGATATGACACCATAGTGTCATATCTTCTTCACACAGTGAAGAGGGCATCAGATTTGAAACCAGACTGAGATCTTTGGACCTGATCACTAAGCCATTTTAGTTATCATTTTTCTCTCCTGTGAAGTATTATAAGTATTCGGTGAGGTACAGTATGGTAAAGTGCCTTATAATTTCTAAAACAAGAAACAAAAATTACTTGTTGGTGCTGCTAAGAGTAACAGGGAGAGATCTGCCATCTTAGCAGTCACTCAATTAAAAAATGCAGTGCCAGACCCAGACTTTGAAGAAAGAAAACACATCCCGGCTTCAGGATAGTATTTTGAGGTTGTGTAAAGACTGCTGGCTTTCATTGACAAAAATTATAGACGGTCTGGTTTTTAAGGTAGGAGTGCTCTCACAGCATTTACAGAATTGGCTATACTTCTCTTCCACACTGTCACATGAAGGCAACTCATTTACTGTCTGGGTTGTCAACCATGTGGAGAAGACAGGGTTTTCGGGATCAAGAGCTTGCCTAGTGACTAAATCAAGTAGGAGGATTAATTGGGAATGAGTAGGAGTAGAAGTCACATCTGTGTGGTCCAACACCAGAAGTAAAGAAAGCTTTCAGGACTCCATGGGTTCTTTTAACAAGAAACAAAGGGTCCTAAATGATGGGCACATATTTGACCTGTCTATTTTGTAATGGAGACCCTTGTGTTGGAAGAGAATAATTTTTCTGATTTAGGACAGAAAGAATGCTCTGTCGTATAAATGTTTTAAGATTTTTAAGGTTATATGAATCTCTTGCCATATGAATCTCCTTATATCAGAACTGTGATGATAACTTATAAAGTCGAAATTCTCATTGTACCTCGGGAGCTAAACTCAAGCTACACTTTCAGGTTCATTTCTCACCCTACATTTTCATGCCCCATATGTTCTAGTCCAGTGGTTCTTAACTCTGGATCCAAAATTGACTTATTTGAAGAAATCTGAAAAAAAAAAACATTAATGTCTAAGCCTCACATGAGCAACTGAATTAGAATCTCTGGACAATGGTGTCCTGGTATTCTATGTTTTCAAAACTCCTGAGGTGACCATCATATGCAATTAAGTTAAGAACCACTGCCTTCGCCAAAGTAGGTGACTTCCTGTACCTCTTATATTCTCCCTGACTGCCATGCCTCCAGGCACTGCATACCACCTGAAAATGGCAAAGAACCTACTCCAGTTTCTGAAATTCTTCCACCAGACTGGATTTCTGCCCAGGAGACATTCTTGCAAAGATGGTCCCATTGATCAGTATCTGTAAGGAAACCAAGAGAAACTGCATCATGTCAGTTAGCCATACATGAGATAATTGATAATACTCAGAACACTGACTGGGTAATAAAATCCATGAATGGCAAAAATTGTTTGTTTCTAAGAAGTCCATTTCTGGATTTTAAGACATTGAGACCTTAGTCATCAAATAAGTGACCAGGAGACCAAAATTCAGTAAAGACATGATAAAAATATTGACTAAAATGATGATCTTCAGGAATTTAGCTGAGCTGTCACAGAGAATGTGGTTAAAAAAAAAATCCCGAGCTTAATGGAATCCTTAACCAGTAGAGTAGGAGAAATTGCAAGATATCCAGAGGTTAATAATCCAGGAAAAGAAAAGGAGGTAACTGCTTCTCAGAAAATTGTTCAGAACTAGCAGAAAAACAATCTAATGATGAAATAGTGACAATTTGTGATCTTTGATTTAACCATACCATTTGGACTTGACCAAAGCTCAGTTAATATCCCAAGTCTAATTTGGGCTATGGAACATTGATAGTTTGGAGATATTAAACCTATACCAGCTCCATCCACCTGAGCTTTATCCTATAGAGTCTAAATTCTTCTGTGTTAGATCACCACATTGCCTGCTTTTATTGGTAGTAACAGCTTAATGTTCACTCAGTCAAAGTCTTTATTCTTTTTTTCCAAATAGTACCTACGAGGATAAGCAATTGAATGAAAAAAAGAATAAAATCCATTTATTTCTGTATTATACTGGATACAGTCTTTTTCTTACATATTACATTGTCTACATGTTATATATAAAACTTACCTGCCCCCACTATGAGTTTGTTCTTCATCAGAAAAGTGTTAAGTTTGACTCTATTTTGTATAGAAGTTCTCTATCAAAAACCTAATGGGATTCCTCTATTCTTGGCCTGCCTTCCTGTATAATTGCTGGATTTCCACTATACCAGGAGACCCCTCACCATGGCAATATAAAGACCGCCACCCAAAAGCAATCTTTATGATTTGAGAAGTCCCTAATAATTTATTCTTATATATGATGAGAAATTGGCTAATCAAATTCACTAATTTTAAATCTAGTAGGGAATGAGACAACAAAAATATTTGCCTCTTTGGTTATATATTCAATAGGTATATCTTATCTATAGAGGCTTGAAATTACTTAGGAACATGTTCTATAAGTGACGTCATCAGCATCTTTACTGGGAGATTGATAGCCTCTTAGAACTTACCTTTGGTAGTAGGCTGCTGAAATGTTGACTTATAACCTGAAAGGATTTTCCACTTAAGGCAAAATGGTAACTTCCTTCTCTGGCATTATCAGAGACATCTTCCCTGATATTAATGTAATTATCCTGCAAAGCAAGACACAGTTACTTTAGACATTTGATAGAGTGGCAAAGAACCACACATATATCAAAGAGAAGGAAATGATGAAAGTCTGGTGTCTCTCTTTAAGAGTCACACTCCAGCCCTGATTCCTCAAAGAAGCACATTCTCTTTGCTGGATCAATCTTTGCACATAAGGCTCCAGCGAATAGGAGAATAACACTTACTCATGTCTTGTTCTCATCTTGATTTTATCTTGGTGAGTCCCAGAGAAGAGCACATTTCACACATTTCAAGTGTGCTATACAAAGGACTGCAGCTTAACAAATCTCTCCCTGAAGTGAGAACTTACAATTTGTTTTCTTACAGAATTAATATTGTTCCACAAGGACACAATGGAGATAGGATACTGACAAGATTGGGAATAAATGAGTAAAACTTTTTCCCACCCTGAAGACATAGTCAAATTTTCCAATGCACACAGCAGTTTCTCTCCCAGGGACTAAATCTCCTTTGGACCCGATGGGATGGCTAGCAAGCAAGAGGAAGATGAGAAATTAGATTCACAGTCCCGCTTACTACATTCTTTCTCATGTAAAGCCAACAAGGGCCAGTGCTTAAAAGAATGGATTCTTCCCAGCACCCAGGAAAGCACTATATGTTAAAGCTCAGTATGGCAGTAGGAGAAACTGATAGGAGCTCTTCAAACAGCACATGTGTTAGACATTTGGAAAAATATGTTAACCCTAGGTCACCTGTACATCTCAGCCAATCAAAGCTGCTCAGTAGCCAACACTGTGAGCCATAATACTGCAGAAGATCTGTTTTCAGGTATACCTGATTGCTATATGAAATGTGTTTCTTCTCTTCTACTAATTTCCAAGTTATAGATGCTGATGAGGACCCAGTGGCTTCATTTGCTTCAATGAGAATGACTTTTTGGCTTTCAGAAACCATTCCAGACTTCCTGGCCACTGTTATTGCAGTCTGAAGATTGTCACCTACAAGAAAGGAGGAGTAGAGCAAGATGAGTTTGGAGAAATAGAATCAATTCATGTATGGCCTGGAAAACTAGGGTAAGGAGTTCAGAACTTATTTTAGGTGTGAAAAGAAATAACTTCTAAGTCTCTCTCACTCTGATTCTCCATGGATTTGTGATCCCTTTTGTGATTCTTGTTGCTTTTCACCTAGTTACCTCATAACCTACCAGTATATTTTTTCCCATAGAGTAGGAAGGAAAAATAAAAAATTTCAAATCTATTTCCATTATTTGTTAGCTTGGTAAACATTAAGCAAAATCCCGCTGATTTAATATAGCATCAGGTGGTTCCACTTTCAGCCAAACTGGAATAAAACTATTAAAATCTATCTCTCCTACTGATTACAGTGGAAAACTATGGGCAAAATACAAAAAGAAACTATCCAAGGATTTTGAAAAATAAACATAAGCAGGCAGAATGTGGAAGGGAGTCGAATCTGGAGAAAAAATCTACAAGGTGATGATATTTTTGACTTTTTTTTTTTCTCTTTTCTCCCACATGTTGGATCTGAATGTGAACCTCAGTCCCAGAGTTATGAAGGAAGCTAAAACTCCAAGAGAAACTTAGTCTTTCTGGCCAAAGAAACCAGGAAAAAAAAAAGAGCCTGAAGGCTGAAGAATTATGGGGTAGACCCAAGAAAGGAGACAGATAGACAAGACTAACTCAGGATATGAACTCAACTCAGAGTTGTGTACGTGCAGAACAAACCCAGAGAAAAACAGAAGCCTCAAGAACTGAATTATGATATTAATCACCTCTGATGGGGTGCCTGAGTGGCTCAGTGGTTTAAGCCTCTGCTTTCAGCTCAGGTCATGATCTCAGGGTCCTGGGATCAACCCCTGCATCCACCTCTCTGTTCAGCAGGGAGCCTTCTTCCCGCCCCCCCCCCCCGCCTGCCTCTCTGCCTACTTGTGATCTCCCTCTCCTTGTCAAATAAATAAATAAAATCTTTAAAAAATATCACCTCTCACGTCCTAGAGTTTTGCTTACTAAATCAAACAAACAAAAACCTCAACATTCTCCAGAGGATTTTAACAGGATCCAAAGTCTTGCAATATAATAGTTTAAATGTTCAGGATATTCAACATACAAAAACAAAGAAACAAACAAACAAAACAAAACAAAAAAACCCCTGGAAAATGTGGTCAATTCTCAAGGAAAAAAAAAATCAACATTTGCTTGTCCAAGGATGACCCAGACGTTGGACTTCCCAGACAATGTTTTTAAGCAGCTCTTATAAGCCTCCTCGAGGTGAAGGTTATTAACACTCTTAAAAGAAATGACAAGATTGAAGTTCTTAAGAGAAAAAAATATTCTGTATAAATAAGAACCAAATGACTACTTTAAAATTGAGTGATATAATAACTGAAATAAAAAAATTCACTGGATGCTCTCAAGAGCAGAACGGAGATGACAGGAAAAGGAGTCAATAAATTTAAAAGATAGATCAATAGAAGTTATACAATCTGAAAAACAGAGAGAAAAATTTGAAAACAAAAGAATAGAAATGGAAGAATAACAATATTCATGTCATTAGAGTCTAAGAAGGAGAGCAGAAAGGAATGAGAACAGGAAAAAAAAACTATTTTGAAGAAGTAAAGCATAAAAGTTCCCAAATATGGTAAAAGATTTAAATTTATAAATTTAAGAAGCTTGGTGAATCCCAAGCAAGATAAACTCAGTGAGAACCATACCCAGAAACATAATCAAACTTCAGAAAACAAAGATAAAGAAAATACCTTAAACAGCTAGACAAAACAATATACTATATATTAGGGAATGATTATTCAAATTATCACAGATTTCTCATCAAAAATCATGGAAGAAAGATGACAGTGGAATATCCTTGAAGTGCTGAAGAAAGAACAGTCAACTGGACTCCTGTAGCTAGTGGAAGTATCCTTTAGAAATGAAGAGAAATAAAGACATTCTCAGAGGAAGGGAAACTAAGATAATTTGTTGTGTATGTATGGCAACTATAACATAAAGGAGAGAAGGCAGAGGATTTTTATGGTCGTAAGTCTTCTTAAAAGGGTAGGTACAGATGTTGTGATTTCCTAGAGCAACCACTGAACAATAAATAATATAACACTTGACTGACTATTCCTGCCATGGCTTTCTTCAGGTTTCTACCAAAGTACCTATGAGAATCTCTAGAAGAGCTAATTAGTGGGCAAGAGCTTCTCTACCCTGAGGCTGGAGCCCTGTGAGCTAAGAGGAGTTCACCACATGCCTTAGCAGGTCACCAAGAGTTTGGCTGCTTTGCAACACAAGACCATTTTGTTATCCACCACCCCAGAAGTTCAACTGTTTGGGATATTCATCCCAGGTCTGAGCCTCAGTCGTCTGACAGAGAAATATAATAAACTATTTCAGAAATCCCAGAAGCTAAATAGGAAAAGATCAGGTGGGACATCCAGAACACATGACAGGCAAAATAGAGTAGTTGCTGAAGACAGATGAAATCTGCATTAAAACATTAAAAATAGGGAATGCACTTAAGAAAACTCAAATGTGCTTTCCTCTCCCCCCATCACCACCAAAAAAAAAAAAAAAAGAAAGAAAAGTTTTTAAGGGCCATTCCCACCCCAAAACATGATTTCAGAACTTAACGCTTGAGAGGTGATTTGAGGGAGATTATGGTCATTTTTGGAACTGGAGTTTGTGCTTTGGAAAAACTGGATGAAAAAAAAAAATCTTAAAGCACAAAGCAAAATTATAACAAATACAAGAATCGCAAGAAAAAAGATAAGAGACTGAGAGGATAGATCCGGGAAGCTTATCATGCGGATAACAGAAATTCCAGAAGGGAAAAAAGGAGGAGACAGAACAAAGGCAATAATTAAATCAATAATAGAAGAAATTTTCTTGACAGGAAGAAGATAGATTGAAAGTGCTCACTATGTTCCATACTCAATTAATGTAAAAAGATAAACATATAGACATACCCTGGTAGCATTTCTAAACTCCAAAATTAAAGAAAAGGATTATATACGGAAGAGAACAAATTAGCTACAATGGACTGGCAGTAGACTTGTAATAACACATAGAGATCATTAAGAAGAAAATAACCCCCAAATCCTATACCCAGGCAAGATATCATTCATCTGTGAGAGCAAAGACAGATATCTGGGATATGTAAGAAATCAGAGAGCATGTTACCCTTCCATCCTATCCAAGGACAAGTCTTGAGGAAAAAAAAAAAAATTGAGCAAGTAAGCCAAGAAAGAGAACAGAAATTCCTATGTGAGGGCAGAAGCGAAGAGGTAGGGTACAGAATGATGTGTTCTTATTTCAATACTAAGGATAGATCATAAGAATATGTCAAATAAGTGCTAAATAAAGATTTTTGAAACAGAAGGATCATAATATAAGGGGAATTCTAAGTAGTAAATTAACTCAGCAATGCCTAGAAGTTGGATTGAGGGCCTAAAAAGGGAGAAGGTAAAAATGATTCTAAAGTCTCTTGGATTGTAGGGGTAGAACGGGAGATGGAGAGGTACAGAGGAGAAAGTAGAAGTATCCTAGAGTTCCCTGCAGCGACACTGGGTTCATGGAAAATGGGCCGGGGAATATGGGCTCTGCTGGGGAAATATTGTATCTTGGTGACACAATTATCACAATTAAATGCATCTGACTTGAAAGCAGGGAAAGAAAGGCACAAACTCAAACAAATGAATGCATTAAGACATCATCTATTCCACTCAGAAGGATTCATTAAGAAATTCCACGCACTTCTCTTGCATGATCCTTCCTCACCACTCCCCTGTTTGTGTAATTTGGGGTTTGAGAGAAGTATGGGGATAGCAGTTTTTACCACCAGAATCACAGATCTCATTATTGATGGGCCTTCGGTGTAGTTTGCAGACCACACTGACTAAACATTTCTCCTCCTCTAACATTTAACAGAAATCATCCTCTTGGCATGGCTCACATCGTCCTATCAAGCAGATGCTATCTCAAATGACCCCTCTCCGAGAGGACACCACATATAAATTAGCCGGTCAGACATGCTTTACCACATCACTCTGTTTTGTTTCATGAACTCCATAACTCTTATAGCTAGCTGCTTATTTGCTCGATTGATTGATTGATTGATTGATTTTCTATCTCACCCCAGCTGGATAGAAACTTGGTGAGAACAGTAACTTTGCCTTTTCTGTTGCCAATCTTCAGTACCTAGAGTGGTGTCCAACCCCCAGTAAGTAGTCAACAATCTTTGGGAGATGAGTTGATCTTGCCTATTTCCATGTCAAATTCTTTGTTTTCACGTACACTTTGTTCTATACCTGTGACCATTACAGTCCTTATCCGGGCTGAGATGAGCTCTTCCAGAACAGGTTTTGTCTCGTCCTTCAACTGATTCTCCAAGATTAGCAATCCCAGAAATATCAGGTCTGATTCTACTTTGTCCCTGGAAATATATACATATAATTGAGCAGAAATAGCGCATTATAATCTTTCTTTGGGGAAGTAAAACAAAACCAAAGGCAAATATGTTCCTATCAGAGTGGTTCCCACTCACCCACTTAAGCACCTTTCCTTAGCCACTGCATACATGCCAGGAAATACCCAGAAAGAAGACAGGAGGGGACATGAAGGACAACGAGACATCTACTCTGAATCAATTGGAAATGGGAGAACTTATTAAGCATTTGCTTTAACTCTAATAGAGAATGAATTAAATAACCCCAAGTCTTCTTTCTGCTGTGACTGGTCTGATTTCCAGCACCTCACTTGTTAGCAACCACCAGAGAGGAGTCCTAGCTCTGGTAAAGAACATCATGAAAAGTAAGTGAGGCTCAAGAACAAGAGAACAAAATACCAGTTTCTCCAGAATCCAAGCCTATAAGCAATACTATTGTAACCCCAGGAGATATGAAGCTCAAAACACAGCCCCTCTTTTAAAGTCAAACTCCTCCCTTCCCTTCCTCCCTAGGTAGGCAGCGTTGCTCTTCTGCACAAGGTGTGAATGTTTCTGCAAGAAGTGTGGCCTCTGAAGCTCCCATTCACCACAAGAACATCACCAAGACATTCCACAAGATTAAGTGCAGGGGAGTACTTTTGGGAGTACTTTTTGGGGACCCAATTTTCGGGGATCCAAAAATTCTCCCATGATTCACTTATCTGAGACCGAAACACCTCTAGCAGACACAAGAGCAAGACACCAGGGTTGCCCAATTCTGGCTGAAATACGGATGAAAGCAGCACCCAGGAAAGCTCCTGGCCTTGCTTGCCACGGGCCTCATGTCAGCCGGGACATGGACTAAACTTAGTCGTGCTCCTAGGACACTGCCAACATCTCCACCAGAGTGGCTGGAGGGAAGTTGGCGGAGTTTGCACTACTCACCCCAGGAACTCTCCATTCTTCTAAATCTGGCATCAAGTCTCTGTATAATCTGGTTCCAAACTAATTTTCCAGCTACCCCTATCACTGAATTCTTCAACTACCCTAACCTCCAGGCAAGGGGAACCAGCCACCATGGCTATGCTCTGTACTCAACCATCTTGAAACATTTGCTCTGGACTGCCATAAGACATTCTTTCTTATTTCATGGAGAAGGTTGTAAGTTCCCCCATGATGTTCCATTTAAACTTCCCATTTATATTTTGAGGGCCAGTTCACATGTACCTCCCCCTAAAAACCTCCCCAGGTAGAAATAATTGCTCCCTCAGCATCTTAGCTCTGCCTCAGGGTAGCATGCATTTTATTTGTTCATTTATCACTCACCATTCTGTGCTATCTGATCTGTCTCAACAACTTGAGGACAAGCCTGCCTGGTTCAGCAACAGGCTCAACAACAAGCACGTGGTGCCCAACACAGAGGAAGTGCTCAGTCAGGGTACCCTGAACTGAAGTGCTCTGGTGTATGATGTGACCATTTTTTTTGACATGCAGCCTAGGAAAATTTATTTCCTTTTTCAGAAACTCTGCTGTCAGAGGGTTCTTATGGAAAGCGAAGCCAGGCAATCTGTCAAATGATTGACCATTTACTAAATACCTAATTAGGTGAAAGGAACAAGACTAAGGAAAATGGGGAAAGAATATGCAGAAACTACAGTAGCCCCTAACTCCAAAGATTTCGTGTTCAACCAGCAGGACAACGTTAGACTTGACCACCTCAGTGGGAGGTGAGAAAAGTACTGTGATGTATAAATAATTGTCCTATGGAGTTAGAGAGGGAAATACAATCATTTTTAGGTGGAGTGATTGGAGAAACTTTCCTGGAACAGAAGATATTTGAGCTGTTCTTTGAATGATAACTTAGTTCATCCCTGATTGAGGTCCTCCAATCTTTCTAGTGGTTCTTGTATCCAAACCTCAGGCTTTAGATATTTTCGGACATCATATGACATAAGCCAACCCCAAGGCACCAGACTGGGTCAAGAATATGGCCGCAGGGTCTACCATCTGACATAGTCTGCAGCCTACCTTGGCACTCCTATTTCTAGTTCCTTCAGCACATGGTGTTCATAGGGTTCAATACATAATAATCAGGAGACTATACTTCTGATCCCAGACCTGCCACTACCTTGCTGTATGACCACAGGCAAATTATTTTCTTTGCTAATCTATTTCTTATTTTGTGAGAGAAGGTGGTAAAACCAATGTATCTCCAAGATCTCTTCTACCTCTAACACTACTACATGATTCTCCTTTTTGTGAATTTCAGTATGAACCATGGAGTAAAGGGAAGTGGTCTCTTGAGGGAATCTTAAGCTCTACAACTTGAAATAGTGAGCTATCTTTTCCCGCTTCTGCACAGACATCACACTTCCTCCTGAAGCATCCAAAAATAATAAAGAATGGGGACTATAATACAAAGGGAGCATTGTCATCCATGAAATTACATTTCATGTTCTTAAAATCCATGCAATTTTTAAAGGCTGAAGTATGCAAAAAAAGTGAGCCAAAAACACTCAAAGAAATTATGATATCAGTGCTGGAAAGCATTTTGAGTAAACACACACACTCACACACACATCCCCCCTAGAAAGAAGGAATGTTCTGCTCTAATTAGGGATTAGCAAAGGTAATTAGGTAAATTAGCTTAGCTAGGAAAAGATGCAGTCTGATGTGGCTTTAGCACAGGAGGGGCAAACTGATAACCGAAGATGAGATCCTATTAGATTCTACAAGTGTTTAGATATTATCAGACATTGAAAAAGTTGGAATTTCAGTGCTATTAGCCGGGGCATGTGCTCTCCTCTTTGCCAAAACCCTCACCATTCCCTATTCCTTATGATCCTTCACCATTAGTGCTTTGTAATCTGTACTAGCCCCAAAGCCATGATTTTGAAATGTATAGATATGCAAATATTTTATTATAATAATCAGAAGCAGCAGCATAGTAGCCAGAGTCTTGAGATATATCTGTCAACAGGTTTTCAGGAAACAAAGTTCCATTCCCAATTCTGCTACATTCTGGACCCACGTTTTCTTTTCTTTAAAATGTGACATCCAATCTCAAAGTTCACTTGTAGCTCTCTGACTTGAGTAACGTGAATGGCCTGCATCGATTAAATTACAATAAATACCCAGAGTTGTAATAGCCCAAGTTTTGAGGTCAATCTAAGCTGGTCACTGGAATCCAATACTCAGGGTTTTTCAGTGCGCTACTTCCCTCTCTGCCCATTCACAAAATGACCGAGTTGGGGCATTTGGGTGATTCTTAACAGGAGTAGCACTGCCTCTTCTAGAGGACATTTTGGAAATGTCATTTTGGAATGACATTTTGGAAACTTTTTAGGTATCTATGAAAGATTTTCTACAATGATCAATGCACCTTGAAGAATTGCCCTGCATCCCACATGCCTTTTGAATATTTTACAGGACATTCATGGACATTAAAAAATCATTTATACTTTCCTAAGCCAGCATATGCTTATATTGTTTATAATATACTATTATTATACTATATATATGCAAAGACAATAAGACAGTATACTGTCTTATTACAATACATCTACTACTATTATATTAAACAAATATACTTTTTTATACTTCCCCCTGCTGTGTTTTACTTATAAACACAAAATATTTTTTTTAATTAATTTTTATTAACATATAATGTATTATTTGCCCCAGGGTACATGTCTGTGAATCTTCGGGCTTACACATTTCACAGCACTTAATAGCACATACCCTCCCCATTGTCCACAACCCAGCCACCCTATCCCTACCCCACCACCCCTCCCCCCGGCCACCCTTAGTTCATTTCTTGAGTCTAGGAGTCTCTTATGGAAACACAAAATATTTTTGCACATTTTTTATATTCTGTTGAATTTTTCAGGAATGTAACTACCATGCAAATTGAAAAGAGATTATACAGTTTTATTCAGTTTAACCAAGAATTTGTAGCCATTTCAGAGTCATCTCACTAACAGCATGACTGCTGGTGGAATTTGAGATTTCAATATGTAAACGCACCTGTATCAGTCTGCACTCCTAGCTGTTGCAACCCCGCTCCCATGATTCTACACACAGGTGCAAACAACATATTGCTTCAGTTTGATTTAGTGGAGTCAGCTGAGCAAATCCTGAATTATTACTTTTTGTCATGAATTGCATTTTTGCTTCTATTTTTACTATAGAAGAGGGCATTATACTTATTTTTTATAGAGTATGTGCAGATCTTATAACATATGAATTTTATCTTATAGGAAGTGGTACAAAATATAATTACGGTAATCTGAATTTGACAGGGTTGAACACAATTATGGTAAATCTCCCGAATTTAAAATCCAAAATAACAAAATAAGCCTTGATTATCTCCACAGCAGTATTACCCATAGAAGCTGACACCGAGTATTGGACATGGCAGTGAAGGCAAAATAAACACAGTAATCTCTAACCCGAGGAAAATAAAGCAACAAATTTGAACTAATAAATACTCCAGTCCATTTTAGCTTTTAAGCACCCCTTTTACATATCAAAACTTTCCCTAGAATGGCTCCTCTGAAGCTTTACTTGCTTTCTTACAAACTTTACATGTTAAATCTAAGCTCTATTGTTTCATTAAGTTGAGTATTTATCAAGAATTTTTTTGGGACGCCTAGGTGGCTCAGTCGTTAAGCGTCTCCCTTTGGCTCAGGTCATGATCCCAGGGTCCTGAGATCGAGCCCCGCCTCAGGCTCTCTGCGCGGCAGAAGCCTGCTTTTCCCACTACCATTCCCTCTGCTTGTGTTCCCTCTCTTGCTGTGTTTCTCTCTATCAAATAAATAAAATCCTTAACAAAAAAAAAGAATTTTTTTCAGACAAATGTTAGGTTTTCTAACTCTCAACAACTTTGCTAACTCTAAAAAAAATTAGTTACTTGTATTTGGTTCAAAATGGGGCCATAACCATAATTTCAGACTCTCTGAAACACTGGTCATATTCATGTCCGTGTACAATTACATCATATTTTATAGTTTATACAGCTATTTCTCATAAATTCTCCCAGTGTGCACATCAGCTTTGTGACTGAGGCAGGACAGGGATGACTATATCCCTGTTTACCAAGTTCAGAGACGCTTTATGCACACAGTATTCCAGCAAGCTATGTGGCTCAGTCCACTGCCTAGTCCACTGCCCAGCAAACCATTCTGCCTTATCAAATCATCCCCACTTACCTTGTCAGGGCAGTGCTGTGATGATCCATTTCCAGCTTCTTGTAGGCCAGTGCTATGACCCGGAAGCCCTGTGTTGTATAACTCTGAAGTTCGCTAATGAAACTAGTTGGTACTGTTCAGAAAATAATGCAAGATTAGTATGCAACATTTACTCAGCCAGTGCTACTGGAGAAATTCTTTACAAACAGATCCAATTCTTTCCGAGAAAACACACTTCTAAAAAAATACACAAGGGGCACCTGGGTGGCTCAGTGGATTAAAGCCTCTGCCTTCGGCTCAGGTCATGATCTCAGGGTCCTGGGATCGAGCCCCGCATCAGCTCTCTGCTTAGCGGGGAGTCTGCTTCCCCTTCTCTCTGCCTGCCTCTCTGCCTACTTGTGATCTCTCTCTGTCTTTCTCTCAAATAAATAAATAAAAGTATTTAAAAAAACAATAAAAAAATACACAAATAAGTTGGTGGGAACCCTAAACATAATTACGTTGTCAGGATTGACCTCTCAGGATCCAGTGAACCTGAAATGAGAATAAAGCATTGGAAGGAAGGAGGGAGGGAAGAAAGAAAAAAAGATGGGGAAAGCATGTAATTCTGTTTTCTCCAGTTTAACCAAGAAACATTTATTGAGAGTCTACTTACAATGTATGTGTCAGGTGTCGAGTCTGCAGAGACTAAACTGCAGGCCCTGCTCTAGAGACCTCTGTGTAGTAGGGTAGAATGAGATCATTGCCATTGCAGTGGGATCCAAGCAATTGCAATGTGCTGTGGGAACACTTTGAGGGGCTTATACCGTACTGGCAGGAAGTGGGTACATGAAGGAAGGGGAAAGGCATTTTTGACCAAGGAAGCATCATATGCTCAGAGATGCAATACAGCAAGACTTGAGTAGTGAGTTCAGCTCAGGGAAGCACAGGAAGTGAGGACAGTAGTGGTAAGGCATATCTGGAAAGTATGATAGGAGTCAGGTCATGAAGGACTTATATATGATCCTAAAGGAGTATGAGACTATCCTGGAGCCTGTGGGAAGCAACCAAAAGAATAAGAACAAGAAAGTGACAACATGGTTACAGGATGTGATGGAAAAACCAATCTGGTCATGGTAAAAATGTGAATCAGAGTAGGAGAGACTGGGGGCTGAAGTCCAATTCACCAAAGACTGAAGTGATCCAGGGGAGGGATGATGAGAGACTAAGCTAATGGAGTGACAGGGCCATGGATTAGCAGTTGATTAAACAGAGACTTTGAAAGAGAGGGAGGAATCAGTGACAAATCCTAAATTAGGGGAAGCAGTGTAAACTGGTAGTACCATTCACCAAGATGGAACATAGAGGAAGTGAGAAGGATGTATTGAGTTTGGGATGTCAGTTGGCCACATTAGTAATGACCAGCAGGCAATTAGGTTCATAGATCTAGTGCTGATGGGACACATTTGGACTGGAAATACAGATTTTTCAATGGTACTACAAGCCTATTCACTTACCTGTCTCAGGTTGACAAAAGCTGGCCACCCTTTCTGGTGCACCTTTCATGAATGCCAGCCGGTCACCCCCTATCTCTTGGGCAATGACCGTCATTCTCTGCAGTGCTGATGAGAATGGGAACTGATGCAGGATTGCAATTCCTTCCACCGGGACCTGGTTGAGGGATGAGGAATGGAGAGAGACATACTGACACAGCTCCTAGGTATTAGGAATTAATTACTCCTCCCTCAATTCTTATTTTAGCAAATACAGGAAGCAAGGTCTTAGCAATTTTCACATACGGAATTCTAAGAAGACACATCTGTGTGCCTTCAAAACTGTAGGCTTGATGAGACTTTCCCTTTAAGTTTGAGCATTGTGGGGCAGATAGCAGGCAAGGCTTACCTGGCTGGCTGTTTTGCAGGGCTTAACTACCATGGCATGCGCTGGCACTCCCAGAATGTGGAAATCGTCCCCAGAAATAGCCATCTCCTAATTCACAAATGGGATATTTCATTGAAGAGATTTATTTATTTATTTATTGTTCATCCACTAATACTAGGCTCAAACTTGCCCCTTGAGAAAATCCTCAGACCACCTCAGTGTATTCTCAGTGTCTCCTCCCTCAGTTAGATAGAGGTGAACCAGACTTATCTTATCACGGGGTAAAAAAACTTCATTGGAAATGCAGCAGAACTTGAAGGGCAGATACTTCTGAATTATTCATGCAATTTATCCTGATTTCTCTGTTGGAATGTGCTGCATAAAGCTTCATTCTCCACTTCTGAAGAGCTTAACTTGAAAATAGTGAGCATGAAGAGCCAGATTTGTGTGCAAGGGTCTTTGTTTTCCTGGAGTTTGAGGCTGTTCCTGCCCTTCTCTCTCTATCTAATTTGAATCAATAGTCCTCAGGGCCAGGCAAGGCAGGGACTGTGATGTGCATGGCTCATGTTCAGTAAACACTCAGTCATTGCTGAAAAAGTAACCCTAAATTATAGTCTAAGGAACCTTTTACCCAAAGATGTCGAAATGCTTTGTAATCATATCATCCAGCAGTGAGAAAAAAAATTTTCAGAGAAGACACTGTAATTCCTACTTAAAGATACAGAAACAGTAACCCAAGAAGGCTGGGGAACTGGCAAGGTTACATCAGCCTGCTACAGAGCCCTGCCCCACTAGGGCTGGAAGGGACTCTAGAAATCGTCTCCTTCAGCAGGGCTAACACATGGACCACAGGGGTCTAGAGTTGTGCCAGGATGCAGGGGGTGGAAGTGGGCTTGTGGCTAAGTAGGTGGAGGGCACTTCCTGCACTTCACGTGTATCCCCTGTCTTCTATTTCGACCACAGCAACTCCAACTGTTGGTATTTTATAGAATTTTGTGTGTGAAGACAAATACGTTTTGTTATTGTTGTTGCTGTTTTTAAGTTCAGTTAGCCACCATAGAGTACATCAGGTTGAGATGAGCACTGAGTCTGATATGTAGCTATGCAAATAAGGTTTCCTTTTAAGACAAGACTCCAGCTCAGTTGCTTTGTTTTGTTTTGTTTTGTTTGTTTTGTAGGAACACTGCTGACCTAATTCAGTTCTGTCATTTTTTTTTTTTTTTTTAAAGATTTTATTTATTTATTTGATAGAGAGAAAGTGAGAGGATGAGAGGAGTGAAGGTCAGAGAGAGAAGCAGACTCCCCGTGGAGCTGGGAGCCCGATGTGGGACCCGATCCCAGGACTCCGGGATCATGACCTGGGCCGAAGGCAGCTGCCCAACCAACTGAGCCACCCAGGTGCCCCCAGTTCTGTCATTTTAAGGTTATGAGAGCCAAGGCCCAACAAGAGGGTTGACTTCACAAGGTCAAGCAGAACAAAGCCAAAACCAGAACTGAGAAGTCCTGAACTACACCATTTGTTCTTAAAACTACTTCAAAGTCTCAACAAAAGTTCTTTCCTGGTTTCCCTTTCTATTGTTTTTAGCTTTGGCAACAAAATCAATATTCAACGAATAAGAATAAAACTTTTGGTAACAGTGAGTTATCCTAAGCACAGAAGCCAGTGCTGTTTCCTAATCCCCACATTCTAGAAAACTTTAAACCAGACCTTGCTCAAGAGTTGGAAAATAATTATACAATAATTATATTGTCTCAAGAGTCGGAAGATATATAATAATCATAATTACATCAATCCTATTAACCTGTGATGCGCCAGGCACAATACCAAGGATTTTTTAAAAATGCATCATTCCATTTAATGCTCACAATAACCCTACAGTGGAGATAATATTATTAGCCGCATTGTACAGTTGGGGAAAACAGGCTTCGATTAGTTTGCCTGTCACTACCACATGCAACTCTTTATTGTAAACCTCACACTTGTTAAGTACTGACTCTGTGTTGTCCTGGCATTGAAGATGCTTCTGAGCTTCTCTGAAGAGCAGGGTCTTACCCAGGTGGTGGCTTCAAACATCTTGAGGTCCAGAGGATCTCCCTGGATGGTCCCATCGAGAAGGATCAGAGAGTGGCAGCTAGCCATGGCTGCACACAGCGGGCCCCAGGGCAAAGCCCTGCCCGAGGCAAAGCTGTGGATCTCCTGGAAGCTAAAGGAGAAAAGAAAAGGGGCTTCGGTCCTCTCCATCCACAGTGGAGCTTCTGGAAGTATATATCCATTTAAAAATTAATTTAGCATGCTCTGGTACATAAGTACCCATTCTCTAATTCCCCCCCACCCCACCCCACCCCCCCGATTAATAGTGCTTCATTTAGCCATCATCCTTCTCTAAGTTCAGCAAGTATGAGAAAGGTCTTTGGAACCATTCAAGCTCTTTCTTTTCCCTACTCTTTCTCTGGCACTGATTTAATTCCAGAGGTATGGAAAAAAACTAGAAGTAGCACGCTTAGTTTGAAGCATATCCCTGTTATCTTTTCTTCCTCTGGGGCTACACAGGATCCTCTCGCTGTGCCTCCAATGTGCAGATTCCAGACCTCTCACCATCCTAATTACTCTCTATTGGAAAAGTTTGTATTTGTCATAGTTTGTCTTCAAGTGCAATCTCCAGGATCAGATTATTATTTCTGATGATAAGAACACTGCAATTCGTTAAATATGGCCTTTGGTTGCTCTAGCCTTTTCTTCTTGAAAGCAACCACATCACAGTGTTAGCTCATAATTCAGCCATATTTCTTCTTGGCTTTCTCATTCAAGCTTCCCTACAAGTTTAAAAACCTCTTGGCTGATTACTGACCCTGTTGATTGTATCAATCGTTATATATCAAAAGTTCAAGTTATCCTAGTGCTTTTCGACATACCCCTAGTATTTCGGTAAACATTAAGCAATCACCAGCAATGTGATTAACACAGAAGCTTAAGCTCACACTGAAAAGCAAACACAGATGGGGGATGCGGATCTTATTTTTAAGATGGCACACACACTCTCATGACTATGTAATTCTGAATATGTAAATCTGAGTTCCTGAGGATTGGGCCAAACCCTGGTTTGCATGACAAAGAAATAGAACTCTCTCTCATCCTTGTCCATCCTGTTTGAATGTTTATGATTGATCCCACTCAAATAACCATGTCTGATGGTTCTGGAAGTAGCTAGCACATTTAGGCAGGCCTTTTGGGAAAAAATAAGAATTATTAAAGATAAGCTTACCTTTACAAAAAGATACTTAATAGCCTATAAGTCAGACGTTTACTTCTTACCTAGTATTGAATCGGTTTTCTCTGTTATTACTTAAATTTATCAATTTTTTTTTCAAATTTTAAATTTCCCTTTTAGTCATTAAAGCCAACTTTGAC
>CM053603.1:121772060-121796597 GCA_028646535.1 Procyon lotor
TTTTTTTTTTTTTAAAGATTTTATTTATTTGACAGCGAGAAACACAGCGAGAGAGGGGACACAAGCAGAGGGAATGGTAGCGGGAGAAGCAGGCTTCCCGCGGAGCAGGGAGCCCGATGCGGGGCTCGATCCCAGGACGCTGGGATCTGACCTGGGCCGAAGGCAGACGCTCAACGACTGAGCCACCCAGGCGCCCCAACTTTGACCTTTTTTGAGGGAAGGAAGCAAAGGAGGAAGAAAGAGTGGCAGGCCTAATTAATCAATCAATAACCTAAACATTATATCAATTGTTTTTATTTCAATTTGACGAGCTACTTTTAGAAACAGAAAGTTTTGCAGTTAAGACGATGTCAATTCAATAAATAGAAAAGCATTCAAAAAATGGAACATATTAAGTTCATTTTAAATTAAACAAACATTTGTTATGCATGTACTATATATACCTGGTAAAATGCCACAGCACTAGGAAAACAAATGTAATAAGAAACACACTGCTCTCTGGATGCTTGCATATTTGAATAAATGCATACGTTTTTTGTAGAAGCTGAGGTAGAAACATACTAGTTAATAAGAATACCAGGTATATATCTACATCTATCTTTGAGAGAAAATGGAAAGAACTTTAGAATGTTTAATACTTAGAAGAGGTTTCCTTTGTGGACTAAAGTGCCTAGAAGCACCAAGATTTATTTTTTAACCCAGGAAAGAGACTTGTTTATAAATAATATTTTAATATGAAAATGTATTAAACACATGCAATTAAAATCTTTTATGGAAAAATTCTATGTCATCTGCATAGTGAAGAGCCACAGTATACCCTTTATGTAATATATGTTTTTGTGGTAGAGGCTGTAAGTGTGAGAGAGAAACACTTCCATTAAAAAAACCAAAATGTAAATGTCAAATGTTTCCTGTCTGATCACAAGTGGAGGTAGTGAAGAGAAACAGCAGCCAAGGCTGCGAAGTCAGACATGGCCACAAGAGGGCCACACACGAGAGTGTGCAAATCCTACCACCGGGAGCTGAAAACTAAAAAAAAAAAAGAATCTTTTCTGGCCAGACAGGAGGAGTTTCTGGCAATCAAAAGGCGGAGTTTCCAGAACTATGGTACCAGGGAAAATAATTATATTAGCTATGGTTCCACAAGTGTTCCTCTTCCTGCAACTCAGTGTGCCCAGTTCTGAGCAATGTTCCTCCTGCAGCACCTGAAGGCTTCAGTTTGTACAAGCAGTGTGTCTCCCGAAGGGACAGTGTCCTGGCATTCTCCATTTAGGTACCCAGGATCAACGTCAGGCCCCTGACTAATAGCCTGACAGCAAATTACATTGTATTTTTTTTTAAGATTATATTTACTTATTTGACAGAGAGAGAGAGATCACAAGTAGGCAGAGAGGCAGGCAGAGAGAGAGGAGGAAGCAGAGAGCCTGCTGAGCAGAGAGCCTGATGTGGGGCTCAATCCCAGGACCCTGAGATCATGACCTGAGCTGAAGGCAGAGGCTTTAACCCACTGAGCCACCCAGGCGCCCCACGTTGTAATTTTTTTAAACTTTTTTTGCAAATTACATTTTAGCAAGGACTTGAAACCCCTCCATCTCCTAGGTTTGTGAGTGGCACAGGGCAGGGGGTGGCGTGGAGGGAGATATGCACGCTTTAGTAAGACTTGGAAGTGTTCAAAAAGAGAAATTCCATGAAGATACTATGGCAACCACTGCTCCAAAGCCAAAGTCAAAATGTCTTCATTATTTATTTTCAGGAGAAAATGTAGAGTATTGCCAATGCATTCGGTCCAGCGTACTCACCCAGTCCTGTCGCAGGGCACGACTCCCCAGAGATCCAAACCATCCCTTGTTAAGGTGCCTGTCTAAACAAAAACAAGCACTCGGTTTACTCTGAAGATTCAGCATCCCTATAAGGACAATCCATGAGGTATGTTTGAACAGGAAAATATATGTCACGAACACATTACTGAGCTCAGCACTTCAAGGAAGGACACAATGATGGGGGGATCTGGGGTCCCGGGCAGAATTTTTGATGAGCTCACACCAGTTGTCTGGCCAAGCTGGCGATAAAGGGAAGAAAACACTTTCTGCCTTTCATACTCCAGAGGCTGGTTTTGACGATCTAATGGTAGACTAAATGGGTGGGAAAGTTTCGGGAAGCCTGTAAGAAGGCTTCCCAAGCAGAAGATAAAAAGTGTGTCATCAGAAATAAGTAATGGGAGTAGACTGTGTCCCTGCTCTAAACAGATGGTTTGCTATTTGACACCTTAAAAAAAGGTGCTTAGTGATATTTCTCTCAGTGCAGGATAGTGATGAAGAGATTGGATTCATTTAAAACACCAGCTATGTGACCTGGACAAATATTTAATCCCTTTGAACATCAGAGCCCTCATGTGTGCCACGCTTATAATCGAAGAGGGTTGTCGTGAACATCAAATGAGGTAATTCAAAGTGCTTAACTTAATGTCTGACACAGAGTAGGACCAAACTGTAATGATACGTACTCATAGTTATTACTCATTTTGTTCAAATTCATGTCATAATGGTCTTTAAATTGAAAGACCATTACGAAATGGTCTTTCAATGGTCCCCTGCTTCTTCTGCCAGGCCCAAGGAGGAGATGATCCTCTAAATAGAACGGCCTTCTTTGTTATGCTAGTTTCATCACAAAATAATACTGCGATGCTGGCCAGAGCCATGTTAACCTTCTGATCTTGGTAGAGCTCTCTGAGATTCCAGTAATTATATAACACCGCTCTGATCCCCTTGATTCTCTGTTGCCAAAAACCTCAAAGTACTGTTTAATGGGCAGAGTTTCAGTTTGGGAAGATGGAAAAATTCTCCAGTTGGATGGTGGTGATGTTTGCACGACAATGCAAATGTATTTAAAGCCACTTAAAAATGGCTAAAATGGTTAATGTACATTTTGCCACAGTAAAAAATCAGTTAAGGAAAAAGAGAACAACAATTAAAAAAACAAAAACAAACACAAAAAACACCTCAAAGTTTCTCCACTTCCTAAAGAGTAGGTATGAATTTCTTAGCCAGACATTAAAGGTGCCTCCCATTACTAACAGAACCGCAAGCTTTATTGCTTTCCTGAATCCGTTTGTGTGCCCATATCCACCTGCCTCTAATACCTTTGAATTGCATTAATTTTCTCTACATTATGGAGATTTGACATCTTAAATTTTTTAAAAAGATTTTATTTATTTATTTGACAGAGAGAGAGATCACAAGTAGGCAGAGAGGCAGGCGGGGGGGGGGGGGGGGGGAGAAGCAGGCTCCCTGCTGAGCAGAGAGTCCGAGGCGGGGCTCGATCCCAGGACCCCGAGATCATGACGTGAGCAGAAGGCAAAGGCTCAACCCACTGAGCCACCCAGGCGCCCCGTGATTTGACATCTTAAAGCCTTTCTAAGGAAAGATTGCATCTCTGGGGCTGGCCAGTTCTTACAGAGGTAACAAGGAACTCAGCATGTTTGACATGAGAGCTAACTAATCCTCTACCTGGCCCTTCCTCCTCAGGAGGCAATAGTTCTCTGCCTTCATCATCCCAGGGCCAAGTGCCGGAGACAACCCTAAAGCCCAAAGCTCACCCAAGTCATTCAAACTAGCGAATCATAAGCTATGGGCTGACTTGCCCTCCCTGGAGAGACCCCAATAAACACCACGGCCCCCGCATTTCCCTCTCTCCCGCTTTGCTGCCTCATCCAAGACCAGCATTCCTCCTGCGGCCCCACGTGGCAAGCCGTGGCTCTCCTCAGCAGGAGAGCTGGGAGTAACGTTAAACTTCTTTCAGAGGCAATGACCTCTCTCCGCAGTCATCAGTCACCTTGACAAATGAAGATCTGGGCTCAAAACACCCCGTCTTCTCCACCTTCCCCTCTCACAGCACCCACCCTCACCCAGGACGGGCACAGACCAAAAGAATACACTCAAGAGAAGGTAGATTAAGAGGCCGGATGGGAATAACTGGCATACAATCAAGGATAATTTTAAGCAATATACTACGGATGGGAAAATTAAGGATTTGGTTGGGGTTTTCCTATAAACAAGTCCAATAAACCAAGTAAAACACAGTTAAATGAATTCTTCCTTTTTTTATTCATTCACTAATTCAATAAACGTTTATTGAGCACTGACTCTACACTAGGCAGTATTCTTAGCATTAGGGATACAGCTCCGACTATAGTAAAGGGTTTCAGTTTTGTTCTTTGTATGGGGTTTGTTTTTTTTTTTTTTAATTTATTTATTTATTTGACAGAGAGAAACACAGCGAGAGAGGGAACACAAGCAGAGGGAATGGTAGCGGGAGAAGCAGGCTTCCTGCCGAGCAGGGAGCCCGATGCGGGGCTCGATCCCAGGACCCTAGGATCATGACCTGAGCCGAAGGCAGCCGCTTAACGACTGAGCCACCCAGGCACCCCTGTATGGGGTTTTGACAGAGGAGGGACCGAATGCTATTTTAATTAGCTGTGTTTTATAGAATATCGGAGCTGGAAGGACTGTAAAATATTCACCTATTCAATATTTACTCTCCCTCCTCTAAACTCCAGCATCTGAGAGCCCAAGAGATGTGCCTTTCCTAGATCACACACCCAACCGGAGATAAAATGAAGTCCAAGGCCACATCCTCTGTTTCCGGCCCCAGAGGAGTGTGAAGTACCTGCACCAGGTGACAATGAGGAAAAAATGGTGAGGGCATGAGGATGAAATACACATACCTTGTCAAAGCAGACAAGGTTTAATTGTCCACATACATTGATCCTCTGTGGGCTGATGCAAAAAATGCCTCTCTTCTTCAGCCTCCTCTGGGCATAGATAATGCCCGTGGTCAGAGCAGCCGGCAGAGCAGGAGGAACCGCAATTGTGATGACATCGAGGGCTTTCTTCACCACCTCCTCTGGAGGTTCCTGGGACAAAAAGTCGCTCTTCAGCATTAACAGGTAAATCAACCCTGAACATTACGCATATGGCTTTTTTCCCTCTTCTTCTTCTTTTTTTTAACTCACTGGTCAAATTCCCAAAAATGATATGAAAGGGTCAAAGAGTATGGGTCTCGTAAATTTTTCAAAGTGCAGTGAAAACGCTCGTAATGCTTCATACTACTACCAGCAGAGAACAATGTACAAATCTGCCGTGGCATCACCGACATTGGGTATCGGGGTTTTATTTTAAATTCCTTATTTAATAACTACACAACACTACATTATTGGAATAAACATATTCTCAGATTGAAAATGAAAAAATAGTGTAAGGAGAAGTGTACCAGACGAGAGGCATGTTGATAGCTCAATAAATGGTGTTTTGCCCCTCTGGATCTTATTTTTATAATATTACTTGAAGATCAATCGCTGATATTGGGGAACTGTGTTTCAGTGTTCGGCTTTGTTTCCCAGGTTTGTAAACCATGCCTGAGATTAAGGTTAACATGCAGAGTATAAATTACACATAGACGAGTGTATGTGTGCACTTAGTAAAAGAGCAAAAGCAGTTTACCCCGCTGAGCACATAGACGCACAAAGTATAGATCATCCCGATGGTTGCTGTCCCTACAAGGCATAGGAGGAAGCTGATGGCATCCCTGTAGAGCTTGAAGTTCATTGGCTTCGGGTAGAGAATGGATCGCACGAGGTCACCTTTTGCAGTGTTGAATCCTGGAGTAACAAACACATACTCCACATTCTCAGGATGACAAACACTACTGGTAGTGCTCTTCTAAGCCTCAGCATGACCTTTGTTTTTCTCTAGAGATATTCAAACAGTGCTTAAGCCCAAGGACCATTAAAGGATAGTGGGGAAAACATCTGAGTGCTGGAATGGAAACATCGCACCACCCCTATTTCAGAGCCTATTACTCTCTGATTTTTCTTCTCTCTACTTTCACTTTCAATGCATTCCAGAGCAAGGAAACCACCACACTGGGGTCAGAGCACAGCTTTTCCAAGCATAACTTCATTTTTTTTTTTTTTAGATTGTATTTAGTTTAGAGGAAGCATGCACGAGAGCGGAGTTATGCACGAGATGGAGAGGAACAAGCAGTCCTGTGCTGAATGCCCAGCTCAACGTGGGGCTCGGTCTCACGACCCTGAGATCATGACCTGAGCCAAAATTAAGAGCTGGATGTTTGACTGACTGAGCCACCGAGGCAACCTTAAATATGACTTCATTTTAAGGAAACGACTCATGAGCATTCTCACACACACACACACACACACACACACACACACACACTCACACACACGTTACTTGAATTTAAACCATATATATGGCCCACTAAATACCGAAGGACTTAATTTCTAATACTTTTCAGTGTCAAGCTTTCAGCTTCTAACCCTGCCTAGAAAGGACTTGGGATTTGGGGTAAAAAGATCTAGGTTCTAGGTTCAGCTCTGGCGGCGACTGGCTGTGTGATTTTCTTTCTTAAGTCTGCTTGGATTGTGCTGAACTCAGCCTATTTATGTACAAAGCGGGAACAGGCATCTTTGCTGTGCTGACTCGATACATGGAAATAGTTTAGAAACCGCAAAACACATAAATAGTCATTGTCACCGGTATTATTTTTACTAAAAGGCATACGCCATCGTACAATTCATACTTACAATATATAAATTTATATATATTTGGCTTATTACCTAAAGATCATTCCTTACCTAATAAATTTAAGGCACTAGACAAATGGAGCAAAAATATTTCATTGAAGTAACAGAACAAAACAAGAGCGGCTAACTCACCAGTCTGCAGCACGACCGCTCTGACGGTCGCAGAACGAGCTCCCTTGGCTTGGATAATCTCTGTCCCACAGAAGAGGACATGCCGTTTATAGTCTGCTTCACTCTGTGTTTTCCAGGGATCAGCGCTCTCTGTCTTGGGTAATGGAGTTTTAGTCACTGGAATACTCTCGCCTGTAAAAAGACAAGCATCTCATTTTGTGAGGTGAGGAGCCTTCGCTCTTTTAAATCATTCATGCTCGCATGCAGCATGTGGCAGACATTTGCTAGAAGCTTGCCGTGGGGGAAGGGACAACCCTAGGTGTTAGGTATACAAGGAGAAAGAAAGACAGTTCTTGTTTTTAAGAGATTGGTAGTCCAGACAGGTATAATGTTGTATTAGAAATACTGGAAGTTTTGTAACATCACACATGGATGCTTAAAAAGCCTAGAAATAGCTATGTAGGGACTAGCAAGTTGTGCATTCCAGAATGTAGGGCGTTGGGGAGTGAGTGGCCACGAGCGGTGTGTAGGAGCCAAGGCACAGAAGGCCTAAGTGCATATATTCAAGTGTTGAAAAGGTTTTTGCAGGCATTAGTGGCAGAAGGCAGGTGGGGAGATGTTTCACTGCTTTGTTCAAGAGACTAACATCATATTTGTGTGTAAGAGAGAGCACTCTGTCTGCTGTATGGGAGTGGGCTGAAGTCTGGTGAGATCATAGGCTGGCCACCCAGTTGGAGAGAACGAGGTCTGAACTATGGCAGTTAGCAGTGGGAACAGAGAGAAAGTGCTGAATTCGAGAAATAAGGAGGTAAAAACGTTACAAAACTTGCGGCATTCTTTTTGTGTTGGCAGGTCGTAGGGACAGAGAAATTCGAAATGGCTTTCTGGCTTCCAACTTGGGAAAATGAGCAGAGGGTAGTGTTCATCATTAACACAGGGATTATAGGAGGAAGGAAGAATTGCCTTATGGTCACCATGAGTTGGAGATGCCTTGTGGAACGGCTCTGCTGAGCTCTTGCATTTATTAATTTGGGTCTGGACTTCGGGGGAGAGGCCAGAGACATTTAGTCATATTCACCACCTTACAGACTATGATTCAAGCCACGGGAGAGATGAGATTACTTAGGGACCATGTGTGAGGATAGAAGAGGATAGGGCTAGGACATAGCTCTGAGCAACACCAATGATGAAGAGTATAGGGGAAGAGGAACAGCTACAGGACACTGGATCGTGTGGTCAGTGATAGAAGAACTTGGAGAGATAGCGCTGTCTTAGGAAGTGAGGGAGAAGTTTACCAAAGGAGGAGATGGTCCGAATAGTCAAAAGCAGCAGAGAGGTCCACAAGAAGAAAAATCTGCAGAATCCTTTGGATTTGGCAATTGGGACACGATTGACTTTTGCCAGTGCAGTGGGACAGATTGGAGCAGGTTGAAGTGCTAATACGAGGTGGTGAATGAAGTTATGGGAATAGTTAGACTGTTCTGAAAAAACAAACCTTGTAAAAGCCACTCACTAGTCTTCGCAGAGGAGGCAGTCCAAAGCCAGGTATATATTCTACACTTGTGCAGGAAAATGGTCCTGAGCACTGCAAAAGTCCCAGCACTCAGGGATTTTTACAAATCTACATATTCCTTCTAGGAAGATGCCACACATTTAAAAAAAATTTTTGGTGACATTAATAGAAGAAAGATATGTGTTCTTGTCTCTATTTCATGCCTTCCTGGGCTGCCCAGGGGAAATGGATTCAGTTTGGGCTTTCATGGGAACCACAGTAACTCAATGTGTCTTCTCAGCCCCCTAGTCCATCTGTGAAAAAGACTTTATGATTCTTCTTTATCTTATAGGAATGTTGGCAAAACATCTCCTCAACTGTATGCGTGAGAACTCAAAGCACTGTGACCTTGAACAAGTCACTTTGTCTTTCTGGACCTCAGCTTCCATATCCATGAGATGCAGTGACCTCTAAGGTCCCTCCCAGCTCCAGCATGCTATTTAAAAATGAAATACAGTTAGTCCAAAATTCCCAGTGTGTATTTTCATAGCAGGAGATGTACCAAATCAAAAACATGAACTTTTTGACCTGTTCAAGCCAAGCCAGAAAGAGCTTGGACTTGACCTTCTGGTTTTCAGGATGTCATCGACAGCTTTCTTACCCTCCAAGTTTATATGAAGATATATTTTATATGAAAACACTAAACATAAAAGTCGCAGATGATTCTGAAATGTCTAAGGATCTCTACAGCCTTTTAAAGTAAAATGACAGGGTTGTAATACCCTTTGTTCAAGGAGAAAATGCTAAGCATCCGGAAAGTTATAACTGTATCAAACTTAGCACATGGAAAGCAGCTTTAATTTGAACCCTCAGAGCCATCCAGAGCAGGGCAGTTAAGTAGGACTTGTGGGGGTGGGAAGGTCCCACGGCAGTCCCCTGCTCTGCCACTATGGTTCAGATAGAGGAGGAACCCAGGAGAGCTTGCAGAGGCTGGAAGTCGTGAGACAGAACCGTACCTGTCAGCATGCCTTCATCTACCACACAGCTCCCGTCAATCAGGATGGCATCGCACGGCATTTGCACTTTGTTCCCTGTCAAAACTAACAGATCTCCAGGTACCAGGAAGCGTGATTCCAGCTCTTGGACTCCCGCTGAAAGTGTGAGATGGCAGGGTCAAGTCGGATTTTTTTCTTCCCCCACGAAAATATAATCTAACAACTCCCTTAATTAGAAATCAATGAAAAAGCACCCAGGGCATTTTTAAAAAGGAAGCTGTTAAAAAAATAAAAAATAAAAAAAATAAAAAGGAAGCTGTTCCTCAACACTGATTCAAAATCTGGAAACAATAAGAAAAAATGTAATGAATCACATAAAAACCTTTGTGTGGTAAAACAATAAATAAATAAGCAGAGGAAAAAACTAAAGACAAGTTCAGAAAACGTGTTTGAAACACGTTATATTATATTGCATTACAAAAGATTAATATTGCTGATATATAAAGAACTCCTTAAGAAAAAAGAGAGAGGTAGAGCAAATGACTATAGTAAAATTGCTAGGGATGTTAGCGGTTCAGACCTGCGCATGCAGGGACACAAAGCAAGTGGCACGGTAAACACTGGAAGAGATCTCATTCTTATTCCTAACTTAACAATTGAAAGTTCCTTCCTGCCTGCCTGCCTGCCTTTCTTCCTGTCTACTTTCTTGTAGTTCTTTCCTTCCTTACTCATTCCCAAAGCCATAGAGGTTAAACAAGCTAGGCATCCTTGCAGAAGTTTGGGGCTGTGGGTGGCAGGTTTGGGAGACTAACCAGGGTGGACAGGAATTTACATGGCGAGGTGCAGGGTGTCAGAGCCCAAGGAGGGAGAGAAGGGCCCGCATGGTGACAGTGGCCTGGTGTGGGATGTTGGAGTCCAAGCAGTGAAAAAGGTGTCTGTTTACACGGAAGTGGGGGAGAGCATCAGTTATGAGAGATGATGGGTCACACCCAGCAGGGGTTGATACACTAGGTAGAGGCTAATGAGAGCCAGGTTTCTGATGAAGAAAGGAAGTTACAAATATAGATGGAAATAAAATGAGACTGAACACTGTGGTATTGGATTAGAATTGGAGACAACAGTGTAAACTGATGGTTTTCAAAAGGTTAATAGATAAAGAAAATAATATAGATGTAAATAAATATGTATATGAGAATACATATGTATATAATATGTTTGCTTGTCTTTTTTTATACGTATTCACTAATTCTGTTCTCTGAGAGGGCCTGGGAGCAGTGAAATTCTAATAATAATGTGCATATCTAGTGCCCAAATTTTGGTTTTTAAATTCTATTCCTTCCCCCTCCCCACAAAAGAATCAGGGTTCCTTAAGGAAATGGCTGATTACACGGCTGGGCCAAAAAAATTATCATGTAAGCTGGAACATTGTGTTGCACTATTAAGTAAAAAAGTGCTCAAGGAAAGATAGAGGCAGATAGAAAAAACATCAAAACCAACTTAATGGGCTCTCACTGCCTAAATCTGTAGCAATTTGAGCATCACAGTAAATAATGATAAATGAACTATAACCCATAAAATAAAATAGGAATTCATGAGTCCATATGACATAAGTAAATGGATAAATAAATGGGAAGAAAAGATACAATTAGCAAATCACCATTTGGCAATTATCAAAGTAATAATTCAGCCAAGAAATAGCAATGGATAACTAGTGGGTAAATTTAATGAGGATGGCTTGTTTCTCTAGTCTCAAGTATCTCTCAACAAAATAACTATTAATTACAAAGGACAAAAAAGTAAAATTACCATAGAGAAACTGGGCAGATATTATTTAATTAAGTGACCCAAGTTAGCATCATCAGTAATAGGACAAGTTTAAATTATGTACCACCTCAGAGGAAACAATGAGGACATAGCACCACTTCTATGATATTCCAGCCCAAAGTACATACATAACCTGAATTTAACTATGAGGAAATAGCAAATAAATCCAAATTGAGAGACATTCCACAAAATAATCAGAGTCAAAGAAGTCAAGGTCATGAAGTCAAGGAAAGATTGAAGATTGAAGAGATATGTCAAACGGTACTATTGAGTAATTCCAAATCCTCTCCTATAAAGAACATTATCAAGACCACTGGCAAAACTTGAATGGGGTGTGAGCTTCAGTTGCTATTAATATGTCAATATTAACTTCCTGATGTTAATGGTTGCACTGTCATTTATGTAGGAGAATGTCCTTTTCTTTAAGAAATATATACCTCAGTATGTAGGAGTCAAAGAGTCATTATGTTGGCAACTTACTCTCAAGTGGCTCAGGGAAAAAATTATTGAATTATTCTTGTGAGTTTTCTTTAAGTTTTATTTCCTAAAAAAAGAAAAAAATAAATACACCTAACATTTCCCACCAAGCTAATTAGAAAAATCTAAAGGTTTACCAGCATATTCTGTCAACAAGGCATGAGGAAACACACATTTCTGGCACAAATGCAAGCTGCTACAATCTCCATGGAAAGAAATTTGGCTATATCTATCTAGCAAAAGAACATACATGCATTTATTCTTTAACTCAGCAATTTTAGTTCTCAAAATCTATGTCAAAGATAGACTGGTGGAAATAAGAAAAGACAAATATATGCACAAGCCTTTTGATTACAGCACTATCTTTATAGTAAAAAACTAAAAAATAAAATAAAATCCTTCAATAGAGAACTGATTGAATAAACAATGGTTTTTCCGTACATGAGAGTACTAGAACATAATGAGCAAAAAAATATTCATATATCCCGCTATGAAAGAATCTCTAGAAAACATAGTTAGGAATGTAAATATACCTGAAACTAATATAACATTGTACATAAACTATGTTTCAATATGTTAAAAAAGCATGTAAAGCAAACACACCAGCAAATATGAGCTAAGCCTATATGATATACCCCTGTTATCTAAGCAGCAGTGTAAATATATACACCATTCTGTACATATACTATGTAAATACGGATATTTGTATAATTGATTTGTATCTTTTATTTTTATTTTTTTAAGGATTTTATTTATTTTTTTGTCAGAGAGAGAGAGAAAGCACACAAGTAGGGGCAGTGGCAGGCAGAGTGAGAAGCAGGCTCCCTACCAAGCAAGGAGCCCAATGCCGGACTCCATCCCAGGACCCTGGGATGATGACCTGAGCCCAAGGCAGCTGCTTAACCAACTGGACCACCCAGGCGTCCCATTTTGTATCTTCTGAATGTAAGAATAAATCAAAAACAAAACAAAAGTGATTCTAACAGAGAGAGTGAGTGCACAAGGAACAGAAAAGAGGGCTAGGAGCCAGACTCTCCTGAATGCTTTGACTTACAGATTTAACTGTTGAACCATGCAGATATTTTATATGATTTGATAAAATATATATTTTATATAATTTATATATTTAATATATAATCTTATTAAATTTATAATTATACATTTTAATAATATATATTTGTGTATAATACCCACATAAACTAATACAAAATATACTTGAAAAGTTAACACTAAAAATCTAAGGCAAAACAAATGAGATAAACCTATTGAGTTGCTGGTATAACCATACAGAGAAGGACCATTTGAACAACTTCAAAACATAAGTTTTTTTTTTTAAATGTATAAGTTGTACACTTCGTATGGTATATCACAAACAGGGGAAAAGAAGAACTCCAACAAAATCTCAAATTGTTTTTAGGAAATTATATTCCTCCCAGGTGTTTTGGCTTTCAACTCTGAGATTACTGTGTATGAGGTATAGAGCAAATGAGTAATTTGTTGCTGTCATTGAGCATTGCAACTTTTGAGATGAAGGAGAGACAAAAGTACAATCAACAAAGTTAAGTAAAAAGTCCATAGTTCTAGGGGCGCCTGGGTGGCTCAATTGGTTAAAGCCTCTGCCTCCAGCTCAGGTCATGATCTCAGGGTCCTGGGGCTCTCTGCTCAGCGGGGAGCCTGCTTCCCCCTCTCTCTCTGCCTGCTTCTCTGCTTGTAATTTCTCTCTATCAAATAAATAAAATCTTTAAAAAAAAAAAAAAAAAGTCCATGGTTCTAAACTTGAATTAGAAATGTCAGAAGATAGGGGTCCTGAATGACCTGACTCTTGATTACAACTCAGATCATGACCTCAGGGTTATGAGATCAAGCCCCATGTCGGGCTCTATGCTGGGCATGGAGCTTGCTTAAGATTCTCTCTCCCTTTGCTACTCCCTCACTCTTTCTCTCTCCCTCTCTAAAAAGAAATGTCAGAAGACTAGGTCTGTCTTCTGAAAAGGCCAAGCAATCGTGACTAACAACATAGAAATGAGCACTCTGAGTGGTCAGGATGCGGTCTCTAACCATATATAAGAGCTCTTTGGAAAAATGGATGTGTCCAGGTTTGGAGCAGGAATTGTCCAAGGTAAGTTTGGAATATCAGAAAGCAACAAAACTTTTAAAAATTACTGGGGTCATAGCAAAGGAATTTAGAAGCCAACCTGAGGAGGCACTTAATGGCCAAAGATGAGAAAATTTGGTCACAGTAAGAAGAAAAATTGCCATGAATAGAAATGTGCCAATCCATATGAACTCATAATGACACTCAAAAATCCTTTAGGTTAGGGGCGCCTGGGTGGCTTAGTCATTAAGCATCTGCCTTTGGCTCAGGTCATGATCCCAGGGTCCTGGGATCGAGCCCCACATCGGGCTCCTGCTTCTCCTGCTACCATTCCCTCTGCTTGTGTTCCCTCTCTCACTGTGTTTCTCTCTGTCAAATAAATAAAATCTTTAAAAAAAAAATCCTCTAGGTTAATGCTAGAGAACCAACCCATTTTGAAAGCTGGTACATAAAAGGAAATAATCAAATATTAATCTTGTCTTTCTTAAACTAAATCTCAGGGTAATAAAATAGTTGAGGAGGGTGTTTTCTTTACAGAAATATTCCACTTAGTACGTGAAAATAGTATGATAGAAGTAGAAATTTGGAACTCTTAATGAAATAGTTAATCTAAGTCATAAACATTTACGTCTGCTAAAATCACAAATAGAAGATAATCAAATAGTATGTGTCTCTCACTGGAAGTATGCGATAACAACTATGAAGTATTCTTGTCAAAAACTCAAGTATGTATTGCATGGAGCACTGGGCATGGTACATGAACAATAAATCTTGTAACACTGAAAAAATAAAATAAAAGTATTTGGTAAAAAATTAAAAGTTTAGATAACTAAAGCAAAAACAAAAACAAAACTCAAGCTTCTAACAACCAATTTACAAGAAGTACAAGCTATAGAAAATCATGCTAAATAATTTTATGAATATGTAATCAATATAATCCAAACTGTAGAATCTGTTGGATGAACCATTTACTTTCTTCAACAAAAACTTTGCAAGGAAAAAAGTAAGATATAAAGGAAGGAATGTGTGGAGTTCAAATAACCTTGAGACTTATCAACTAACTGCAATATGTGGATTTTATTTGAATCCTTATTTGAAAATATACACATGTAGAAACACACACTTGTGATTCAACTGGGAAAATTTCAACCCTTCTATATAATTGACTTTTTTTAAATTATGGAGTTATTTTAGTTTTTTTAGGTAAAGGAATTAAAAGGAATCTTTATATTTTTCATAGATACTGCATTTTTTTCAAATGAAATTATATGATATCTGGGATAATTCAAAAATAATCCAGAGTGAGGAATGAAAAAGATTCAACGTATTGCTAATTGTTGAGTCTGAGTGATAGCTACATGGGATTTCATTATCATATTCTCCCCATTATTGTATGTATGCAAAATGTTTCACCACAAAAGGTTAAACAAGAAAATGACCAGGGTATTTTTAAAAGGTGAAGTTTTACTTCTAGTCATTTTGAGCAGATTTATATTCCCATTTGAAACAAGCAAAACCATACAAAATATATGAAACAATGGTTTTTAATACCTAACATAAACAACAAAAGACAGGAAAAAAGTGAAGGTGTCCTACAATTGCTGTTTACTGCCTTTAGAGTTTCCAGGCCATTGTGCAGGGAGGGGGAACCCAGACAAAATCCAGAGGTCTCCCTGGACAGTCTATTGAGACTAATCATGACAAAGACATGACAGTCTGTAGAGACTAATCATCACTTGCATTTGAAGAAACTACTAGCAATGAGCAATTGAACATGCACATTTAAAAATACCATTTACAATAGCTTCAAAATCATGAAATATTTAAGAATGCATCTTAGTGTGTGTAAGACCCATAAACCGAAAACTGCAAATCATCGCTGAAAGAAATCAAAGACCAAATTAACAAAGATTGAATAATGGAGACATATACTATATCCATAAGTCAGAAGACCCAAATTTATTAACATGTCAATTTTCCACATATGAATCTATAGGTCCAATCCTAATCAAAATTTCATTATGTTTTTCTTGTTAGAAATTGACAGTTTGAGTCTAAAAGTCAAAGGTCCCAATATCAGCAAAGCAACACTGAAAAAGAAGAACAAAGCTAAAGGACTAACGGTATCCTATTTAAAGACTAATTATAAAGCCATATGGTGGCATTGGTATAAAGACAAACAGATCAGTAGAAAAGAATAGCCCTGGAACAGATCTACCTGTGTTTGAGCAATTTTTGACCAAGATGCAAAGACAACTCAGTGGAGAAAATATAGTCTTTTCAACAAATGGTATTGAAATATTTGAATGTCTATTTGCAAAGAATGAACTTTAATTTAAAAAAACCCTCAAAATACAATATAGATCTAAATGTGAAACCTAAAACTGAATATTCTAGAAAACAATGTAGCTTTTGTTTTTTGTTTGTTGCTATTAATTTTTAAGGGAGACTGCCCATGTATCCTGAATTTAACATTATCTTATATGACTGACCATATAAATGATGAGTTCCCAACAGCCTTCAATTATCAAGTAGAAGGGCCGTATACAAAATAAGATCTAAGCAGATGTTGAAAGTCCAAGTGAATTTTAAGAACAGTTTTCTCACCTCCCAACATGTCTTCCCAATTCTGTCATTCTGTTGTCTCTTCCTCAATGTACATCTAAGACCTCAGATGAAGTTGTTTATGGCCATTAATAGACAAGAAAGAATCCCAAACATTTCATGGTATTAGATCCTGGCTTAAAAGAGTCACAGAATGACTATGGAGAACACCATAGTCATTCTCCTTCACAGTGCACAGAACTCCACCTTTTACATTAACTTTCCTATTGTTCCTGAGGGAAGAATAACTAGAAGACCAGATCTATGCTAATTTATAGTAGGGAGAAAAGAATTGTCCTGAAATATTGCAAGTATATTTGTCCATTAGAAGGCTCATTAATGATGTCTAGTCTGGAGAAGGCCTTTTATACCTGGAGAAAACAAAACAAAACAATACACTCATGGTTATCAGCTAACCACCAAGGACTTCACCAATAGTCTCATGAAAGAAATAGGTGGTAGTGCTCCTGATTATTCATGAGTTCAAAAACATGTTCCTCTATTCACCAAAGCTAACTGGGCTATAAACCCTGCTAAACACCCAATTTTCCAGGAGCAACCACAAATTTTTAGCCGCCATAACTAAATAAAGCTAAGCAAACAGCCTGGGTTTTGCTACCAACGGTTAAAACAAAACAGCAACATTTGATTTGATCTGAATGACACAAAAAGCAAGAGCCACAAAAGGAAAATTTGATAAACTGAACTTTAACAAAAGGAAAATATCCACCCTTTGGGAGACACTGTAAAGAGAATGGAAACAATAAGTCATAGAGCGAGAGAAGATCTTTGCAAATCATATTTGCAATAAAGGACTTGGATTTAGAATATAGAAAGAACTTCTTCTCAAAAGTTAATAATTAGAAAACAACCTAATAAGCAAAAGATTTGAACAGACACTTCACCAAGAAAGCATATAAGCAGAAAATAAGCACTTGAAAAGATGGTCAGTGCCATTAGTCATTAGAGAAATACAAATTAAAACCACAATGAGATACCACTACATATCTGTTAAAATGGCTAAAATTTAAAAAAACTGACCATACCAAGTATAGACAAGAATGTGGAGCCACTGAAATTCTCATACACTGCCAGTAAGAATGTAAAATGGTACAAACACTTTGGAAAACAGTTGGGTAGTTTCTTAAAAGGTTGAACATTTACCTCCCCTTATGACCCACCCAGTGCACATTATGTATTTTCCCATACAAAATGAAAGTGTATGTCCATGCAAAGACTTGAATGCAAATTTTCATTGAGGCATTATTTGTAATAGCCCAATACTAGGAACAACCCAAATTTCCAACAGTAGGTGAATGGATGTACAAACTAGTCTATCCATGCACTGGGATTCTACTCAGGAATAAAAAGGAATAAACTATTGACATATTTAACAAAAGGACACATTTTAAAATAATTAGGAATTTTGATCCCTGTAAAATTAACCCAAAATATGTTATAAAAGACAAAAAATGGCTACTGTATAACACCATTTATATAAAGTTCTAAATATGCCTAAGGATGGGGATGGGGAAAGAGAGAGGTTGAGAAGAAGGATTAGAAACAGGCACAAGGAAACCTTTGGGGGTAATGGATAGTTATTGTCTTTATTGTGGTGATAGTTTCATGGATAGTTAATGTGGATGTACATGAGCCAAAATCTATCAAATTGTACATTTTAAGTATGTTCAGTTAATTATATGTCAATTTTACCTCAATAAAGTTTTTTTTAAGGCAAAATGTCTCAAGCACCTTATTCCTTTAAGTAAATGCATAGGGCAAAAATGCATGTGAAGATGAGAGCAGTAGAAATAGAGATAAAAATTTAAATCTTCTTTTGATTCATATGAACACACATAGATCTAAAATAATGAGACTTACCTTTTCTCCCACATACAGAGACTGTAATGGTATTATGCGACTCAACTAGACGGTGGAGTTTTACAGATTGCTGAAAAAGAAGAACAGAAAATAGGAAAAGGCTTATCTATTTGAGGATACATCCAAGGTATTAATTCAGTAAAGCATTAGTCTCTTTAAAGATAGAGAACTGTATTGTTCCTGACTGAATACACTGGCTAAAAATGAAGGACTAAGTAGCCTATTAGTCAACTGAAAAGTCATCCAACTTGTGCTGTTCACCAACAATAAGAAGTACGTGCTCTTTGGTAGAAAGGAATTTCCCAGCATGCTCGGTTCACAACTTTGTGTTTAGTTCTTTCAGTAGAGAACATCAAGAACTTTAATCATTCAAGATATGTGTTTATACCTAAATAGCTTCAAGAGCTAAGCATTATTTCAGGCTTGAGTTATCCCACATCATAGTTCCTAATCTATAATTTTATAAGGAGTTGGTGGTGCCTGCTATTTCCTCATAGTCTATGTTGTATTAATAAATGAAATACACAGGGCATTGAGAGTGAATCAATAACAGGATAGAAAAGAAAGGTACAGTAAAATTATATTCGATGTCACATTTATTAAGAAACTGTTGTGTAAAATAACTACCTGGTTCTAGGGGTTAAAACTCCTAATCATTTAGTGTATCCATTTTTTTAAATTCTGCTTTTGCTATTTAAGACACCCCTAAATTTCCTGGCATCAAACCATTTATAGATCTAATACGTCCGAAGAATGATTAGTAGAATAATATAAGGTGAAAGATAGACTGTTCTACTGTTAATTTATTCTTTTATTCATTTTTGCCTTCACTCAACTTTTATTAAACAACCTTTATGGGTCAGGGACTATGGTGGAGATGGGAGGTGGAGATGGAATGGTCAAAAAGAAAAAAGGGATATGATTCTTATTAGCAAGGAATTTACAACCCATTGGGAGAAGGATTTTTAACCAAATAATTACAAACATAAAGGTATCATTACAATCAGTAATAAGGGGAAAAAATGTGCTTTTAGAGCATACATAGCCAATGGGAGCAATAGAAATCTTCCCTAAAGAAGCAACTCTGAATCAAATAGATTTTTGAATCTATGAATCTCAAACTCAAAAGAAATATTTGGATTTGAAATATATATACATTTAAAAGTCATTTTAGAATTCATTGGTATATAGCTATAAGCATAATGAAGAATCTCTTAACATACTCATATGAAAAGGCCAACAAGACATATTATTAGTAGTAGTAGTAATAAAACTAGGTAGGAAATAATATAATGATGGTACCTGAAGCTAATATAATGATGCTACAGTTTACATATTGTTTTGATGTTGAGACACCCCTCCCCAGGGAAAAGCCAGGTAGAGAAGGATGAACTATAAAAAGAAATTGAAAAAGAACAACTAGAGAGGATGGAGAGTGTGTGTCTCTGAAGCCTAAGGGAAAGAGCGCTTCAGAAAGAAGCAATGGAGCAGTTAACTGTCCAATGCAACTGAGAGGTTTACTGAAAGCTGCAATGTGAAAAAAAAGTCCACTGTGGGAGGGGGACTATAAAATCAGTGAACAAAAGACCGACAATCCAATAAAAATTAATGAAGGACACAAATACAGTTCACAGTGAAAAAATACAAACAGCTTAGGACATGAGCAAGTGCTCAACTCGTAATAGAAAACATGCTGCTTAAGTTATGGGATTCTATTTTCACTTATGTTGGCAAAGATAAAGAAAACCAACACCATTTACTATTGGGAGGAGTGTAAATTAGTATTCTTTGTTTAAGAGGCATTTTGATCACATCTATTAAAATAATACGCCTAGGTTATAATTATAATTTCAAGTATAGAAATTTCTTATCTCCATGCCAGTTACATATAAGTAGCATACATACCTGTAATATACATATCTACATGTAATACAAATTATGTATACTCATAATTTATATATATTTATAAACACACATATATATTGGAGATGTGAACAGGTGTATGTGCAAGAATTGTCATTATTTTAATAGCAAAAGACTAGAAACAACTTAAATATCCATCAACATAACACTGGGTTTAAAAATCGTGGTATATCTAGAGAAAACATACTTGTGCAGATATGGAAAGATATTTAAGATATATTAGGTGAAAAATGCAAGTGCAGAACAGTGTACATAGTGTATTTCCATTTGTGTGAAACAAATTAGCGCATATGTGTTTAATACTGCTAAACGTTATAGAATATTTGGACCCAGTGGACGCCTTTAGAAAGGGGATCTGGATACTGGAAGAACCAAGGTGGGAGGGATATTTACTTTTTATTTAACACTGTATTGTTCTATTTGAGCTTTTTAAAAATTGTGTCCATATATTACTCCTTCTACTAAGAAAAAAAATAACTAGTTTAAAAAAGGAATTAAAAAAAAATTTAGAACTACTTATGGCCTTAGGATTATAGGGGTGACCTTAACAAGAGTTTTTTAATGGAATCACAAAAGTGAAAATCAGATCAGTATAGCAAAAAGTGAGAGGGAGATGACTAAGTGATGAGAGCATGCAAAAAGAAGTTTTGCTGTAAACGGAAGAGGAGAGGCTGAGTAGTAGCTAAAGGTAAAAGCTTCATCCAGAGAAGGAATTGTTAGCTCTCTTGAGCACGTTTAATGCTGACGGAAAAGCCCTTGGTGGAGGGATTGAGGAGGTCATTCAGTGACCACACAAGCACCCTGAGCCAGTGGGAAGGAATGCTATTGCAAACACAGGCAGAGCTCTGTCCCTTTCTCCTCTGCAATGAGAGGGCAGAGCAGAAGGGAGGCAGATACAGGGTCATTTGGCAGTTAGTGAGTGGGGAGTTGAGCAGATTCCTGTCTTACAGTTTCTATTTTCTTTGTGGAACAAGTGGTGAGCTTATCTGCTGAATTAGAGAAGTGGAATAAGAGCAATTGGGCATCTCATAAAAAGGGAGGAGAGATTGGCTTGAAACCTTACTTTTGAGAATGGGAGAATGTGATGCACCAATCTCTTCTACATGACTTTTTCCCAAAAACGCTTAGACCCCCTTGATGTGGGCATAAAAAATTCTAGCCAAGTGTTGGACTCAGGCTTTAACAATTAAGTACCAACCAAACGAAAAGGGCAAAAGAGTCGTTACTAAATAGACTCTTCCACCTCCACCCTCTTCTACCATCTTCAAGATCCAACAGTGTTCTCTGCTATATTTTTTCACTTATTCACAATTCATAGATATTTGTAAATTCTTCTGGCTGACCAGCCTGAGTAAACTAAAGAGGGGAAAAAATAACTTGGAAGGTTAGGAATTGGGATGTGAGGGAAGGAAAAGGACTAACATTATTCGGCATAAGTACTTGTGCTAGATATTCACAAACTTGGTCTCATTTATTGCAGAGTGGGCAGTGACTATTTCCTGGTTCTTCTTTCTAACAAAATTTCAATAAAGTTCCTACTGATCCCTTTCTGTGGCCACGAGATTAGTGGAAAAAACTCACCTCTCTGAGATCATATACTGTCAAAGCTATGGACGTGATGGACATGATTATGATGGCAAAAGCATATTCCTTATAGTCCTCACTAAACCACAAACAGACACTGAAGAGTTGAAATATGTAAAATGGATTTAAAACCTGTTGGAAGGAAAACAGGAAGAAAAAGGGTATACTTAGTCTTCACATTTAGCTATTCATTGACTTGTTTGCTTTCATCAGTTACCCCACACAATATTCTCTTTCTTATTATGTTTATTCAGCAATCGTCATATGCCAGACACTTCACTAAGCAACTTTACCTGAATTTTCTCTTTTAATTTCCATAAGTACCTTATTACCCAGAAGCTATTACTTATCACCATTGCAAAGATGGAGAAGCTGAGCCTCAGACCTTGACAAACTTGCTCAAGTTCACACAGCTGCAATAGTCACAGATTGAGGCTTAAACCCAGGCAATATGGTCCTGGAGCACTTACTTTTAAGCACTGTTGACCTTATCATTTACTAAGTAGTGTCTCATGGGTCCTCATGCTGACCATCGTGAGGGTAGAGGGTGTGGATATTACTAGGTCCAGTTTACAAGTACTGGTCATAAGAAGGGTAAAGTTAAGATTTCAGGTTTACAAAGTTAAAATTCTCGAGTCTGTTGTTCTTTCCTATGACACACCATCTACCATCTTAGAAGCCATCAAAATACTTCGGAAAATACTTCAGCTAAGCTGAAGACTACAATTGCTCATAAGGTGAGAGCCAAGCTGAAAGTGGGAAACTGTCACTGAACATCTAGAACACTATGGAGAAAGGAGAGGCTAACTCCAGGTCATTAGCCTGTTTTGGTTTAAGACTTTTGTGCCCTTACTTTAATACTCTCTAGTTGATTTCCATTTGTCTAAGATGGGAACAGTATTCCCTGCCTCCGGTTAGGGAAGGAACACACGGAAACATTTCCTGTCAGTTTCTTTTGCTTCCTTCCATCCCTGAAAGATAGCTTGCTAGAAATATTCAGAAAGTACCTTGAATTTAGTATGCTTTTTGTAAAAGAAGTAGTGAAGGAAAAGACCCCCAGAGTACAGCTGTATGATTATAGTTTCCTAATAATCATGGCAAAATGAAAAATAAGCCCAGCAGTAGAGTCAAAGAGGAAAAATTCAACTCAGTAAATGATGGTCAAGTCCTTTTTTTCCTACCATATGCACATTGAGATCGAGAAAACTGATAAGTCCAAGCAGATTTTTTTCTTCCTATAATTTTAGATGCTGAGAAAACTGTATATTGTTGCCCATAAGAAGAGTTCTGAGTTTTTAAATTTTTAATTATTATTTTAGTTTCACAAATTTGAGACAGACTAAGAAGCATAGGATTAAAAAGGAAGGAAAGAAAAGAAATGTATGTTTATCCAGTTATAAAAGAAAAGGTAGATATATGAGCATCATATCTTATACTGTATTAGGCAACATATGCAAAAGATGATCTCCAAGAAAAAGAGTAGAAAAGACATATGAAGAAACTATACTTTGTATTTTTTGAAATATCTCAAATTACAGTTATGTGTTAACAAGTAGCATTCTTGATCTTTTGACTAGAACTAAACTCCTTTATTCTCTAGCCAGCACCAAGAGAAAGTACTGATTACCTCCTTGATGAGTAGTTTCCAAATTGGTGTGATTTCAACATCAATAGTATTAGGCCCACATATTAACCTCCTATAGGGAGAGATCATAGATCAGTCAGTTACTAATAATAAAAATGAAACACATTTTTTACTCATTCCTGAAAAGGTCCTTTCTTTTCCTCACAATCAACAAAAGCCCCCCTTGTTATGTAATGCCCCATCCTTTTCAAATAACTGAGGAAGGGGAGAGTTCCTAAGGCAAAAAACAATAAACTTGATCATTTTGCATCTACTGAATTGGCCTCTTCCTCAGGTCTAAATATTTCCCTGATGGCAATTTGGGTATTTAACTTAGCCATTGTCTCATGCAAGTAGTTTCAAGATTGGCACTCTCTCAACTCTGTCCCCAACTTTGGCTCTGTGGATGTGGGACAGAGGATAATTACAAGAAAATCATTTTACCTTCTACTCCTGTTCAGCTCTGGGAAGCCGCAGAATTTAAGAAAAGGTGTTGGGATCTCAAAAATAGCTCTCACACACAGTTATACAGTCCTTTAATTGAAAACCTAGAGATAAGTGTCTTTGATAATGCAGAGCAATGACCTTTTATGAGTTATTTTGCTGTTGGGAACACCAACCACTCTCTCTGTGCCTTCTATATAGACTTTCAGATCAAATAGCTTGGGCAAATGGATTAGAGCAGTGCGTCCTGAACTTTAATGTTCACACAGATGACTTCATGATCTTGTTAATGTGAAGACTCTGATTCAATAAGAATGATGCATGGTCTAAGATTCTGTGTTTCTTTTTTTTTTTTTTTTTAAGATTTTATTTATTTATTTGACAGAGAGAGAGCACAAGCGAGGGGAGCAGCAGAGGGGAATGGGAGAAGCAAGCTCCCCACTGAGCAGAGAGCCCAATGCGGGACTTGATCCCAGGACTCTGAGATCATGATTCGAGCAGAAGGAAGACACTTAACTGACTGAGCCACCCAGGCACCTCCCTCCAGATTCTGCATTTCTTTTTTTTTTTTTTTTTAAGATTTTATTTATTTATTTGACAGAGAGAGAGATCACAAGTAGGCAGAGAGGCAGGCAGAGAGAGAGGAGGAAGCAGGCTCCCCACTGAGCAGAGAGCCCAATGTAGGGCTCGATCCCAGGACCCTGAGATTATGACCTGAGCTGAAGGCAGAGGCTTTAACCCACTGAGCCACCCAGGCACCCCCAGATTCTGCATTTCTAACAAGCTTCTAGGTGATGCTGATGGCAAGGCTCTAGGTCCCTTCAATTACTAAGAAACTGGGTGGAGGAGAATGTGAGAATCATAGAAACTTAAGACCAGCAA
>CM053603.1:121797097-121844007 GCA_028646535.1 Procyon lotor
GGGCTCGATCCCAGGACCCTGAGATTATGACCTGAGCTGAAGGCAGAGGCTTTAACCCACTGAGCCACCCAGGCACCCCCAGATTCTGCATTTCTAACAAGCTTCTAGGTGATGCTGATGGCAAGGCTCTAGGTCCCTTCAATTACTAAGAAACTGGGTGGAGGAGAATGTGAGAATCATAGAAACTTAAGACCAGCAAGAACTTTATAGAATCCTCCTCCCCTGGTTAACAATTAGGCAACCAAATCCCAGAGACGAGAGGTTACTTGCTCAAAACCACACAGTGAGATTTTGAGAGATTCTTCGCATTTCACACTGTGCCCTTTCTCTTTTCCTTTCACCTCCCATCTGTGTGACCTTGTTCGGGCCATTGTACTTCTGTGAGCCTCAGATTTCTCATCTGTTATATTGGGAGGATGAAGATGTTTGTTCTACCTCCCCCAAAAGGTTGCTCTAATGAACTGAGATAATATATGTACATGCATTTAATTTAACAATACTGAATAGAACGTTACAAGGTTTTCTGATATTCACCAGCTAAGATAACTATGTTCTGGGCTCTCTATTTGCTAATGGTAACTATCCTTTTGAGCTGATGTACATAACAGTAGGCACGGTACCTAATCTCTTGTTCTTCTCTTGTTAGACCTGATCCAAATTTTAGATGTATCTTGGCAGAACTGAGCCAGTCTTCCAAACAGCTGGAATAATAATAATGAGAAAGACATATTTAGAAATAATATTTTTGAGATAAATTTCTCTCTTTTGGATGAAATTGCCAAAACAACTTACCCAATTTTCTGGAACTGTCCTTCTAAGTTGTTCCAAACATATCTTATTTTCTGCACTTTTATGCATCTTACCTGCAAAAGAATAGTACTAAGAAAGTCTCTAGTTTAAGGATTAGTAAATACATAGGAGTTCAGTGGCTAAAGAAACACCTGGGGAAGAAGCAAAGATAGAGAGCCCCAGCATACTTAAGATGATCCTTTCCTAACTTACCCCAACCTTCTCAAATACACAAATGGCCTTCTTTATTAGAAGTTATCATTCAGTCAATGTGCATCATGGGCCTACTATATGGATAAGCATGTGACTAAAACTTAGTCTCTGCATTCCACTATTTGATAACCCAACAAGGGAAGAAAATGTTACAAATGAGAAAACTAGGGACACCTGGGGGGTGCAGTCGGTTAAGTGGCCGACTCTTGGTTTTGGCTCAGGTCATGATCTCAGGACCCTGATCTCAGGATCTTGAGGTGGAGTCCTGGGTAGAGAGCTCCACACTGAGCTTGGAGTCTGCTTGAGATTCTCTTTTCCTCTCCCTCCAACCCTCCTGCTCCTGCTCACACATTTTCTCTCTCTCTCTCTCTCTCCCTCAAATAAATAAATAAAAATCAACCTTAACAAAAGAGAGAGAAAACTATACCATACAGTCAAACATATACATGTCAAAGAAATAAAAATGTAATAGAGTATAATTTATAGTATTGAAATGTTGTAGAAATACAACAGAGAGGACAGGTAACTGAAGGCATCATGGAGGACATGACATCTGAGGTGCAGCCCAGAAGGGTTTGAAGACTTTTGCTCAGATGAGAAGGAAAGAGGGCATTTCAAAGAGATTATGCACAAGTTAGTTGTGGGGAGGGGCAAATGAGTGGGCCTATTTGACTACAGACTGGAGAATGAGGCTAGAAAGATAAATAAAGATAAATAGAGAAAGAACGTACAACCTTAAATGCTAGGATGAGGTATCTAGGACATTTTCTTGTAGGCAATGGACTTGCAGAGAAAACTATAGAGGAGACAATGACAAAGATTAGACAGCACGTTCTAGAAGACACTGAGCAGGATCTTTCAAGAAAATGTGCTCCAGGAAGTGAGGATCTGAGGGTGTGGGCAGTAAAAAAGAAAGGTGACATTAATGCTGATGGCAATTAGGCATTCTTGTTTCTGAATTTCTTTAAGCAATTGTATATGCAAATCTGAATCTCCATCAACTGGTAATGTAACTGAGCACAAAGAGATACAGCAAGTCTGTCCTACCATTAAGGAGCAATGCTTATAACCTCATTTTGCACATTGGAATTAACTACCAAGCTTTAAAAAATACTGATGTCTGGGTTCCACCCCCAGGCGATTCCTATTTCATTTGTCTAGGTTGCAACCTGGCCATAAATATTCTTGAATTTTTCTCAGGTAGTTTTAATGTGCGGACAAAGTTGAGAAACGGTGTTCTTACTTTTATAGCTTCTCTGATAATTGTGTCCTTGAGAAATTCAAGTAAATTTTTCTACACCTTCCTTTCCCCGTGAACAAATTGAGGCAACTGGGCAGATTATCCACTGCAGCTCTTCTGAGTATGCCCTATACCCATGAATAATATAGTCTATATAATGGTGAGATAATTTCTAGAACTGGCAAGAGCATATAGCTGAAACATAATAAGAGTTCTACTCTTTTTTTTTTGTAAATAAGTGAATGAATGCTTTTTTTTTTGTAAATAAGTGAATGAATGCTTTATGCAACCATGTGATAACTAGAAATAGAGGTTAAATCCCTAAGCTTCAAGACCTGGGTTACACTAAATGAATCTGTTTGAATGAATCTGTTTAAGTAAATCTGAACACTGTTTGATAAGTATATGTGTGTGCACAGGGATGTGCACGTGCACACACACACACACACACACACACACACATTCATAGTTACCCAGTAAATTGTTAAATGCTGTATGTTTTATTTTACAGAATGGACTTATTTCAGCAAGATTAGTTGCAAAATAACTTTAGAAAAATAAATCCTATTTTCCGATTGATTTTCAATATATGAAGTTGGAGTGCACTGCCACTGGGAGCGATTCATCCTTCACAAGCTTCAAGTTGGAGTAAGGAAAAAGTGTGTGAAGGTGGTCACAGCCCACATTGAGACCTCACGCTTCCTGCCTCGCACCTGCCTTTCCTGTTCAGTCCCCGTAATTCTGCAAGCAGAGCCAGACTGCACTCACAGCTACCATCTGTTGAGGACTTGGGGGCCTTTCACGTGTTCTCTTTAGTCTTGTTCATCGTCCTCTGGCACAACAGGCATTACTTTCACCTTCACGTCATCTTTCATTCCTGAAGTTCATTTTGATTAAGTCATTTGCCCAAGATCACACCTATTAAGAAGCTGGGGTCGAATTTGAACGCAAACCCATCCGGCTCCAAAGTCTGGTCTCTCAAAAGGATATAATGTTCAAACAAGTCTAAGAAGAGGGTCTGAAAAACCCCATCGCTGCCACGATTGAAGTCGTAGAAAGTGAGGGTTGCCTCCTTTATTAATTCCACGAGTTCAAAAATCTGAGTTAGAACATGTTTAAAGGGCAAGCTGTGGAAGAATGTGAGGTCCCTGCTCCATCAGGGAGCCTAAATCCACACTGAGATCGAGAAGCTAATAAAACATCATGGACACAGAACACCAACAGGTGAAGGCAGCAATAACGGAGAATAAAGAAGTTGCTGGTAAATTTTACCTCAGGCCAGAAAATAGAAAGTTCCATTACCTCCTGATAATTTCTTGGGGCCATTCCTCACAGAGTGAGAAGAATGATCCCATCATAGACCTTTCAAATATCTTTAACATTCCTCTAGCAGGAATCATCTCTGCCTGGAGTTTCTCTGCCTCCTTCATCCCCTTCAGAGGCTCTGGACACAAGTAAGAGGGTATGAAGTAAAATATTTGCATGGGGTGGAGTTTATTTGCCCGTTTCCTGGAACTTCAGACCAGGATACAGTAATTAGGACATCAGGGGGATGCGGTGGGGGTGACTGTCGTCTTTCTGCTCAGAACCAGGAAGCTTACCACTCCCCAGGCTTCCTGCTCCTCATTTCTTGTTGGAACACGTTGTGAGAGCGTCCTGTTTAACAGGTTAAACACTGGGTTTTCCTGTTGCCTGTGATGCCGCTATGGTCATTAGAGTGTCCTCCTAGCCTGCATCTGTAAACCTAACAGAGCTCTTTTGCTGACGTCTCCATACTCTCCCTGAAGGGCCCGAACGGTTGTCACGTCGGTACTGCAGCTCTCCTCACTGTCACCGTCAGTATTGTCATGGCTGAGACTGTGGAACCTCTTCCAATTTCAGTGTGAGTTTCTGTCCTTTATGAATGTAGTTCAGCACAGTTGACGAATCACCTTAATGTGCACCTTCTCACCTTAGGTTTCCAACGGCCCGAGAAACAGGCACAGAAGGAGTTATTGCTCTCATTTTATAAATAAGAAGCTCAAGGCTGAGAGAGGAAGTAATTAGCCAAACTCTCTAAGCCGTATGTGGTAAATGAAGATATCAAGCCTGGTGCCAGAGCTTTCCATTTCAAGACCTCTGCCCCTTCTTTACATTTTGTTTATTTGAGCATTTCTTCATCATGTTGTCCACTTATTTGTTTGATGCAACTAAAGAGGGTGGAGGTCAGTAATAATCTCGGATCCATAAAATTGATTTGGGATGACTACTTATCCAGGTGAATAACCACCTGCCAGACTACGCAGTCTGTTAGTTGAAGGTGTTTGACCTCTTTTGTTTTTGTTTGCTTGAGCAGTTAAGATACCAGGTGATAACAATTGACAATAGAGAAACTGCTCAGCCATTGACTTTTATTATTTTTAAAAATTGTCCTTGAGCTCATAAAACTAAACAGCTGTCTACACCAACATAAATTTAAGAGAAAACAGTCTGTCGTATAAAATAAATATGTCTTTGTTATAAATGTTAGCTAGTCACAGTCCAAGGAGTACTAATTTAATATGGAGAACAAGGAGTAACCCAAATACATTCAAATGACAGAACTCAAAATAAAGTCATTTTGAAGATATAGGAAAGGCCCCTAGGATGTTTCTGGGTGATTACCTTTAAGTAAGAGAAATCCTGTTTCATACGTTATGATACAGGGTCCGAAGGTACTAAAAGCTAATGTGTACTGAGCATCTACTAGGTACCTGGCACCGTATTGATCTTTGTATTCCTTAACTTAATAAATGTCATCAGTGAACAGCAGAGGTAGGCATCATCGTCATCATTTTATACATGAGGAAACAGGCTCAACAGAGTTTAGTAATGGATCCAAAGCTATACAGTTTAGAAAGATGAAGCTGAGATTTGAACTCTGTCTAGCTCCGAAGTACATGTTCTTTATATTGTTCTATATATACTGTAGAGGATTGGCACAGTGGATGATCTAAACTTATATTTTGGGGGAGAAAGATTACATTTCTCTAGCATCAGCTGTTACTAATAATTTACTTACCTTTAGGTCTGGCTTTCTGATGGCTCTATTTATGACGTACTCCTCATCTGTAATGAGAGGGTGGTCAGGAGTGACATCAAACTTGCTGTTTAATGATGACAGGTGGATCCACGTTACCTTTTTCCATGAATAAGTTTGGAATTCATCCTGAGGAAATAGACACCAAAACCCCCGTGAAGTTGAGAGAAGTCATCAGGCTAAAATTCAACCTAGGAAACATCATTTTAATATAATCCTGCAAGTTTATGATGTTAATAAACATTCTACACAAAATTACATGCCCTTGAACACTAGTAGATATAAAGCCTTAGAGGAAAAAGCCTGTCATCATTTATTGAAGAATTTGGATGTGAATATGAGGCAATGGCACATATAACAAAATTCAAGGATAGGGAGGTAGATTCTCAGAAAAGAGCTAGTTTTCCTTATTACCCTCCAAGCCATGAGGCCACAGCCAGATGCAAAATTTCACAGAAACAAAAAGGCAAACAAGCAAGCACTCCAAAGAGCCTTTCAAGGTCTCTGAGAATGGGAAAACCAGTTAAATCAAAACATCCCAGGGTTTTCAGACTTAACTTCGATTCTACCCCTTCTAGAACAGCCCCTGTGACACCATTTGGAGAGGGGGGACTATCACTTTCCTCAGTTCCAAAGATCCTCACTACCCTCTCTTGTGCTCTTAATAACTTTCTATTTTTTTAATTATTATTATTATTATGTTCAATTAACCATGATATCATCATTAGTTTTTGATGTAGTGTTCAATGATTCCTTAGTCGTGCATAACACCAGGTGCTCATCACAACACGTGCCCTCCCTTATACCCATCACATGATTACCCTATCCCCCCACCTCCCTTCTTTCTGTAACCTTCAGTTTGCTTCCTGGAGTCCAGAGTCTTTCATGGCTTGTCTCCTGCACTGATTCAGTTTTCCGTCCCTTCCCCTGTGGTCCTCTGTGCTATTCCTTATGTTCCACATATGAATGAAATTATATGATGATTGTCTTTCTCTGCTTGACCTATTTCACTTAGCATGATTCCCTCCAGTTCCATCCTAATCACTTTCTGCTTTGTATTTTCTTAGTTTACCTAGACCATTTGGAAGTCAGGAAACATGTTTTATTGTCCCTTATGTCCCCGTCCATGTGGAGAACTGTGACCTGCCTGGTGAGAGTGAATGAATGGATGTTTATCCATTGAACAAATGCATGGATGTTTGTCCATTGACTGAATGCATGGATCGAAGGTGCCCAGAGGGAACTATCAAAAGGTTAGCAAAGGTAGGATTCAAGGAGGTACCTTCTTCCATGAGCTTAACTGAAACCACTTCCCTTCAAGTTCACTGCTGACTTCATCTAGAGTGAATAGATGACTCACTAGAGTGAGTAGCATTGGATTGAGTAACCTCAGAGACAAACATAGTAGCACTGGATTGAGTAACCTCAGAGACAAACATAGTAGCACTGGATTGAGTAACCTCAGAGACAAACATAGTAATAACCGTGGTTATTGACTGGAGTGGGTAAGCCTTTTTTTTTTTTTCCAGAAAAAACAAGACTGATTTATTTTACTGTGTAAGCATTAAAAAAGTTTTACTCCTATACATAAATGACAAGAATAATATGAATAATATGACAGGCAAGTATTTGTAACATATAAAATAAAGGGTTAATACTTTGTTAGTGCAAACCAGCAGACAAACACTGGGAGTAAAACTGAAATAACGATTCAGAAAAGACAAAAAGGTGAAATGGGAATCCTGAAGGTTGGGTTAATAAGTAATAAAAATCCAATGAAAACACTGAAGTTCCATAGTTTATGTACGAAAATAGGCAGTATCTTCAAAATGATAAAGGAATTGTTAGAGAGGCATCCTCACAGGCTACTGAGTGCTCTTTTTAACAAAGCAAATATGACAGTTACATATGATTTGTTTTTAAAAATCATATTTATAACATTGTAATTTTATTTCTAGAAATGCACCCCTAAAGAATAACCATAAACATTAAAAAACCCCACATTTGTGCAAAAGATATTCATCATTTATACACTAACAGTTTTAAACAACTAAAAACAATGTAAAAGTCCAAAAGAATTGAATGGAATGGGTAAATCTTATACATAAAATCCACTAGGATGACTGGGACACCTCAGGAGCTAGGAAGGATGGCATGGGAAGTCCAGCCTGAGAAACAATTTGATGCCTAAGGAATATATATCAGAGCTGGGAATTGTCTCCACCAAACCCACATTTGCTGGGAAGAGTGTCCTAGATGCTGCAAAAGGACAGAAAAGAGAAGATACACTTGTTGTTGGAGCTAATCTCTTACATTGATCTCCTCAAGAGAAGCCCACCTCCACGGCTTTGCTCCTTTAGCTTCCTTAACCTGGATTATACATCCTTCTTTACTCTCTTTAAGCCTTCATAAGGCTAGACTCTAACCATCCTATAGGGCCCAGCTCAAACTTCACGTCATGGGAACCTCTCCAATTCCTCTTTCCCCTAAAATATCAGGGTACTTGAACTTTTACCTGTCACCTTATCGCTCCTCTTGGACTGCGGGTAGGGACTGTATCTGATGGGTATCTGTGCTCATCCAGGCCTAACACAGCCTCTGAGAGACAGCCCGAGACAAAGCCAGAGAGAGACAGAGAGGTAGGGTGGAGGCAGAAGAGGGGAACACAAAGCAAAGGGTGTGGGGAAGGAAGGGGAGACAAGGAGGGAAGAGAAGGAAAAAGAAGGAGAAGGGAGGGGACAGAAGAAAGGAAGGGGGAAAAGAGTAGCAATCTGAAAGTTAATGGGTTCATTTTAAAAACCAGCAAATATATAACTAAATCAAATTAAACCAGATTTCTATGGAGTTACCCTCAGAGCCTTAAAGTGATGGAAGATGGCTACATTTCTAATGACTGAGCCACTGAACTGGGGGACACGTTCTGGGTATTGTGGGTTAGGCAACGACTCCACAGGACACACCTTGACAATTATACAGTTCAGCATCATATGACTTTGCCTTTGACCACTTCAAAGGGAGTATTGTTGCGAGGGGGTTTTGTTTGAGTATCTAATAATAAGAAGAATCAGTTAGCATTTCTTTACCATTTCTGTTCTAGGTACTCCACCAAGGCCAGTCTTGTATGGGTATCAAGGCCAAAACCGAGACCTGAAGCCAAGTCTTCTCATTCCAAATCTTGGCTCCTTCCCCTTTGCTTCAACAAGTTGTCCATGCTTTTTTTGCTCATGTATGAAAATTACCATGAAATCTGCATCATATAACAAAGAGCATCCAGTTTTTCATAATCTCTGCTCTTTTGGCAGCAGAGAAACTGATTCCTAAAACCAAGCTGTCACCCTTGGGCCCTGTGTGACAGCAAATAGACTTCTTGATTATAATCCCTAAAAAGGGAATGGCAAAGTGGAATACTGAAACTCCCAAGCTCTCCCAGGCCAATGTTAACTTTTTTTTTTTTCCTAATAATTTTTATTTATTTGACAGAGATGGAGAGAGATCACAAGTAGGCAGAGAGGCAGGCAGAGAGAGAGGGGGAAGCAGGCTCCCTGCTGAGCAGAGAGCCTGATGCGCGCGGGGCTCGATCCCAGGACCCTGAGATCATGACCTGAGCCGAGGGCAGAGGCTTTAACCCGCTGAGCCACCCAGGCACCCCACTGGCCAATGTTAATCTAATGCACAACTGCATGCCTTAGTTGAAGTCAGTATGAGACCAAAATTCATCTATATGCCTCCATCTTATTACATAAACTGTATCATAATTAAATCAAAGGTATTTGGATATATTTGCTTTTAAGTTTATTTCTTACCATCTCTCTTACCCCCAAGCCCTATAACCCATAATTTTATATAATGCAAAGGTATATCTTTTTTTAAAAAATAGGTATCTTTTTTTTAAAGAGAGAGTGCATGGGGGTGTTGGGGGGGTGGGAGATGGGGGGGCAGCAAAGGGAGCCCAACCCCAAGCTCAATCTCACCCCTGAAATCATGACCTGAGCGGAATCAAGTGTCAAATGTCCAACACTTAACCGACTGAGCCTCCCAGAACACTGATATAATGCAAACTACAATTCTATAAGTCAAGTAAAGATACCATAGTGAGACAACTATTTTTGTTACAGTAGGTAATAATACTGATTTTTTTCTCTTGTTTACTGCCATGTTAAACACTCTGTAAAATTATTCACATTCTTACCCAACTTTTTAGGAAAAAAAGATCAGGCAAAGAAATGGAGGGAAAAGTGTGTCAGTGTGAGGTGGTCACTCAGGTTAACACCATCGGCTTCTCCCAGTTTTTGGTTTGGCGTCGTCCAACATGGAAAAGGCACAGGCCCCTTCCTGAGCAGATCTTACTTCTGAACCATCTTGAACATCACCGTAACTTCCGTGAGCCTAATTTTCTGCATCCGGCAAGTGGGGATGAGAATACCACATTTCATGGTTGCTTGAAGAATTAAATGCAGTAATACACAATGCATCTGGTCCATGGTCTGACCCGTAGCTGAGTGCAACAAATGCTCATTGGCCTATGTGCCTTATTTGTGCCTTATTTTCTACAGCATGTCATTCCTGAGAGCTTTCTGTAACTAGGACCTCGTTTTCCCTTTGAGGAAATGTGAGAGTCTCTGAGAGTCTTTCTTTTTATTTTTCCTTTCTGAAAAAGAAGCAGTTTTACCTGGAAATGGCTATTCCACTCCACTCTGTTTCCCAGCTCTCTCAAGCAGGTAATGATCCATAGGAGACTTAAGTGCACCGAAGGAGCTACCACTTTAAATAACTGCTTTGTAATGCAAATAATCCGAACTGTTTGCTTGGCAAGTCTAGACTTTTAACACCTCTAGTTTTCTGGAGTAGGCTTTACCTTCTTTTTATCAAGAGAATTAACCAGCTCAGTCCCTGAATTTTAAGAGTAGAATTTAAAATAATTCGAGAGTGCATTTCAAAGAATTGAATGTACGCAGGGGAACTTTGTTTGACCTGGATGGGTGGGGATGGGGTGGAGGGGGTCCTGGGCATTTTTTATTTCCTGTAGCCTTGCAATTTCTGAATTTTGAAATGCCAGGCTAACTTTTATATTTGCACAAAGTGAGTGGCCTTGTGTATCTTCTTACGACTTTTTGTAATACACATCTGTTGGAATTTTAGAGCAGTGTAATGGTCACTTTAAGTTCATGCCAATGCTGTGACTGACCTCCTTGTGTAAGAGTTTGCTACCCAAATTGCACTTCTGAGCTTGCCTTAAGAAGAAAAGTGACCCAGGGCACCTGGGTGCCTCAGTCGGTTGAAGATCTGCCTTTGGCTCAGGTCATGATCCAGGAGTCCCAGGATTGAGCCCCATGGGCTCCCTGCTCAGGGGGGAGTCTGCTTCTCCCTCTCCCTCTGCCCCTCCCCCTGCTTGTGCTCTCTCTCAAATAAATAAAATCTTTAAAAAAATTAAAAATGAAAAATAATTTTTAAAAAGATGAAGAAAAGTAACCCATTGCAAAGTTCCAAAGAGATATCAGAATGTCAATACTTTTCACTTGGACATGGATACATCACAATGCTAAAAGCATAAACTCTAGCTAAGATGATGTACTTAGAGGATTATGGATAAAATAATAATAACTTACATTTTTCAGTTTCTTTCTAATACACTACGCTTCCTTTACAGACCCATGACTTTGGCAAAATGCTATTCTTTCTACATTTAATTATCACTCTTTTCGTTCCTTTCCCCTTCTTGGTCATACCCACTGATACTCTTAATAGCTTGATCTAATATTCCCAAAGTTGCTTATCTGGAAAAAGTTGACATTTGTTAAAATGTAGGATTCAGTTATAAAATAGAGAAAGAAAGTTCTGTGCATTGAAGTAATCTCACACTAATTATTGACTCAGTACTCTTGGGACATGTTGCCAAAAAAAGGGCGTGGTGGTATGGAGAGTGGACAAAGCAGGGAAGTTATATGACAAAGCAAGGGCTATATCATGTTTGTACAGAAAAAAAAAGAAATCCTGAACAATCCAGCATATACTTTTGGAGAGATTAAGTATTTTGCTTGTTCTCATGATCATTTTCTGAGGAAAGAATGGGTAGTGAGTTAGCTGACTAATTGTCCAAAATGTCTGGAGATGGCGGAAGTAAGAAGTAACAAAAAGATGAAATTGTTTTTACAAAGTGTATAGTAACCAAGGCCCATGGAATGACTACATGTCAGGTATGGATTTCATCAAAGCATGTACCATCTCATTTATTTCTCATGACAATGTGGCAGGTACTATTGTTAGCCCCACTTAATACAAGAAGAGGAAGTAGAGGCAGAGCGGTTGTGGGGGTGGTAAGTAACTCACCTGTTATGGATCGGTTCCATATGTCGAAGCCTTATCCTCCAGTGTGAGTGTATTTGGAGACAGGACATTCAGGAAGTAATTAAGATCAAGTGAGGTCAGAAGGGTGCGGTCCTAATCCAATAGGACTGGTGCACTTATAAGAAAAGAAAGAACCAGACCTCTCCCTCTACCACCTGAGAACACAGAGAGAGGGTAGCTGGCCATTCGCAAGCCTGGAAGAAAGGTCTCACCAGGAACTAATCCTGCCAACACCTTGATCTTGAACTTCTGGCTTCCAGAACTGTGAGAAAATAAGTTTTTATTGTTGAAGGCCCGCAGTCACTGGTGTGCTATTATAGCAGCCTAAGCTAGTACACTGCTCAAAGTAGGTCAAGAGCAACACTGGGAATAAACCCAGGCAGTCAGGCTCCAGACTCTTCTCTTCCACTATTTGACAGTATGCTTCTGGGGAGCCTCTGGCCAGGGGATAATAAGGTCTCCAGTTCAGCTCTCAATAGAAGTTTTTCTTTTGCTACTTAGAGCTATGGGACTCTGAACTTTTCTTTAAACTTCTCTATGCTTCCATCTGTAAAATGGGAAAAAACAGTCTCTACCAGAAAAGACCAAGTGAGGCAATGTATTTGCAAATACCTCACAAACTGTAAATCATAGTACAAATGGCCCTGTGTTAGTAATCACAACGGTATCGTACTGGCACAAAAATAAACACATAGATCAATGGAACAGAATAGAAAACCCAGAAACAAACCCACAATTATGTGGTCAATTAATCTTTGACCAAGGAAGAAAGAATAAGCAATGACAAAAAGACAGTCTCTTCAACAAATGGTGTTAAGAAAATGGACAGCTACGTGCAAAAGAATGAAACTGGACCAATTTCTCACACCATACATAAAAATAAATTCAAAACATGTCAATGGCGTAAATGTAGGACCTAAAACCATAAAAACCCTAGAATAGGGACACCTGGGTGGCTCAGTCTAAGCTCAGGTCATGACCCCAGGGTCCTCGGATTGAGTCTCACATCAGGCTCCTCATTCAGTGGGAGCCTGCTTCTCCCTCTGTCTGCTCCCCCCGCTGCTTGTGCTCTCTCTCTCTCTCTCTCTGACAAATAAATACATAAAATCTTTTTTTAAAAAATCCTGGAAGAGAGCACAGACAGAAATTTCTCCTACATCAGCCATAGCAACATTTTTACTAGATATGCCTCCTGAGGCAAGAGAAATAAAAGCAAAAGTAAACTATTAGGACTACATTAAAATAAAAGGCTTCTGCACAATAAAGGAAACAACCAACAAAACTGAAAGGCAACCTAGTGGGTGGGAAAAGATATTTGCAAATGACATATTTGATAAAGGGTTAATATTCAAAATATATAAAGAACTCAACACCCAAAAACAAATAATCCAACTGAAAAATGGGCAAAAGACATGAACAGACACTTCTCCGAAGAGGACGTACAGATGGCCAAAAGACAAATGAAGAGATGTTCACATCACTCATCATCAGAGAAATACAAATCAAAACTACAATGAGATATCACCTCACACCTGTCAGAATGGCTAAAATAAAAAACACGAGAAACAAGTGTTGGTGAGGATGTGGAGAAAAAGAATCCCTCATACACTGTTGGTAGGGATATAAACTGACGCAGCCACTGCGGAAAACAGTATGGCAGTTCTTCAAAGAAATTAAAAAAGTAATTGCACTAATTATATATAATAAATATATAATAATTATATAATAAAAAAAAAGTAATTGCACTACTGGGTATTGACACAAAAAAATACAAAAACAGAAACACTAATTGGAAAGGATATATGCACCCTTATTATTCAGCCAAAAGAAAGAATGAAATCTTGCTGTTTGCAAGCCATGGGTGGAGCTGGAGAGTATAAGGCTAAGTGAAATAAGTCAAAGAAAGACAAATACCACGTGATTTCACTCATATGTGGAATTTAAGGAACAAAACAAGCGAAGTAGACAAAAGAGAGAAAGAGAGAGAGAGAAACCAAAAAATAGATTTTTACCTAGAGACAAGAACTGATGGCTACTGAAAGGGAGGTGGGAGGGGGTGGGTATAATGGGTGGTTGCGATTAAAGTGGACACTAAAAAAATAAGTAAATAAATAGCCGTGTGTAATGAAGGATAATGGCTTAAAAACTATTTTTCTTTAACAGAATCATTTCTGCTAGGAGAGGCCACAGAATCTCAGGGCTCTCTGGTTGAATGTCTAAGGAAAAACCATGTTGAAATAAAGGGTGGGGTAATGTAATTCAGCAGAGGGAATGTGTACCCAAAAGAAATATAATACTATTTTCTCTTATTTTCTCAGCCTTGACTTTTCACTTTAGCATCTTTGTAAGAAAGTGCTGGTAAAAACCATGAGACCATTAATTGCAGATTAAATGCAATTTATTTAATTGTATGAAATAAATTTTGAGCATCTGCTGTGTACTAGTAAGCCCTAGTTACTGTCTTCAAAAAGCCTATAATCAAATAAAATTTTAAAAAAACTATAAAAAAGGAATGTATAATAGGAAAAATTATACTGGGAAATAGGAAAAATTATAATGGGAAAAAAAGTCTGGATTTAGAGGGTCAGAAGACAGGTGCAAGTTTTTGTCCACACTATTCCCTTTTCTTGGGCCATTTCCCATGTGCTCCTCCCTACCAGCCACCATCACCTTTTGACTCATCATCCTTTGGAGCTTGGAAAGGCTTTCTTGACTTGGTCAAAGCCCTATCCTATCTTATAATCCTACCATAACCATGAATCTTTCCTAAGCAGCACTTATAACAATTAGATATTTATATTTATTTGTTTAGTGATCTAATAAACTTCATGAGGTCAAGAACCTTGATCTGACTAATTGTAATACCCCATTCCCTGTCCATAAGCTACCACTGTGGCTGGCACACAACCTGTGTTCAAATTTATGAAGGAGGAAAGGAGGGAAAGAGGGAGAGAGGGGTGGGGAAGGGGAAATCCTGGGTGACTTTTACCAGGCTTACTAGACTATAAAGCTGTTATCTGTATCCTCATCTATAAAATAGGGACAGATGATAGTGCCCATTTCCCAGAGTAGTTATGGAAATTATATGAAATAGTCAATGAAATGCTGTTTTATAAAATGTGGAATGAATAGCATTTTAATACAAGGCAGATTGCAGAAAACATTATAGTAGTCAGAGGTGAAAATACGGAGCTAAAAGAGAATGAAAGAAAGGTGATTAATTCCCCCCAGAATTGAGGCAGAGAATGGATCAGCAATGGAAAAGGAGGTAGATGGCTGAAGGATGACTAGGTTTTCATAAATAGCGGTACAACACCTACTTTCTGTGTTCACTCTATAGAAAACGTGCGTGTGAGTGTGTGCATGAATGAGTTGACTCCTCATCAGAATGTCACTGCACTGGACAGGGATTTCCATCTTTTTTGGTCATAGCTGTATTCCCAGTACCTATAACAATGTCTGGTACTTAGTGCTCACGAAGTATTTAGTGAATGAATAAATAACTGAATAAATGAAAAGGATAGAGAAGGGTCGCCTGGGTGGCTCAGTGGGTTAAAGCCTCTGCCTTCGGCTCAGGTCATGATCTCAGGGTCCTGGGATCGAGCCCCAAATCGGGCTCTCTGCTCAGCAGGGAGCCTGCTTCCCCCTCTCCCTCTGCCTGCCTCTCTGCCTACTTGTGATCTCTCTCCTCTCTGTCAAATAAATAAAATCTTAAAAAAAAAAAAAAAAGAAAAGGATAGAGAATAGCAGAAGAAATGTTATGAGAAAAAGCATAGACAGAAAGTGTCCGGCTCCCTTAGGAAATGGCATTGATGGGAGGCACCTGGGCTTGGAGAGACCAGGCTACAGAGAAGGAAGGAAAGATAAGTCAGGGATCCAGAATATGTGAATATAAACACCGGTGGCTAACAGCATCCTGGGGAGCTGGTGGACTTTGGATGCCATTTGCATGGCTGATTTGCAGAATTTCTGAGTTTTTTAACTAAGGCCCCTGACTGACATCTTTAGGTGAAACTGAAGGAAAATGCTCCCCATTAAAACTGAAATGAAACACCCTGACTCAGCCTAGTGACCAATCATCACATTGTCCTCTGCACATCGTGAGTCTTTGACAACATGTCACATATGACAGGAAAGGGAAAAAAAATGCATCTGTAATTATAACAAAGATGAAAACTATGGAAATCATAAGGAGCATCTGAATGCAAAACCACCCATGAATGTAAATCATAGTATTTGCATAGAAATGTGGCAACCCTACAGATATTGGTTAAAATTCAGAAGTAGATGAATAATGAATAAAATGCCACTTTTAAAATTATGAAATAAAAGTGTAATTACTCTTATATTTTGGAAAAATCGCACTCTTAATAAGAGATGGGGAATTGAAAATCAACTGAGTGCTAAAGACTTTTAGTCAGTGCATCAGGCCCCCCCCCACGCTTTTTTTGATGTTAAGAAATGACTACCTAATCAGTGTCTGTGATAATGATCTGTAATCTTACCAGTGTGAGATTGATGATAAATACCAAGTACTGATTTTTTAATAACATGAAAAATAGACATACGACACATTTTTAGGGAGGAGTCTTCTTCGCCCTCTTTAATGGGAGGTCTTTATAGTCCAGCTATCATAATATAATTCAAATAAAAAAAGGTTAAGGTGCCATTTAATGCAAATAACCTAGCCATAGACTTTTAAACTATTGGTGCCCAAAGCTTCATTTTATCTACAGCTCAGATAGTAAGAACGTTTGATATAATTGAGTTCTTGTCCAATTACATAAAGACTAATTTAGAACCTCATTTATTTGGAGATTCCCTGGCATAGCAAATCCATTTAAAATGACACATAAGAGGAGGTAATTAAAAATTAAAGTTGAAATCAAAATGAAAAAGGCAAGATTAAAGCTGGTTTAGACTGCTCTGATTAGTTGCAGAGGGCAGTGAAATGGGAGAGGGGCTTAACACACTTTGAAAGAAACGAAGAAAGAGGAAGAGGATGGAACACAGCACCCTAAGGCACCAATGTTTTTAAATTATCTCCAGTAGGTATCCAGTTGCAAAACTGACCACATGCAACCGGGAGAGGGGACCTTATTGAGTATGGATGAATGCTGGGGACTCGCGGGCACTAGACCTCTTTCCCATGTCCCCCATCCTGGAAGGGAATGCTCCTGGCTAAAAAGGAGAGAACACAACATCCAGAGAAGCAGCCTGTTACATGTGGTGCACCTAGTCTAGGCCAGTCTCTTTTGTATAGCAAGCTCTCCGAGCTGCTTCAGCCGTAATACACGGGCACACACACACACACACACACACACACACACACACACACTCACAATTAAAATGATCTCTGATCACGTATTTTACAGTTTACAAAAGACTTTTACACTCATAACCTCATTTCATCCTCACACCAATGCAAGCAAGAACAAGTACTTTTCCTAGGCCTATTTCCCAAGTGGAGAAATTGAGGTCCCGAAAGTTTAGGTCACATTCCTGAGGTGTAACACATCTGGAGTGCTAGGACCTCTTGACTCCAAATGCCAAACTTATTCACTCATTCCCTGTTGGTTGACAATTTGGTTATTTCCCTTACTGGATGTTTCTTTCTCTTTTCTCCTTGTTCATTTTCCCTTTAGACATTTCCCCCTCAAGTTCTCTAATTTTCCTCCCTTTCCTTGCATTTTCTTGCTCATTTCCTCCCATTCCTATTTGTGCCTTGACTCTGCCGGTAATCTCAGTACAGCCTGGCCAGCGAGTCATTCTCAGATCCAAAGAGTCTGGTGGTACACTCTGAAAGGCAGAAAGCTTCTCTGTTGCTGAGGTTGTTTCTGCAGCAGCAAGAGCATGGCCCCCTGAGAACAATAGTAGAACTTGGGAGGGGGTGCCTCTGGTATCATAAGACTTGTTGCTATCCTCCCCTCTTGCTGCCTTAAATAGTGTGTTTGTCTAGAGAGATTGCTATATATAAAAGAAGCTAACAGCCCAGCTATTATTGATTTATCAAAAGTTTGGTTGTCATTCTGGGTCATTCGGGCCAAGGCATTGTGAGAAACACTCACTAAAAGTCAGCCAGAGATGGCTCATTCCGTGAGACTGTATCTTGACTCCCATCAAGGGGAATAGCCATTTCAGCCTATCGGTGACAATATACATTTGGAATCACCACCACCTACAGGAACTAATGCAGCAACTAGCAAATTAGAAATAATCCCTTCCCTTATGGAGTTGACATTCCAGGGGAAACAGGAACGACACACGTTGCCTAAGTGTAATGAATGTTAGGAGGAAGTGTTCGCTGAGCAAATTCAGGGCAACTCGCCTAACACCAGGATCTTGTATTAGAAAGAGAGACAATGAGCTCAGAACAAGATGACTGCATTTTTTTTTTTTACCCTAACTTATCTGCAGGATGCGACACACTCCCTCAAAGAGTGTGGCTCTCTCAAATCAACAGAAGACAGCATCCTCCTCAGAGGGGTGCTCCCCATCTCCTCCCCACCTCCTCCCATCCCTTCCTGCAGAGTTGCTCCAGGGGGACTGGGATGAGTATGATACATCAGGACCCAGAAGCAGTGTCCGGGTGAGCTCTGTATCTTGCTGCCTGCCTTACCTACTTCACATCACCTGATAATCTCAGCTGTTCAGGTGATCATTCAGCCTCTAATACTTATAAGACTCCCAAGTTCAAGAGGAATACCCTGTGAAGTAGATCTTCTTAATGAAATCATACACAAATTACTGAGTTTTTGGCAAATAAACACAAGGCTGTGATGGAACTTCCCATGTGCACATCTCCCACGGCCATCCTGTAACGAGCCATCCCAGAGAAAGGGACACCGGCACAGAGCCAGGTGCACACTTACCGTTGTCCTCAGCAACACGACATCTGCCTCTTGTAAGGAACACGGGACACAATTGGCCCACACATACCAAGCAGGTTTCCAGTAAAACACCAAGGGGAGGATCCCAAATGAGAAGATGGATCCAGCAAGACAGAGGGTTTTCTGGCAGCCTTGGGTCCGGTAGCCAAATATCTCCTGGGGAAGAATCAAAATAACCCCAGATATTGGTTAAGTACAGTAAAAAGCAAATTAACCGATTGGGTCTTTGGTGATAAAACGGGGGGCCAGGAGTGAAGAAATCGAGGAGAGACTGAGAAAGTGGAGAAGAATCTCTAACAAAATGCCACATGACCCCAGGCCTTCAGGAAGTCACAGTCAAACTGGGAAACTCAGTTTCTATAATTCGAGCACCTGGTTACCCTGTGCCAAACACTGTGCTAAGTTATCTTAAGTCTCTCGAACATTCCTGGAATAGGATAGTATCACCCTCATTCATAAATGATAAGGCTGAGCTCAGAAAGCCTGAATGGAAAGATCTGGCCAAGGCCACAAAGCTAGGAAGTTCTGCTTCCTAGATTCAAACCTGGGTTTGATCCACAGACTTCACACGTGACCATGAGCTATGTGATGGGAGGACCAGATGACCAGCAGTCACATGGGCAGGACAGAGCCAGGCCTTGAGTGTGGAGTCTGGATGTGATGAAAGTGACCCACAAGAGGGTGAATAACTAACTGCAAACCTGCCATCAGGGGTTTAGGGTGGAGCTGTGCATTCCTACCCTCCACCCTTGTTCAGTTGCAAAAAGAATTTTACAGCATGGAGGAAAATTCGTAGAAACTGTTTGGGTTATCGAGCCCTTGCTATGAGCTGGGAGGGGATTTGAGACCCTGGATGAAACAAATATGGCAAGAGAAAAGTCTTCTAATATATTTATAATCTGGACAACCTTCTTCCTTCCAAGTACAGCCTGAGACAGAATGGAAAACCAGCCCTAAAGTTTATGGCCTCAGTTCCACAGTTATATCACACAAAGTCCGAGGTATACGTTATCCTGATCCTTGTGGCCAAAACTGAGAAGGCGAGTGTCTTGGTTAAAAGCATATTCTCTGGACCAAGATATGTTGGATTCAAAGCCTAACTCTACCACTTCCTGGGTATGGCCCTGAGCACATTATTTAGCTTCTTCATTCTTCAGTTTCTCATCCATAAGATGGGGTGGTGATAGAACCCACTTCACAGGGTTATGGTAAAGATTAAATAAGTTACTATGTGTAAGGGCTATGAATGTGTTTATTGCCACTGCTGCTCATGCTGCTGGTTACTGCTACTTCTACTACCATCTAGCCATCTCCCCCAAAGTAGACCTAAATTCTAGCCCTCGGTTTATTGGCATTTAGATCTAAGAATTCCTCATGTCAATCATTCTGCTCCTGCTAGGATTGCTTATTAGGATAACAAGGGAGCTGGGACATGCAACTTTAAATCAGCCACCTTCCCTCGTCTCACTTGATAAAGATTATATTATCAGAGGGGTTTCTGTGATCCTTGGCTAAAGGCTGCTTTCATGTGTAATTTTGGGGGCTTCCCTCATATTAGCAGTGCATATAGGTGCTAACTGTCTGCCTTTGGTATTGTCCACTTTGGCATGCCTTGGATAAAGTATTCACATCAACTCAGAAACATAAACTCTTGCACAATTTTGCAAACTAGAACATTTATCTTGCCATGAATCCTCTCTTGTCCCAGACTCAAGCTCTTGCTCTCCAGCTGCCAGGCCTGGAATGGTTCTGCTCCCTCATCATTCCTGAAGCAATGCTTTGGTGACCCCACTGAGAGCAGAGTCTCAATCCTAAATCCCATACCTGTCCCGAGTCTACCCCATTATCTTTTCTCATGTGATTTTTAATGTTTCTACACTTTGGAACAGGTCAATTTCTACCCGACAACCCAGACATTGTATTATATTTTGGGGGATGTTATATTTAAAAGTTTCTTTATATTGTTCCTCAGTTGAGCCTCCCGTGTAATATGTCTGAGTTACACCAATTTTAGAAGCACAAATCTTCCTGTGCTGCCATGTATTCTTTCATGGGCTATGCAATGAGAGCCCTCTATAGTTTCCAAATTGTCTTCATGTTCATTATCAAAATAATGTAAACAGGAATTATGATCTTCAATGTCCAGCTAAGAAAACTGAAGTTTAAAGTTATTATACATAATAGATACGATTAGCAACTATTATTGGTAACAATGATAGCAGCTAAGATTTATTGAGCACTTCAAAGCCCTTCACCAAGCACTTTTCATCTAGTCTCCATTTAGTTGAAAGAGATTAAATAGGTTTCTCAAAGCATAAAACTCATCAGTAATGCAAAACCAGACCTCCGGTCTAGACCTCTGCAGCGCAGGGCGAATAATGTGAGCTGGTCATTTCCACTCTAAGGTTCTTCTTCACTCCGCCTTGGATTTCAGTTCAATTTAACAAACAATTTTTTAAGTGTCCACCAAAGAGCAGACATGTGCTCGACACAGAGACGAATTCTCTTTTAATGGAAAGAGAGACACATAAACAGATAAGAACAAGCAGGGTTAGAGCAATATGAGGGTTATATAGAAGAATGACTATATACATTGTCATGTGAATTGGGTGCTGCTAATAAAAACACTGGTACAGCAGGAGACCAGAAGTGTCAGCGTCAGGCCAGGTGAATAACCCCTCGTTACACCAGACTGTTGCTTTCAAAGCTTGCCTGCTTTCAGCTCTGCGGACCCTACCTCAGTTAGTAGCTCATGACCAATAATCCATTGCCAAACTTTTAGTAGAAAGGCTGGAATAATGTGGACAAGGAGTGTTCAATTATTGCTTATTGAAGTGAGTTGAATTACACAGACTGGAAGTAAATTGTATTGCAGGGACTATTAATAGACATTGGATTTAAAATCGCAAAAATTAGCATGGCGCTGTTTGTTACAACCCTGTAGCAGTTTACTTCCTACGTTATAGAGTGCCTCCCACGTCCCTGAAAATTCTTGCGGGAGCCTTCTTGCTAGTCTGAACTCTACCTACCCTTACCTCCCACAAAAAGGAATTAATCAGCCAAAAAAAAAAGAATATTGAGAAAATGTCAAAAGAGTATCACACTCATGGCAGTCTACATGCATTATGAAATAGCACACTGTCCCTTTCTTTATCTCCCCTGCTACCCACAGGTTCTTCTGTTCCCTCTGTCCCTGGAGATCTAGGTCCTCTGCATTCCTAAGGGCTTAATCTTTGGCTGCCAAGTGTCTAGGTCTTTTCCTCTGCAGAGACCCTATATTCAAGAAGTCAAACTTCTGCTCTCCAGAGCAGTGGTTTCAACTATCTCAGCCAGCAGACCCCCTTAAGTCTATAGACCCTATCGCCAGAAAAATAATACACACAGATGCATACAAATAAACTTCTCCACAGAGATTCAGGGAGTTCCCACAGTCTAGGTAAGACCCTTCCCTAGAAGGTTCATAGGACTGAATCAAGGCTGATCTTTCCAGAGGTTACATTCTGTACTTGAACTTAGGGCCTGACACTAAGTGAGTATTTAATGAGTGTAGAGGTATGAAGACAATGCTTTTGGAAATGCACATGAGAGGGTGATGAGAGCAGGACATTGGATGACTCCAGGAAGCTTCTAGGGTAATGTCATCATCTGGGGGCTCACTAAGTCCTGAGAATGGCTGTCAGCATTCTAGTCCCAGAGCCTGCTAGCAGAACTCCCTCACAGAGAAGATTCAAGGTCACCAGGTCCAAGAGAATGGTTGGTTGCAATGGGAGAGTGAGATGTATGTAACCATCACAAGACCAGATGAATACATGGGTAGGTATTAAGAGTTTGTTCTCTTCCCAACAGCACCATCTCTGGGCATGATTGTCCTGCCAGTGGAGCCATACGCAAGCATAGTGCTTACAATGGGCTGTGGACTCTTCTCTGACCATCTCCCACCCTGACTGACATGCCTTCTTTAATCATTGTAATTATTTAATCAAATTACAGTCAAATCCCATTAGCCTGGAAGCCATTTATTCTCTTTAAGACGACTTTGCATTTCTTTACTGGCTCCATTAAATAATTGAAAGTTTAAGTGATTTATTTTTTTTTAATTTATCTTCCTTAAGATAATCATTTTTCCCTTATTTCCAAATTTTGAGTGTGAAGAGAATGTTTCACTGTACAATTTAGTACATAAATTGTATTCATACACTTTATGCGTATGAATACACTGTATTCAACGTAATTCATACACTGGGATCTTACACAGCACTTCAGTCAAATTAGCTCCAGCAACACTCCACAACCTGAATGACTCTTAGTAACATACTAGTAAGTGATAAAAGTCAGTGCAGACAATTCCATAAGCATGGAAACATTTTTACAAAGTTAAAAACAACAAAAATTTAAAGTGTGTTTTGGGATAGACAAAAAAAAAAAAGAAAGCTACATCGAAAGGAAAGCATTGACTGGTGAAGGCAAGGAATTGATGAAGACACACTACAGGACAATGGTTACCCCCACTGAGGCAAGGCAGGACCTCATTGTCAAATGTAGACTATTGTTAAGGTCCTAGCTTTTGCTGGGGGTGGTGGGGTCATCACATTATTATAAAGAACCCATTAAAGAGCTAACTGAATTAATGCAACGCAGCATTGCCAAGTAATGAGAGTGTCATGAACCAAGGATTATAGGGACAATCTAATTGTGAGCACCTAAAGGAAAAAAGGAAGAAAGAATTGATCAGAATAAGAGATGCCCCCCTTTAAGTGAGCAGGTGCTCCCTTATTTCTCATGGTCCCTGCCATGCTTTCTCTTTTCCTCCACCCTGAGGCCATATGTCAGATTCATTTCTCATCTCGTACGGGGCCTGTTGGTCAGAGTTACAGCCTCATCCTGTAGGCCAGTGGTTCTCAATCAGGAGTGATTCTGCCACCAGAGGATATTTGGCAATAGCTGGAGACATTTTGGGTCACTCTCAACTAAGTGAGAGGTGATACTGACGTAGCTTCTAGGTAGAGGCTAGGAATGCTAGTAAATATCTCCCAGTGCAGTTAAACATCTTACAGTGCAGAGGACAGCTGCCCATCAACCTCCACAACAAAAACTTCTCTGGCTCCAAACAATGCTGAGGTTGGAGAAACCTGAATAGGTATTGCGTTTCCTCCACCTAACCTAAGCAAGTCTCTAGGTCCTAGTGCCTAGGATGTCCTCCTCAGTACTTAGAGGAGACCCAGAAATTTTTGATACTGAAATCTATGGTAGGAAAGGATTCACACTTGATAAGTGCCCACTAGGATCAGCATTAGGTGCAGCCCCTCATTCTGCAGATGAGGAAAACGAAAGCGTTAAGAGAGAAAGCAAATTGCCCTTGTGGTCTGCACCTGCCTCCCTCCCCAGACTAAGCCATTCTCATACCACCTTGTTCTGCCGTGGCCATGCCAACCACAGTCCTGGAGCCCTTTCCTGCCTCGGGGTCTTCCCATGGCTGGCTATCTCTCATTTGTGGAAGCCTCCTTTAAGTGTGTTCTTCTCAGAGTAGTATTAGCCAGTCTCCTATATAATGATAAGCCCCTGACCTCACCCGCCTTTTATAATATCTTCTTAGCATTTTCACAATTTGTACTTAGTATCTTTTGCTTGCTGCTCTAACTCCCTCTTTTCCACCTCCCACAAGACTTTAAGGTCTATCAGTTCAGAATCCTTTCAAGTTTTTTCCTCCAATATGTTTAACTAGCACCTGGCACATTATCTGCACGTGGTAGGCACTCAGCAGATAGGTGCTGAATGGATGAGTAAATCAGTGAGTGACGTTACTAAAGGAAAGAGGGGAGGAAGGAAGGAAGGAAGGAAGGAAGGAAGGAAGGAAGGAAGGAAGGAAGGAAGGAAGGAAGGAAGGAAGGAAGGAAGGGAGGAAAGGAGGGAGGGAGGATGGTCTGGAAGGTAATAAACCCTTACTCTTCTTGTTCCTAGCCCTAGTTTAACTATATCCATTTCTTGGATTCTCTAAAAATTAAGTCATTCCAAGGTATGGGGAAAATGAAACATAAACAACTTCGAGATACTGCTCTACTTTGGTCATTAGGAAATGTATTTGCGTTACACTCAAGTTAATCTTTAAGGCTAGGTTTCTTAAACAAGCACTTTCATTTTTCTTTTTCTTCCTCCTTATCGTCTGTCTCTGGGAGCTAAAAGATGCTAAAGGTAAGACTGAGTCTCACAAACTCCTTACTCAGGTATAGTGCTATCATGATTTCTGATTCAACAGAGGCAAAACAAGGGCCTGGGCTGCAAGAAACAAACTGATCTGGACATCTGCTGCCCAGGCTCCTGCTCTGGATCAAAAGGTGTGTTCACAATGCCTGTGAGTGAACTATACTAATTTCCCAGTCTTGGAAATCCCCCCCAAAAAACAAAATTATTTTAGAAATGGATAAAGAAATATCACCACTCCAAGTAAAAAATGACTTTAGAAATAAAGAAATATATCACTACTTAACAGCTGAGTACCATTTTCCATTAACAATGTTGACATCTATTAACTCATGGCAAGCTTGTGCCTTGAGGGGACACTAGGAGTCTAGTCACCTGACCACCATGCACTATCCCATGACAAATAGTCACTTAATTTCATTCCCAGCTCTGGCTCCTCGCTTCTTTCTCATTCCTAGCTTTGCAATGTCATCTCTCTAGCCATTGACTCCTGGTTCTCTTGCCAAAGTCTTACTTCACACAATCACAATGGGAAAAAAATGGAATGACACCTGTGTCAGATGTCAGGCCCCAGAACTGAGGAAATCATCATGAAAATGTTTAGGTGCTGCCTCCCAGCATAAAGTCTTCAGGTGTCTTTCCTAAGTTTGACTCAAATTGCCCACTGTGTCTGAGGCCATGGGCACAGTAGGTCTGCTAGAGATAAGTTTCCCACCCTCCAGAGGCTGACAAGGGAGATAATGAATTAAATTTATTGGTGATTACTTCGTTAAAATATGATTCTGAGCAGAAAACATTAAGGGTTATCTGAAAAACATTAGGAGAACAATGCTAGTAGGTTCAAAAAGATGAGGATATCCAACTGAGATGATAATCAGGAAGCACTTTCCAGGAGCGTCGTTCCTCAAGGTGGACTTGGAGAGGTTTGGAATTTCAACAGTGAGGAAAGGAGGGTAGAAGAAAACTCACTCCAATCAGGAGGACTAGCCGACAGCAAAGGTGTGGAGTCTGAAAATATGGAGGTGTATTTCAGAACAAAATGCCAGTTTAAGGTAGAAGGTCAGTGTAGTGTGGTGTTACAATTAACACAGTCATGTCAGGCCAGTTACTTTTGGGAGAAACTTTGGGATTCAGGGATGTGTATTCTACTGCTAGCCAGTGGCCCAAAGGTGCTGAATCCTTAAAATCTATACCTCCATCTTTCTCATTCCACTCCCAGCAAGTGGACCTCCCGTGGCTTCCCTGGAACTGGTATCCTCAGGTGAAGTCAGGCCGCTGCCCATGGCCTTTCTAGCTGGGCAGAAGTCCGATTATGGGAACAGGAAGACGAGACATGTGTGGGACTTTAGTGTCCTTTGACCAAACAAGGTTTCTTCTCAGAAATGCTCAGGATGCTCCCAGCCTGGGCTATGGAAACTCCTCTTTGTCACACCAGTTGGAAGGCTGAACAACAGACTATCGCACCCATTGGTGGCAGACAGGGTAATCATACCCTGCCCTGTGAGTAAGCGTCCATCTAGCTTGGCTGGAGCTCATGAAAAATCAGTTCATGTAAAAAAAATTCTAGTATGTCCTTGACACCCTCAATATTTATCTCTTCCGCATTCTGATTCAACCCTCACCACTCTATAAGGAAGTTAATATCGGCCATGGGCAAGAAATAAGGAAGGTAGGGTTCAAAGAAGTTCAAGAATATACCCTTAGTAAAAAAAAAAAAAAAAAAAAAAAAGAATATACCCTTAGTTACCCTGCTGCTAGATAAGAGAGCCAGGTCCTTCTTACTGTTTCCTTCCCCACCCCAGTCTACCTCTCCTGAGGACATTCCGTCCTCAGCCCTCTGACATCCTCATCTCACAGGTGTTATGGGGAACAGGGCTTGAACTCTTGATAATTGCTCACGTCTGAGCTAGTGGAGGTGCTGCCCTGACAAGTTCTTAGGCTTCCCTTAAACAGGTTTTCACAACCTCAGACTGCAGAGGGAGAGGAAACAGGCAAGAGGGACTGCACCCAGCAACCAGACGGTGGTTTCTGCCAGCAACATCCCAGTCTTCTGGTCTGGTGATCTTGGGCAGGAGGCATTTTCTAGGTTCTTGTGTGGTGCTGAAATTAAAACTCCTCTTCTAATGATGTCTGAGTGATGTAAAACAAAGCACAGACAGGTCAGTATGTGGGACTACTGGCTCGTCTGGGTAGCCTACTCACTGAACAGGATAAAGACCCAGGACTAGGGAGGGGAAAAGGCCATATTTAAAGACCAAACACTTGGGCTCAGGACTGGTTTTCATCTTGCCACTTACTAATTTTATCATCCGGGAGTCAGTTCCCCATCTAAAAGTTAAGAACACCAATGTTCACAAAACTGTTATGACAATGAAATGGAATAACAGTGATAAAAGAATTATTCAAATATAGGCTGCTGTTATTTTGAGGGCAATTAGACTTAAGGTTAATTACTAAACCCTGAGGGACGTCCTGGCATGTCTGGTCCCTCCTTATCATTGGGATCTCAGCTTCCTTGGCCACAGGGTCTCAGGAAGCCACCCAGTGACTTTTTAGCACATCATCCTATTTTAAACATCTACAAGCCCTTATCTCCATCTGATATTTTTGTTTATTTTTTGGTGATCTGTTCCTAGCATGTAAGTTCCACAAGGGCAGAGCTTTGGTCTATCTTGTTCATTGCTGGATCCCTGGCACAGAGTAGAGCAGTTCCAAGCACACAAGAGGCCCACAGATATTGTTTGGGCGCACCAATGGCTCCAATTATATGGTAATTCCTTAGATTGGACTATTATTAGACTGGTAAACAGAGACCAAAAAAGGTAATCATTGACACTTAGCACCTGATGAACATTCAGCCAAACATCAATTTTCAGGGAAGAAAGTTGAGACTTTTTCAAAGATTTATTTATTTATTTGAGAGAGAGAGAGAGAGAGAAGAGGAGTGGAGGGATAGAATCTTCAAGCAGACTCCCTGCTGAGCACGGAGCTCAGCTCAGCACAGAGCTTAGTCTCATGACCCATGAGATCATGACCTAAGCTGAAACCAAGAGTCAGATGCTTCACCAGCTGAGCCACCAAGCACTCCAAAAGTTGAGATCTTAGAATTCTCAGATAAAAGTACTGATAGAGAGCAGAGGAAAAGCAATGATCTCCTTCCAAAGTCAGCCTCCTACTCTTTGACCAATGGAGAATTTATCCCAACAATAAATTGATTCCCTGAGTATTATTATTTGTCTTTCTCCCCAGGTATGATTATTTGTAACTTACCATATGATTTTAGAAAATGAAAGAGGGAGAAGTACACTGTCGTGAACTTGAGAGAGGGAAAGATCAGAGATGACCCGATCCTGTATTTTTTTCATAATGTGAAACTCCCACACCTCCAATGAAGCAAACTCTACTTCCTGGGGAAGGTTGTTCCATTTCAGACAACTCTACTAATAATTACACCATGTGCCAGACATTAGGCTGGGGCCCAGAAGTACTCAAAACTCCCTCCCACTTAGCACACACACACACACACACACACACACACACACACACGGCCCCAAACACTGCCTTTTCAACCAGAAAAACTCCATTTCTACCTGTCCAAACAACATAAAATCAATATAAATATACTGAGTTCCATTACAAGCTTATGCCTAAACAGGGCCTGTGTAGATAAAATCATTTTGAAAAGCACTATATCACCAAGCTCTCTCATTGAGAAGGCAGAAATCTTTTCCACAGTGTGGAAGGGAGTTGAAAGAATGTGCTAGAACAATAGTCACCACCCCTTCTTAGAATGAGGAATCCTTTCTGAGCATTGCTGGTGAGAGATAAATTGTCAAGACCACTTTGGTAAGTACTTTGGCATTACACAGTAAAGTTAAAGACACATACATTGTGCAAGTCAACTGTTTTACTTGTATCTTCTCTACAGAAACCTGTGTACCTGGGTACCAGGAGACACAAGCAAGAAAAATTCAAATCTGGAAACAATCCAAAAGTCCATCAACAATAGAACTGACTTTTTAAGAAATATCATCTTACAATGATATATTCTGACACCATACAAATAAACTATAATTTTGTGTAGTAATATACATCTCGCCAATCTAATAAGCAAAGGCAGCAAAACACAAAAGAATATAATCAGTGTGATTTCAATCACAGAAACCTCAAAAATATTGTTATGGTATGCATACATAGTTAGAAAAATATTTTTAAAGGCCAGAAAATTATAATTATACAAGCCAGGTGAGAGGTCACTTCCCCATGGAGTGAGGACAGACGGAAGAGAGGGGTCATAGTTAGGGCAGGACCCAGGACAACCTCTGGACTGCTAGCAGTGTTCTCTCTTCTGACTCAGGCAATGATTATACGGGTTTTGAATTATTATTAAATTGGCTATATATATATATTTTTGCATTTATATGCCATTTCAAAAAGTGCCTCTCAACACACTCTCAAATGACCGAGTTCTACTTTTGCTTCTGAAGGTTCTACCAATGCTTGTTGGGCATGCATAACCTTGAACCCAAAGCAATAATGTTAACACTTACCAAGAGTCATACCCCACAGTTTTGCAACCACTGGTGTAGAGAAAAAAATAATGGTTTGGAGATGGGGTTTGAGACTGAACTGTGGTCCAATGAAACAATCCTTTCCCCTCTCTGGGCCTCCATTTCTCCATCTTTCAGAAAGGGGGTTGGATTGCCTAATTTCTTGAATTGCTCTAAATTTTGATACCTGTAATTATTGTAGTAAGAACTTTCCTAACACCAACTGTGGAACAGCTTGCAGTCTCCTCAGAGGCACACGTCATAAATCCTTTCCATGGAGATGCCTGCTTTCACTTCATAACTGCCCATGTGACCCTCACTCAAGCTTCACTTGATTTCTGTTACACCATTTGTGCTAAGTGGTGCCAACAGACTGTGCAGACCACCTGCTGGAGAACTATCAGACAGCCCTCTGGAAGAGGGAGCATGCGACATACAGGAAGTCCCATGCTTGACCCTGAGAATGGGAGCTACCATGCCACTCCCGGGCCACTGTGCCACATTCATCAATGCAGCATCAGACTTCCCCAGTGTGACAAGACAACTTGATACATTCCCATAACTGGCATTCAGAATTGAGCACAGCCTTGGGCACAGGTTTCTCACTGTTCAGTTTCTCATGCCACCATCAGGCTGTGATGCACGATTCCGGTTGTTGCATAGAAGAGAGGCCCCCTGATCTGCTGAAGAATTTCAAGCAAATGGACAGATATGGCAAAAGGTAAAATTAGGATATGTGATAGGGAAATGAGTAACTTGGTAAGAATGGAAAAGTGTTTGGGAGAAGAGTGGGGCTTAAGGGGGGCCAGAATTTCTACATTTTTCAAATATCTTGGAATGCCACCCCCAACTGATACAAGGTAATTCAGAGCATTTAATGCTGGGCCAGATATTTATGATATCATCTTGGGGGGGTGTTATGTTTTTATTATTACAGAAACAATACATACACATTTTAAAGATCACAAGATAAAAATACAAATAAAAACTTGACATTCCCACAACCCAGAGGTCACCACAATTAACAACTTCCTGCATATATGTTGTTTCCTTTACCAAAAGGAAACTGTGCTATATTCTTTTACAGTGTGATTTTCTTTTCTTTATTTTTTTTAAAGATTTTATTTATTTATTTGACAGAGAGAGAGAGAGATAACAAGTAGGCAGAGAGGCAGGCGGAGGTGGTGGGGAAGCAGGCTCCCCACCGAGCAGAGAGCCCGATGCGGGGCTCGATCCCAGGACCCTGAGATCATGACCTGAGCCAAAGGCAGAGGCTTTAACCCAATGAGCCACCCAGGTGCCCCTACAGTGTTCTTTATCATTCACTGGCCTCCATTTTTTCCAGGTCAGTGAGTTTATATCTCAGCCCATATCCAAACCATATTCAAATTTCACAACATCACATTAATGTGTCCTACAACTGGTTTTTCCAAACTGGTTAGTCATTATTCTATTTCTTAACCTGGGCAACAGTTAATAAATGTTCACCTTATAATTATCCATTGATTTGTACAAAAATATTTGTGCACTTTTATATGGATATATAACAATATGTTTACAATAAAAAAGAGTAAATGTCACACACTCTTATATGAGCATCAGTGTACTTTTGCTGGTTCTTTTTTAATCAAGCTCTCTCCCTGTTTCATAATAATAGCTTATTAAAGTGCCAGTCATCCTGCAAGAGTTCAAATACTATTAGCTACATTCCCACTAATTTCAAAGACAGCAGACAAATGACTAATCTTCAGCTGCCTTATTTTAATGGGTATATTTATATTTTTTAGAAATAATAACATTTGTCCCACAAGAAAATAGTGGAAAAAGATCCAAAGTCTTTGTTTATAAAGAACTTAATCATTTCACAATAGCTACGTATATCAAATCATTGCATTGTACACCCTAATCTTACATGATGTTACCTGTAATTACATCTCAATAAAGCTGGGAAAAAACAAAGTCTATGAGGCAGAAAGAAATGAAAACTTAATTTTTGCTTTGTTATTTTGCATTCTAATAAAAACTGGGGTGTGTTTTTCAGTCAATTTAAGTTTAACTCTAAACCCAACAAAAGAAGGGATTTTTTTTTTAGCACAGTGCTTCCACATCTTTTCCATATAATGGCACCACAGTAAAATGACAATATTTGCACAGTGCAGATCACATAAATAGATGAGGTTGCCTAAAACTAGAGAAGATCAGTATTTCAACATTCCTGTAAGAAACTCTGTAATCCACCTCTAGCACCTCAGTGCCGTTCATGGTACATGAGTTGGGTAGTCTTGTCTTATCCTATATTTTTATAGCAAAACAATTCCTTTGTCTTTTCTTCTTTCCTCAATCTAATCAGAGCCATAGCAGGCAAAACTGCACCTAAACTGAGTATATCTTATAACTATCACCATTCCTAGAAGTATCTTATCTTACTCACCAGTATGTCTTAATTCAAGCAGGTTTTTTGTTTGTTTGTTTTTCAAAGATTTTATTTATTTATTTGACAGAGAGGAAAGAGATCACAAGTAGGCGGGGCGGGGGCGGGGGGGGAAGCAGGCTTCCTGCCTGCCAAGCAGAGAGCCCGATGCGGGGCTCCATCCCAGGACCCTGAGATCATGACCTGAGCTGAAGGCAGAGGCTTTAACCCACTGAGCCACTCAGGCGCCCCTTTGTTTTTATTTTGCAAATGCCTGCCCCAACCTCACTGTTCCCTCTCCCAAGGGAAAAAAAAAATCCTCGAAATCTTTAAAAACACCATCTGTATAAATTCTCTCTCTATGATGCCTCCTCAGTCAGAATTAATCACAAGTTTAAAATTGAGCTCATTAACCACACACTCCTCTCTCTCTGTATTGGCACCACACCATCACCACACACCCAGTTAAACAACTCAGAAATCTAGGAATTCCTTTTAATATTTTTCTTCTTCTCCCTCAACATCTAATTAGTCCATGGTCTAGTAATTGTGTCCCCTAGATGTTTCTCAAATTGGTCTCCTCTTCTCCATCCCTGATAGTCCTGCCTTATTAGTTCAACCAGTGTTCACACTAGGATCACTGCAAGAGCCATCATGTCCCAGTTTCTCTTCTCTCTACACCATTGTCCACATTGCTACAAAGTTACCTTTCTAAAGCAGACATCTGATTTCAATTCCTTATTAGAGTGGCCAACCATTCCAGTTTGTCCAACTTTGAAGGATTTCTCAGATGCGACCTTTAGTGCTAATGCCCAGGAAGTCCAGGTAAACCAGTGTGGTTGGTTACCTACTTAAAACTCTTAAATCCCTTTAGACCGGCATGCAGGGTCCTTCCTAATCTTCCCCACACTATCTTTTCAGCCTCAACTCTCTGTTCTTCCAGTCCCACTCCACCACACACACATACACCCTGCACATCAGCTTTGCCAAGCTACATTCAGTTCTCTGAATGGAATGTGCTTTGTTCCTTTACATCTCAGTACCTTTGTACATTGTGTTTCCTTGACTTGAAATGTCCTTCACCCTAACCGGGCTTGCTGGTAAACTCCTATTCATGCATCTAGATTCTTTTCAGTTGGCACCTTCCCACTGAAGTCATCCAGGAATTGGCTGTAGCTTCTTCTGTGTTCTCACAGAAACTTGTATATTCTGCTATCAGAGCACTACCCCACTGATGTCTATCCTCCACTACATATTGAGCCCTAGAGCTTTTAATTGTATACCTGATAGCTTGCACAGACACTCACACATATTAAGTGTTCAATGAACGAGGGAGGGAGGGAGGGAGAGAGGGAGGGAGGGAGGGAGGGAGGGAGGAAGGAAGGAAGGAAGGAAGGAAGGGAGGAAGGAAGGAAGGAAGGAAAGAAGAGGAAAGAAAATGAAGGAACTGTATACCAATCTTCGGGAACATAGAAGCAAAAATTTTCAACAAAATATTAACAAATAGAATTCAGCAATATGGTAAAAAAAATTATAAACCATTACCAAGTAGGATTTATTCCAAGGATAGAAAGCTACTTTAACACTCAAAAAGCAATCAATGTAATCCACCATGTTAACAGATGAAAAAAATGTTTTTTAATTTAAAAATCACATGATCGTATCAATTGACACAGAAAAAAACTTTTGACAAAATTTCACACACATTCATGATAAAAATTCTTAGGGAACTAAGAATGAAAACGAACTTCTTCAATCTGATAAAGAGCATTTTTAAAAACATACAGGTAGCATTATATTTAATGATGAAACAGTGAATATTTTCCCAGTGAGATTAGGAACAAGATGAGCATGTCTACTCTCACTGCTCTTATTCAACATAAGACTTGTAGCTAGACAAGAAAAAGAAATAAATAGCATACAAATTTAAAACTGTTCCTATTTGCATGTGATATATTTTTATACAGAAAATCCCAAAGAATCTAAAAAAAAAAAAAAAAAAAAAAACTTCCTCGAGGGGCACCTGGGTGGCTCAGTGGGTTAAAGCCTCTGCCTTCGGCTCAGGTCATGATCTCAGGGTCCTGGGATCGAGCCCCACATGGGGCTCTCTGCTCAGCGGGGAGCCTGCTTCCCCTTCTCTCTCTGCCTGCCTCTCTGCCTGCTTGTGATCTCTCTCCTGTCCAATAAATAAAATATTTTTTAAAAAGCCCTTCTCGAACTAATAGGTTAGTTAACCATAGTCATAAGATGCAAGATAAAGATATAAAAATCAATTAATTGCATTTCTATAACCTACTAATGAACATTGAATACCAAATTTTGAAATACAAGACCATTTACAATCTCACAAAAAAATGAAATACTTAAGAGCAGATCTAACAAAACATATAGAACTTGCATTTTGAAAACTGTAAAACGTTGATAAAAGAAATTAAAGAAGATTCTAAATAAATAGAGAGATATACTACATTCATTGTGTGGAAAACTTAACATAGCAAAGATTTTAATTCTCCTGAATTTATTATATAGATTTAACACAATTCGTATCAAAATCTCAGTAAGATTTTTTATAGATATAAACAAAATTATTCTAAAATTTATATGGAAAGCAAATGAACTATATCAGTTAAAACAATTTTGAAAAATGAGAATGAAGTGGAAACAATAAGTCTACCTGATTTCAGGAATTATTATTTGCTTCCTTAATCAAGACTGTGTAGCACTGGCACATAGAGCAATGGAACAAAATAAAAACCAAGAAATGGACCTATATAACTCTGCCCAATTGATTTCTTTTTTTTTTCTCAATTGATTTCTGACAAATGTGCAAACGCAATTCAACAAAGAAAAAAATAGCCTTTTCAACAAATAGTGCTGGAGAAATTGGACATCCACATTACAAACATATTGCAAACCACATATTCGGTAAACTAATATCTACAATACATAAACACTCAATCTCTTTGAGTGTTTGAGAACACTCAAATCTCAACAATAAGATACCAAGCAATTCAATCAGATAATTGAAAAAAGAAATGAAAATACACTTGGCAAATAGGCACACAAAAAGATATTCAAAATCATTAGCTATTAAGAAACTTCAGATTGAAACCACAATGAAATATCACTCAACAGTTATATAGAGAATGGTTAGAGATAAATGGTCCTAATGGTTAAGGCAAAAAATAGTGAAAATAGCAGGTGCTGGTGAGGATTTGGAGAACCAAGATCACTCATACATTGCCAATGGGAATGTAAATAGTACAACCACACCGGAAAACAGCTTGGTAGTTTCCTTAAAAACTAAACATGTAACTACCATACAACCCAGCAATTCTTCTCCTGAGCATTTATCCCAGAAAAATAAAAACCTATATTCACATAAAAACCTATTCACAAATGTTCACAGCAATTTTATTCATAATAGCCAAACACTGGAAACAACTACGATATCTTTCAATGGATGAATGGTTTAAACAAACCATGGCACCGTGAAATATCATGAAAAACTACTCAGCAATAAAAAGATATGAACTACTGATACATACAACAACATAGATCAATCTCCAAGGAATTATTCTGGGTAAAAAAAGTCAATCTCGAAGTTCACATACTGTATGATCTTATTTACATAACATTCCAGAAATGAGAAAATTATAGAAACAGAAAACAGAATAGTGGTTGCCAGGACTTAAGGAGTAGGGATGGATGGGAACAAATGGATGTGGCTATAAAAAGGCAAAGCAAAGGATACTTGGGATGATGGAAATGTTCTGTACCTTGGCCTATCAGCGTGAATTCCCTGATTGTGATATTTTATTATAGTTTTGCAAAATAATACCAATGGAGAAAAATGGGTAAAGCATACACAGAATTTTGTGTATTATTTCTTACAACTGAATGTGAATCTATGATTATCTTTACAAAAAAAAAATTAAAAAAATGAATGTGTTGGACTAGATTATCTTTGAGTGATTTTCTCTATCTGAAATTCCATGATCTGGGGAATCTAAGGATCCTTTGGCTCTTGGTTATACATGGCTGTACTATTTCCAACAAATGAAGCTCCTTGTAATCTGGACACAAATGTTCATGCTGGTAAGTAAGGTCTGGCAACCTCAAAATGAAGACAGGTATGTAACTACATCAGACAGATCCTACAGATCTAAATCTATTTAGAGATGGAAAAAAATAGAGGCCCAGCAAGGGGAAACTCCTCACACAAAATGAATGGTGAATGGAAGAATCCAGATGAGAAAGAAGCCAGGCTTCCAAACGGGACACTTTCTACCACAGCAGTTTGTAATTATCTACTCACCACGCCAACAGTCATTCAAATCTTTAAACACACCCAGCCCAAGCCTTCCCAGCGCTCTCCTAAACCATCACTGGTGGATGCAAAACTTGGACAACCCTAAAAAGTAACATTTTACTATGGCAATAAAGAAAAAAGTTGTTGTTGTTGTTGTTTTTTAAATAAGATCAGAAGAAAAAGAGTAGGATCAGCAAACTTCTTCTGTAAAGTGCCAGAGAGAAAATATTTTCAGCTTTGTGATCCACGTGGTTTTTCTCACAACCATTAATTTGTGCCATTGAAGGACAGCAGCAACCAGAGACAATCTGTAAACAAATGCAAGAAGCTGTTCTCCAACAAAATTTTATTTTCAGATAAGTCTGTGAGCCAGATATCGCCCACGGTCAATAGTTTGTGGACCCCTGCCATAGAGAAATAATGGAAACATTTGTTCTTTGCACCTACGGTGATAGTATCTACACAATCAGTTTACTGTGAATAAAGTATCAAATGGAAGTGCTTAGCAATGGGCTCAGGACATAGTAAGTAGTCAATAAATGTTAACTATGCCACATGAAGAGTGTTTGAAGAAACTAAGTGTGTTTAGATTGAAGAAGATGGGGAACATGTAGGAACAATTTTTAAATTCCTGAGAAAAGGGAGTTGATTTTTGACAGGTGGCCCCAAAAGGCAAAAGAAGTAGGACTAATGAATTCAGGTTAATGGAACCATATTTCAGTTCAACAGAGGAAGAGTCTTTATAATAGTCATTCTGTCTCCCAAGGAAATGACCTGTTTTATGGTAAGTTTCCTTTTCTGAGGGCATTTAAGGAAGTTTGAATGGGCAAGGCATGAGCAGGAGAAAGTCAGACAAAGTTTGGGTTGCTGGAAAGTTGATTCTATGAAATAGGTGAAATGAAGTATAGTAAAACAATCCTCTACTTTTCTGAATTCAAATCCTTATTTACCTTTAGATCTGTATGCTATTTCATACAGTTTTAGAATGTAACTATAATTAGCTATATTCATCCATCATTCATTTACCTCAAAAATATATATTGTGTATTTATAACTTTTCTAAACATTAGAGATAAAGCAGTGAATAGTTGATCAATAAGTCATTAAAAATAAAATAGAAAAGCATATCCTTCCTTGGGGTAATGAAATATTCCACTTTTATTTGTATATTATTTGTCTATTTTTTAATTGGGATACTTGTAGGCAATTATTTCAGTAATGTGAAAACTCAAAAATAAAATTGTTTTCCTGTTCTGGGAACTTATGTAAAAGTTCAGAAGGAAGATGATTAGATTTTTTCCCATAAGGTTAAAGGCCTTCACAATCAGGACTTTATTAAAAAACAGATACTCTAACTATGACCACAGGGGATAGAATTTGCTACCAAAATAATAGGAATTCTAGCTTTTACTTATTCCTCCTACAGGAGAAACAGCAGGAGGAGGATACATGGGAAATTCTCTGAAATTAAATATGAAGGCCCCGTAGTTTGTTACTAGAGCCTTGTCATCTGGTATGGTCAGAACTGAACCCTAATATGCACATGTTGCTTTCTGCCTGTAAAGCCGCTAAGTAAATAGGAGCTTCACAACTTCCTGGTACAAACTCTCTCCTCATAGTTCTCTGGTATAGACAATGGCAAACACAGCCTTTCAGAAGCAGATCCCATCCTGGGGTACAGTCCTTATCAGCAGATCCAATCCTTATTAGCCTAGATCTCTACTTCTGAGAGGGATTTTGAAAGAATGTGTACACATCCAAATGGTGTGATTTTAGGCCACTAAGAAAGACTCTCAGTTTTTTTAAAAAAAAAAGCAATCCCTCTAACTGATGCAAAACACAGAGAAAAGACTTGTATGCAGAGACGTTCACTGCAATATTAGTAGTAGTAGCAAATAGAAAACAATCTTTGAATAAAAGAATAGAGTAATTACTAAATATTACCTAGGCATTAAAATGTTTATTAAGAATTTTAATAATATGAGGGAAAACATATGTAATAATATTAAGTGAAGAGAAACAACATGAAAGTATACAGAGCAATTTCAAATTTAATTGAAAAGAGGTAAGGTATGAACAAAAAAGACTGGCAGTTAAATATATCAGATAAAATACTAAAGACGTTTGCCTAAGGTGATGGAATCATTGTGATTCTTTTTTTACATCTGTGTTGAGAACATTCTATTTTTTTTAACATTTTATTTATTTATTTATTTATTTATTATTTATTTATTTAACAGAGCGAGAGTGCACGCGTGTGCACACACACAAGAGGCAGGGGAAGGACAGAGAGAGAGGGAGAGAGAAACCCCAAGCGGACTAGCCACTGAGCAGGGAGTCAAACCAGAGGCTCAATCCCAGGACCCTGAGATCATTAAGTGAGTCGAAATCAAAAGCTGGCTGCTTAACCGACTGAGCTACCCAAGCACCCCTGTATTATGCACATTTTAATCACTGAATATGTTTCACTTTTAACATCTGAAAAATAAGTATGTATATTTTAAAGACATTTTTCTACTTCTTCACATATGTCTAAAATACCAGTAGGAAAACTCTAAATTTTATATTCTCTCTAGCAAAAAAATCATGTGGGGGACCTGACCACTTTAAACACTATCTGTTCAGTTCAATTAAGCTACTACTTATTGACTATCAGATTGGTGATTCTTTTTATCCATTTATATTTTTTTGTTGAGACCACTGAATCCCCATTTATCTCACTCACTTTTTCTCGGTCACACCAGCCACCTCCTCACCGTCAGCTGTGCTTCATGTAGAGCTAACTTTGACCCCAACTCCAGATGTGGACTTGTAATTAAGAGCTTGATATTCTTCTGGCCACACTAATACGTTTGGAAAGGGACATGATCGGGGTGTTTGGGTGGCTCAGTCAGCTAAACATCTGCCTTCAGATCAGATCACGATCTCACCTGTTCTCTCTCACTCTCTCTGTCAAATATATAAAATCTTTTTTAAAAAGGGCATTGTTGGGGGGGAGATGACCTAATCAGAGGCAGTTAGAAAACAAAATAAGCATTTTGCTGAGACTCTTTAAAGAAGGGCGACTTTTTTTCCCCCACTGGGATAGTACCTGAGGATACATAATATCCTCAGTTACCAGAGGGCCCCATATAAAGTTTGAAAATGAAACCATTATGGCCCATTGTACATGGGTCCACTACTTCTAAGTAGGAAGTCCTTTACCAGGATGGAAGCAAAAATCAATTGATGCTGGATGAAGGATAGAAGCAGATACCTTCTACAACTTATCATTCTGAAGAAGTCAAGATTCTGTAAAATCAAGCCCAGGTAACTGCTAGGGGAGGGCAGGAACCTCCCACTTGAAGCCAACTTCAGATAAAAGACAGAGGTAGCTGCCATGCAGAGGCCAAACAGGAATATTAATAAAGCAGCACTCCCACTCCTCTAAGCCCAGACACAAAGAGACTGCCCAAGAGTAAGTAGAACAAGGGCAACAGGGAACCTTCCCTACCCCTACTAGAAGCTTAGCACTAAGTGACAAGTCAAGGAGGCCACCACAGGGGGAGGAGCGAGAGCACGAGGAGAGACCACTACAGTAATGCAGACACGCACTGATTGCTGATCCTGTTCCAGCACCAGCACCCCTCTTTCCTTCTATGCCCAACATCAGAGAGCTGTGACTTTTGTAAAAAAAAAGAAAGAAAGAAAGAAAGAAAGAAAGAAAGAAAGAAAGAAAGAAAGAAAGAAAGAAAGAAAGAAAGAAAGGAAGAAAGAAAGAAAGAAAAAAAAGCAGACCTGGAGGTTTTATCTCTCACAAGCTGAAAACAAGTCCAAAGTATAAAATAGCTGCTAAACTAATATGGTCTTGGGCTTATTTAGCAGTTGTTGAGGTGGGCGCAGCAGTGGGAGCAGTGACAGTAGGAGTTGGTGGGGTGGGAGCAGCAGTGATGGCAGTCATAGCAGGGGTGGTGGTAGCAGTAGCACAAGGCCACGTCAAAGACCTAAGGCAGTTAGAGTAGGAGCTTTGGAGTCCAGCTGCCTGGGGGTTCCAGATCTGTGTTTTGCACCTTCTTAGCTTCCAGACTTAGACAAATTATATAATTTCTCAGTGAATCCTTTTGTAAAATTGGCACTGACCGCTCAAGAGTCCATAAAGAAGATAAAAACTCTTGTTAAGATGTGCACAAACATTACAAGTTCACCTTATTAGAAACATGTTAAGTAAATTCAGTGTCGCATACAAGATATAGACATGACGTAAGACCCTGTTTCTGCTCACAAACAGTTGGGGGAGAAGGATAAACACATGACTCTACTATAAAACCTTGTTTTATAGTAAAGTAAAGTAAATAAAAATTGCCAAAATAGGCACTCAGATCTACTCCAGACAAGGAAGTGATGAAGTGTGACCCAGGGGCTCCCCGATGGCTTTAAGGAAGGGAATCAGATTTGAGATGGGTTCTGGTGAATGGGCAGGACTCGATGGCCAGGTATCACGGTAGAGACATGTCCCTGGCAGAGAAAGTCCATAATGTATTCTGGTAAAACAAGGAGACCACATCTGGATAAGAAGAGAAAATGGCATGTAAGTAATTGCCTGTTGAAAGGAAAAACCTATACAGGATGGCTTGGTCTCCAAGCTAAAGATCCTTACTTTGCTTGATGATTCCAAGTTGAAAGAGAGCAAAATTGCAAGTAAATGTGTGCCATAGAAATCGACCTTATTTTTCCATTAAAAAGAAAGTAAAAGTTGCCATTTATCTAGCCAAACTCATTTCTTGGATTCTTTTGTTTTTGAACTGGCCTCAAATCATTGATCTCACAGTATCATCTCTACTGATTCTGAGACTCAAGTACCAGAGCTTCAAAATCCTCCATCCACGGCTCCAAGACACTAATAGATTTTGGAAATGCTAAAATCTTACAGTCCCAGCCAGAGCCCTGTGTGTGCAACCACCAAAATCAGAAAGTGTCCTAGCCTGAGGGACATATTTCTCTGGAAAGTATGCAGCACACTGAGCTTCCTCTCTGTTCTGATTTCTCAGGGGGCATCTAGGGCATAGCTGTGCTCATTGTCTAGAAGAGTAGCCTTAGGCTGAGGACAGAGTTGAGGAGACAGTGTTCTGAGCTGCCTTCCATCTCTACCCAGGCTGTGGTTTCAGACAACTCACCAAAGTTTACATGACAAGCATCTAGAAATAGCTGTAGGCCAAAGAGGTAGGTGATCCCACTCTGGTTAGTCTTCACAAAGCTTTAAAATAGCAACAAAGACTTGAAAATGGCACCCAGGAATGAATCTCCTCTGGACACATCAACAATGCACCAATGCTTTTAAAGGTCAAGTTCCTGTGCTCTATGTCTTCTGTAGGCCTGAGGACCATATAGGGTTCAGCATTGTTTAATCATTTACCAGTGGATTTACTCTATATCCATAACCAATTCACATTACAATTGCCATAAATCTCCAGTTCTCACTTAATATCTCCAGATATGGTCTCCTTTCCTTGACTAAAAACTCACAGAGCGGGGCACCTGAGTGGCTCAGTCGTTAAGCGTCTGCCTTCGGCCCAGGTCATGATCCCAAGGTCATGGGATCGAGCCCCACATCGGGCTCCCTTCTTGGCAGGAAGCCTGCTTCTCCTGCTACCATCCCCTCTGCTTATGTTCCCTCTCTCGCTGTGTTTCTCTCTGTCAAATAAATAAAATCTTTAAAAAAAAAAAACTCACAGAGCTTTGAAAAAAAATCAAAAGTGTCATTTAAATTTCTTAAGACATTTCATAGTGATTTTATCCACCTATTTTAAAACTTCTGAAATCACATCCTTGTATGTGTTGGAGAAGACCTCAATAAACAATAAACCACCCGAATTGGTCCCTGGTTCAAATTTGAAAGATATTATTATTTCCACCTTATAAATGAGACAAAGCAAAGGAGATGTGAACATGATTTGCTTTAAGGCTATAAGAATAAATAATGGCAGAGCCAACACAACAGTGCTGGTCTCCAGTCTCCTAATGTGTTTCTTTCGATTATACCCTGCCATTTTTGCCACCATTAGCAACTAAAACAGTGCATCCAAAATTTGGCAAAAGTAAGAGGCAGTAAACCAGGGTGCTTGGGTGGCTCAGTCAGCTAAGTTACAGGCTCTTGATTTTGGCTCAGGTCAGAATCCTGGAGTCATGGGATCCACCATGTCTGGCTTGCACTCAGCAGGGAGCCCACTTGAGAGTCTCTCTTTCTCCTTCTGCTCCTCCTCACCTAAAATAAACTAATAAATCTTAAAAAAAAAAAAAGAGGCAGTAAACTGTTGTATTTAAACTGGGGTCTTACGCCATAACCTTCCATGTACTTAGCTAAAGGAACTTAGTCATGTTACTTAACCTCTCTACACCTCGATTCCTACATGTGCAGAAGAGAGATGATAATTCCTCTTAGGGTTTCTGAGAGAGTCTAAATACATCACTAGATATAAAGTTCCTAGCCCATATCAATCGCCATCTAAGTATCTGCTTCTATCGCTGTTTCCATTCCCAACCTGTTCCTAATTTTACCTGTGGGATTCAGCACTTAAGTCATCTTCTCCCATTGTACAGATTAGGAACCTTAAAGACATCCTTAATCCTACTTTTCCCCTTCACCTCTTCTCTCTTACCCCATGGTCTATGGACTGTGAAGTCTTTTCAATTCTAATTTCCAAGTATCTTTCAAATCCGTTCTCTACTCCACATCCTCTATGTCAAGGCTGCACTGTGTACTGAATCTCATCTTTATATACTCGCCAACTTGATTCTGGTAGTTTTTTTCATCAAACAGTGTTTGGGAATCATTGGAAAGGACAAAATGTGTACTCGTGAGGGTGTCTTATAAAGTCTTTCACATTTGGGCCCTCACTTGCCCTTCCAGGGAATTTAAATGCCACCCCCCACCCTTGACTGCGCTGCTCCTTCTTCTGTGCTCCCACAGCTCTGTGTGTATGACTCCCACAGTGGCACCTGTTTTATTAGTTTCACTGCGTTTGCACCCTGACTCCCCCACTTGTAGGGCCAGCTACATGGCCACATGTCTGTGTAATCCCACAGGGCCCTGAACTTGTTTTAATGCTTCACTAGAGCCATCCTGAAAATTCTTAATAATTGTTGAATAAAGGGCAACTCATTTTCATTTTGCACTAGGCCCCACAAATTATGTACTCAGTCCTGCCTGCTCGACTGTGAACTCCTTAAAAACAAAAGCTTTTTGCTATTCGCTCAAAATCCTCCTTGGTTAGCACAGAGAAGTCCTGGCACAGAGTAAGCCTTTAGTAAATATTTGTTGAGTTTATACATGAACGGATGAAAGGATAGCATAAAGTATCTCATACAGAAATAGTGTAGTATGGCTAATTAACTCCAAAGAATAAGCTTTGTTTTTGCTTGGGGGAAAGAAGAGTCAATTGATAAATTCACAAAATGACTGGTCATTCCAAATAAATAACACAAAATTTCCCAAGTTTCTTTTTTGAAACTGTTTCTCCCTTTAAGCCCTGCTGCCTCCCTATTCTTCTCAGAATGCAAAACTACAGGTTAATGGAGCTCGGAATTATGCTATCATATATGCCCTGACTGTTTGTGCCAAGCACTACTATGTGCAATTCTGGGAATATTGAGAAAGGGAAGGGAGAAGCCATAGAAAGGTGAACTAAGCAGGGTCCCTGTCCTCAAGAAGCAATTAAATCTTACTCTTCAAGAGCTTATATCAAAGATGAGTTCACTTCATGGGAGTTCTGCAGCAATGAATCAAGAATAAAGACACTAGACTTGGCCAGTGGCCCAGCTTCCTGAACATTTCAACTGACAAAATGTCTCAGTTGGAACACAATTCCCCCACTATGAGATCTGTGGGTTCACTAGCTAACATTGGCAACCCACTCGGAGGTGCTCATGGAGCATAATAAATAAGTAGCTATTGAGGTGGGGGGAGGGGCCTTTGCTTCCCGGTGTTAGAGAAGAAAAGACAAACATCAGCTGTGAAAATGAGCCAAATAATTGGTGAGGACAGATGTCCCTTGCTCATGCTGAAGGCACGATGGGGCTTCCAATGTGGCAAAAGACCACACACCACCCTGCCACCTTATTATGCACTCACTGAGGTGCATAATAACTTCTTACTGTTCTCAGAAACAACGTTGAAGTTCAAAGAGAGTTTCTCTTGCTTTTCTCGATTCAACAGGTTTTACTTAACCACTCTACTAGTTGATCCAACATGAGTGATAACACTGAGAGTCTAGTCAAAAAAACATAAATTCTAGTAAACATAGAGAGATGGGCTCAAGTTCAAATCAAGGAAATGCAGAAATAACAGAGCCATAAAGTATCATTTTCACATAGCATATGAGCCCAAGTTAAAAAGATTGATAATGCTCGGGGCGCCTGGGTGGCTCAGTCGTTAAGCGTCTGCCTTCGGCCCAGGTCAGATTCCAGGGACCTGGGATCAAGCCCCACATCGGGCTCCCTGCTCTGCGGGAAGCCTGCTTCTCCCGCTACCATTCCCTCTGCTTGTGTTCCCTCTCTCGCTGTGTTTCTCTCTGTCAAATAAATAAAATCTTAAAAAAAAAAAAAAAAAGATTGATAATGCTCAAGATTGACAAGTATGATAGAGAAAGCAAATATTCTCAAAAAAATTTGCTAGTCAGAGTGTAAATTGGTACAAGCACAATCTTCTGGAAGGCAATTTAGCATTGTGTATCAATCAAAATTTAAAACACACATCCCCTTTTATGCATCAGTGCTATTTTTAGGACTTTATCCTAAGGGAAAAAACTGACAAATATGTGAAATTACATGTACAAAGTTGTCCATCACAGCCAAAAAATTTAGAATTAACATAAATGTGCAACATGAGAGATTTGCTTAATATAGCATAGTTCATCGAAATATAATTTAAATGTTAAAATAGTTACGTGGAGCTACAATTCTCAAAAGAAAAATATAGCCATGATATATTTTTAGGTGTAATGTAGAGGACAGCTTAAAAAATAAATAGATGGAGCGGCGCCTGGGTGGCTCAGTCGTTAAGCGTCTGCCTTCGACTCAGGTCATGATCCCAGAGTCCTGGGATCGAGCCCCACATCGGGCTCCCTGCTCAGCAGGGAAGCCTGCTTCTCCCACTACCATTCCCTCTGCTTGTGTTCCTTCTCTCACTGTGTTTCTCGCTGTCAAATAAATAAAATCTTTAAAAAAATAATAATAAATAAATAAATAAATGGAATAATGACTCCATTTTTGTTTAAAAATTATATTTATGAATATGTGTATTCATGCTTTTTAGAATAGATTATGATTGCTTTTATTGTCTTTTGCCATGATGTGTAGTACAAATAAACAGATGATATCCAAACACAACATGCTTCCTATATTTAGACATGTATTGGGGGAAAGGAAAGTCTTAAAGAAATAATATGTTGAGTGGTATGCTGGTAAATATTTAACAACTGGCTTTCAGGTGGGACAAGATGCAAGTCCTGTGTAGCATTACCAATTTCTATGGCATAAATATTCCCAACATTATTCATTTCAGGCTACTGAATATGGAGCTGAACAGTAGCATACCACTATGTAGTATTTCCATGGTACAGATACACAGATATAAATAAACATAACGGTATAGAGAATATTAAAATGTATGAAAATATTAGAAAGTTTTGTGTATTAGATGAGTTAGATGAATTTTGTAGGTTCATCTTTTGTAAGTCTTTAGATGGAGGGTCAACAATACTGATCATGTCTGACTGGAAGATTTATGAATCATATTTACTTCATTTTTTAGATTCTTATATGTCATTTCAATATTTTTATAGTAAACATGTTATCTTTATAATCAGAAAAGTCAAGGGTTTTTTTCTCTCTTATTCACTAGAAACTAGGAAAGAAAAAAAATCAGAGACAATTACGTTTAAAAACAAGTCTCACTAGAATAAAAGTAAAACCCTTCCCCAAAAGGAGTATGATTTCATTACAATGTAATGAAGGATAATGGTGAGCAATGTTCTAAATAAGTAAACCACAATATTAATCAATTAACCACTTTGTTAAGTCATGGTATAAGGAAATAAACCCTTGTATTTTTTTAAAATATTTAATTAATTTATTTATTTATTTGACAGAGAGAGAGAGAGAGAGAGAGAGCAGAGGGAGAGTGGAGAAGCAGACTCCCCACTGAGCAGGGAGGCCAATGTCAGACTCAAACCCAGGACCGTGGGATCATGACCTGAGCAAAGGCAGCTGCTTAACTGACTGAGCCACCCAGACACCCAAGCACTCAATATTTCTAAGGCATTTCAAAGCATAAATACGTACCCACAGAATTCAAAGGAATTCAAGCTATCAGGAGGTCTGATACACCCCTTCTACAAATAAGGAAAGTTAGTTCCAGGAAGAGTTGAGGTTTTCCCAAAGTAAGTACTACGGGGCTGAGTATAAGGTAGCTCAGCTCCTTTCCATTTAGAAACAGTCTCTGTAGCTTGCGAATAAAAGTATACAGTCCTTACTTGTGGTTACTTAATGAGAAGAGATGACCTCACTTTGGGGTTAGTAGTCATTCAACTGGTTAATTTCTTTTTTTTTTTTTTTTAAAGATTTTATTTATTTGACAGAGAGAAACACAGTGAGAGAGGGAACACAAGCAGAGGGAATGGTAGCGGGAGAAGCAGGCTTCCTGCAGAGCAGAGAGCCCGATGCGGGGCTCTATCCCAAGACCCTGGGATCTGACCTGGGCCGAAGGCAGACGCTTAACGACTGAGCCACCCAGGCGCCCCTCAACTGGTTAATTTCTAAAGCACTGACAGACAACCTGAAATTTTATATTTCTCAAAACACTTCCCTACAGATTATTTCAGCTGATCCTCAGAAGAGCCCTGTGAGACATGTAGAGTAGGAAGGACCCTT
>CM053603.1:121844507-121875972 GCA_028646535.1 Procyon lotor
ATCCCAAGACCCTGGGATCTGACCTGGGCCGAAGGCAGACGCTTAACGACTGAGCCACCCAGGCGCCCCTCAACTGGTTAATTTCTAAAGCACTGACAGACAACCTGAAATTTTATATTTCTCAAAACACTTCCCTACAGATTATTTCAGCTGATCCTCAGAAGAGCCCTGTGAGACATGTAGAGTAGGAAGGACCCTTCCTATTGGATGGATTTGAAAACAGGGGAAAGCAGCAAGTGACTAGCCTTGGGCTAGTGAGAGCCTCCGGTCCACTTGCAGCACTGGCTAAGAAAAAGTCTGCTCTTTGAGGGTGTGAGGAAGTCATCTGGGTGAACCTGCTCTGAAAGTTGCTTTCTCCCCTTTCCTTCCTAGCCAAATTTCAAACGAATTCTTTCTTCTCTTAAGTCTTGTAGTTTGCACTTAAGATTATTACTTTCATATCACCTAGAGTTGCTCTTTAATTCCTCTTTCTTTTATTCTAAAATGGAAGACAGTCTAAGGCATCTTTAGGCCTGGAAACATTCCTGTTCATCTTCATTTGACATGAGGGCTAAACTCTAGAATGTTATTTTTTCTTGAAATTTGAAGTCATTTCTATCATTGGTCTTCTGCAAAGGTCCCAGTGGTGTATATTATAAAGCAAGAAACTATAAACACTTTGGTGTGACACATTTCTAGACAATTTCCTGGCTTTCTAAAAGGGATTAAAATTTAAGTCAGAGGAGACAGACTTATTCAGGAAATACAAGTGTACAAATTATATAGAACAAAACAGATCTTGGGGACTCTAAGATCAGACATTTCCCTAAGCTTTGTTATCTTAAGAGAGAAAGTGTGTTCTGTTAACAGTACAATGTCCTGGGGAAGGCTTGAAAAAGGGATCATTGGGCTACGTTTGGATCCAGAGACAAATGAGGTACCAACTTAATTAATGTGGTGCCTCAGCCCCTGGACTTAACTGGCTGATGTCACCTTAGACAAATTTTCAGTAAGTCAATTTCTTCATCCTTAAAGTAGGATCATAGCACGTATCTCACAAAGTATGGTAAAATCCAAATCAGCCAGTGGCCAAGAAAATACATGGTAAACTAAAACTCACTATAAAAATACATGGAGGGGCACCTGGGTGGCTCAGTGGGTTAAAGCCTCTGCCTTCAGCTCAGGTCATGATCTCAGGGTCCTGGGATCGAGCCCTGCATCGGGCTCTCTGCTCAGCGGGGAGCCTGCTTCCCCCTCTCTCTGCCTGCTTGTGATCTCTCTCTCTCTCTGTCAAATAAATAAATAAATAAATAAATAAAATCTTAAAAAAAAAAATACATGGAATATCTTGAAGCTATCTTGTTAATTTCTGTGAGATCTTCCCATTTATAACACCATGGATGAACCTGGAAGGTATTATTAGGCTAAGTGAAGTCAGACAGAGAAAGACAAATACCATATGATTTCACTCATATGTGGAATCTAAAAAACAAAATAAAACAAACAAACAAACAAAAACAGGCTCATAAACACAGAGAACAAACTGGTGGTTGCCAGAGAGGAGGGCACTGAGCGAATGGGCAAAATAGGTGAAGGGGACAAAAAGGTACAAACGTCCAGTTATATAGGGATGAAAGGTACAGCATTGGGAATATAGTCACGAATATTGTAATAACATTGTCTGGTGACAGATGGTAACCACACTTACTGTGGTGAACACTTCATAATGTAGAGAATTGTCAAATCACTAACCTGTATACCTGAAATTAACATGACACTGTATGTCAGTTATAGTCTACCAAAACCATGCAAAAAGAGATCTTCAGGATTTTAGAAGTTTACAGCTCTGGGTGAGGGGACCGTGGGGAATGGAGTAGTGAGTTACAAAGGGACAGAGTCAGACACAGCAACAGGCAGGTGGCCAGGTTTCTCCAGGCGGAACAAGATGGAGAGCTCGAGAATGCATACTAATAACCTCACCTCGGCTGGGACAGCTGGCCCAATGACTCTGGGCCAGAAAGCACAGAGCCCCCTTTCCATACCAAAGGCCCTGTCCTAAGTGGACTTCCAGCTGCACACAACATGAAATGGACACCCTGACGCACTGGGCAGTGCCATTATGAAGGTGAACTCTGAACAAAATCGCCGCACTGCAGTGCACGGGCGAGAGAAGGAGTCATTTCCCCAGCACTAGGAATGTCTGCTAGCAAGGGGTGACTCTTAATGACTATTGAGTGGCAAATTGTCAAAGAGCAGAAGTGAGTGTATGAGAAAAGAGTGGGTGTGTTTCCATGTGAGGGTGTGAGGGAGGAGCCCCTGCCTTCTGGTAAAGAGTGCTCCAGATGAGGATCAAGTTTTCAACGAAATATAGACAGTGATAGAGTATTGACTCTCCAAAGAAAACATTTGGGAGAAATAAGGACGACAGACAACGGAGCATTAGAAAGTCATTTCTAGTGATGTCTGTGTAGGGCCTAAAGATAATGATCGGTCAGCGGTCCAATCTGACAGAAGCGAGGAGATGGTTAAGAAGCCCATGTCCATTTGGGCACTTTTTATGCCCTTGTAATGTTTTTCAGCTTTGATAGCAGAAGGGATCTACTCTTGAAGGTCCAAAAAAATGTTGTTGCTATAGGAACAGGTAAGCAGATTAAACTTGAAAGACCAGTTCAGGAACAAAGAATTTAATAGTCAGGGCTAAAGCAATTAACCAAGAAAAAAATTTAAATAAATATCTTTTGGGTTTGTTATTTCATTATTAATTCCAGGAAGATAAAATGCTATTAGAGAATGGGAGTATCGCATTTTAATTACACCATTACTGGCATAAAAGACTATACTTACACAATTAGTAGAAAGGCCTTATTAACCAAAAGTACGCATTTCTAACTCTCTCTTGATTACATTGTAATTGAGAAATACGGCTTTACATTCAGCAAGAACATAAGAATCATCTCTGATTTTCCTATAGTTCCCCAGAGGAGAGCATGTCTAAAATAAAAGAGACCGTGAACTACCAAAAGTTGTCTGTAGAGAATCTCCATAACTAGAGACCTATGAGCAATTTGAGAAGTGAACAGAAAAGTGTGTAGGCTGATAATTGTTAATATTTATATTTTCCCCATCCAACACTCTCTGCGAATGCAGATATGTGAGAAGAAAAGACAATCAGAGACCCAGCACTCGTACCTCACAATGGCTCTTCTGCTTCTTCCTATCAAGGAATACACTGCTCCCAACATTAGGGGTTTGTTGAAATTATTAAAGTTCTAAACAGAACCTGCTAGACTCATGAGGCTCAAGAAAGTGGCATTGTGCTTCTCTCCCTTCTTGATAAACAAATACAATGTATTCAGTTCAGCAAATTTCTGCTGTCAGAGATTACACTTACAGGACAGAGAGATTTCTTGGACACTACCTTTTCTCACGTAATATCAGAGTCAAATTGCAGAGAAGCCTGTGAGTGTGTCTGAGAGTGTGTGTACCTGTGTGTGTGTGTGCGTGTGTGTGTGTGTGTGTGTGTGTGTGTGTGTGTGTGTGTGTGTGTGGCAGGGGACAGCATTGGAAGCTGGGGAATGGGAATGGGAAGAGGGGAGTGTGGCTAGAATCTTACCATCTCATTCTCTTCGCCTTCGTTGAGCAAAGCGCGCTGGCCCTTCTCAAAGTGGTCCCCCATGAAAAAGTGATTCCACTTCTCCTCCCTGGCTTTCCTGAGCAGGAGCCTCCGGGACCAACTTGCCGAGCCACCGCAGCTCTCCAGCCGACCAAAGAGTTAATGATCCTCCAGGTTAAGACTCCTTCTTGAGCACACACCTACTCTCTGTAAATGACAATACTTAGCAAACTGAACTCCTCCCACGAGTCACCCTCTGCTCAGAGGAATTTCTGCCTTGCTTACGGCATTGTCTCAGAGCAGCTGTCCCAAAACAGGCTGCTCCCATGCTGGTCTTTTTGTGCCCAACTTCAGGGAAAGAACTCATTGCCTGCCCAGTGCCTGCCAGCATAAGACATCTGACTGCAAATCCAACAGGACAATGCAGAGTTGGCAGGACCTTTCCAAGGAGTGGGGGAGCGGGCTCAAGAACTCCCAGGTCACTGCTTTATTCATAGAGGCTAAGGAATTGGGGGTGGGGAGGGCTAATAGAGCTGCAGATTTTATTCGATTAATGAAAGCCCCAATCCACCAGCTTTTAATAGTATCCTCATTCATTTTGCTTACAAAAGGTACAAGTTAACGACTAATCCTCTTCCAAAGTTATTTGTGGCCACATTTCTTTGTGTACGCAAAAAGCGTTCTACTCAATGTGTATGTGGAATTAAGTTTACTTTGGGAAAAACATAGAAAACAAAGGTGTGATCAAACTATTTTATGTGGTCTCCTTTCTCTAAAATGTTGGTGGTTAAACTCTTAAGGAGGTCTAGAAACCGAATATTCAAGTGACTTTGTGGCAAGACTCATTTTTTAATTTATCCACACATCCATTCAATATGCACCATCCGAGCGCAGGGACTACACATATAAATCAAGTCATATCTGCTACCCTCAGACTGAGGCAGGCATTCAAACATGCAAATAAATACAAAAGAAGGTGTTTTGTTATTACGAAAGCTGGAACAGAAGTCTAAGACAACTGTCAGAAGTCTCAACATGATGTAGGGGTCACCCAGCCACGCTGGCTCTGAGAGAACCCTGGATTCCTGCGACTTGTCCACGTTGGTTGAGCTATGTGATTATTTCACCTACAGGAGCTGGCTCTTCTCATCCAGTAATCCGAGGCATTGCACCAGGACTTGTGAAAGCATTTGGCACAGCACTGACCAAGAGCTGTTGATGTAATTAAACCAAATGCCCAAGGTAACAGCAGGCAGTAGAGCAGAGTAGTTAAGGGTGTGTGCTCTGAATTTGGAGAACATCAGTTTGAATTTGGGCTGTGAACCAAGGTGGGCTAGTTCTGCCATCTTAGGATAATAAATTTCATAAACTTTGTAAGCCTCCATTTGCCCACATAAGTGAGGAATAGTACGCGGGAAACTGTATTTATTCAATAAGGGAGAATTATTTTTGCCTTCACTGTGTCAACTTACTCCTTTAAGCTACAACTCTTGGCACTAATATCCCCAACCTGACCCTAGTAGCCCTAACAGGACCAAGACTAAAGTATGTGTGTGTGTACACATGTGCACGAACACACATGTAAAACCTTGATCAAATGGTAAAGTATAAGCAAGATAAACAGTAAAATTCTAAGCTAGGGGCACCTGGGTGGCTCAGTCATTAAGTGTCTGCCTTCAGCTCAGGTCATGGTCCCAGGGTCCTGGGATCGAGCTCCACGTCAGGCTCCCTGCTCAGTGGAGAGTCTGCTTCTCCCTCTCCCAATCCCCCTGTGCTCTCTCTCTTGCTGTGTCTCTCTCTGTCAAATAAGTAAAATCTTTAAAAAATATATACTAAGCTATTATATTAATTACTATATATGTGTGTGTGTGTGTGTGTGTGTGTGTGTGTGTGTGTGTGTGTATATATATATATATACACGCTGTTCACTGAATTTCCAAAAATTATTAGCACAGTTTAATCAAGTAAATAAGTGAAATTCACATTTGATCACAAGATCAAAATACAAGGAATATGGGATTTTTTTTTTTAGGGGTATGAAAACGTTCTGGAAGCAGAGAGTGGTTTTGGCTGTGCAACTTAGTGAATATACTAAAATTCACTGACTTGTATATACTTTTAAAGAGTGAAATTTATGAATGTGAGTTATGTTTCAATAAAAAAATCATACCTCCAAAAAGTTAAGTGAACCTGTTAGAACTCTGGCAGGCAGTCACCCCAATATTGAGCAGTGAAAGAAACAGAACAAGATTCCAAACTTTATCTCAACTGATGGGGGTTGAGCAGTGTTAGTATGTGACCTGGTTAAACCATACCCACGCTGGTGTGTAGTTAAGGAGGGTGTCATTCTAGTGTCCATAATTGGTAATCCTCACACTGTGGCCTTCTAGCTGGGTTCCTAGATACCTTTGGCAAAGCAGGCACCACTGTGGGTGAGGATGAGTGTGTGACTGATTCAGAGTTAAAGGAAAACCCTCACACAAACTTACTTCACTCAAGGAATCTGGTTACGCAATAACAATATTTACGCCACACTGGAATAGCGAAATCAATCCCTAGGAAAAACTTTTATGAAAACCAGGAAAATCCATAGAAAATTATTTCCAACAACATGGCCCAGTAGGACTGAGGACTTTGAAATAGTGACAGTTTCTTCACGTTCCTTGGGAAGTTCTAATAGTAAAACATCCCGGGGCCTCTCTGGCAGCATGACTTCTGGGTGGTGCCCTTCCAGATTATATGCCTGTTTACTTGGCATATCCAAAGTGTTCTGCAAGGGATGTTGCCTTTATTTGTCTAGGAAAGCCTTTGTGTGGAGGAAGCATCTGAGAATGGCCTTGAAAACAGACAGGGAAGGTCTTAATAGGTGGAGATGCTAGAGCCCGGACTGGGAGTGGAGCCACAGGAAAAAGTATCTGAAGCCAAGAAGCCATTAGAAGGAGAAACACAGGTTTGTCCAGACGGAGCCCATCACCTTTGCTGCAACCAGGGTGTGTGTGTGACGGGATAAAAGGGGAGTGAGATGTGGCAGAAAATGCAGATAAAGGCATTCCAGGGAGGTCTGGACTTAATGCAATGAGCAATGACACCAGTGAGGTCAAAGTGATGTCATAAACACTCACATTTTTGGTGATCAGCCCGTGTGTAAATATTACAGGAATCATTGCATAAGTGGATTCTCAAGTGACTCAGTCTTTCTAGATAGTATATGCCTTTGGAGAGTTTTCTTGAACACTGCAAGTTACATTTTTAATTTCCCCGTTGGAAAGTATATTCTTTTCATTAAAAACAAATTTAGTAGACTATTTTTAGACCAGTCTTAGGTTCACATGAAAACTGAGCAGCAGATTCCCAATTAGTTCTTGCCTATACACATCTTCCCATACTATCAGCAACCCCCCAAGAGTAATACATTTGTTTCCTTTGATGAATCAGCCTCGACTCATCATTTTCACTCAAAGTCTATAGTTGAGGTTAAGGTTTACTCTTGGTGTCACACATCCTATGACTTTTGACAGGTGTATAATGACATACGTATCCACCATCACAGTATCATACAGAGTAGTTCCACTATCCTCAAATTCCCTCTGCTCCCTTTATTCATCCCTATGTCTCTCCTAACCCCTAGCAACTACGGACTCTTTTATTAACCCCATTTTGCTCTCTCCAGAATGTTACATAGTTGGAATCATACAGTACATTGCCTTCTCAAAGTGATTTCTTTCACTTAGTCATATGCATATAAGTTACCTGCATGTCTCATTCCCTTTTAGAGTTGAATAATATTTCATTGCCTGGATGTAACATAGTTTATTTATCCATTCACTTCCCAAAGGACCTCTTGGTTGCTTCCAAGTTTTAGCAATTAGAGATAAAGCTGCTTGCATTCATGTGAAAACTTTTATGTGGACATATGTTTTCAATACATTTAATAATGTCATCAGGGAAATGCAAACTAAAGCAACAATGAGAAACCACTGCACACCTATTAAAATACCTAAAATTAAAGGCACTGATAACACCAAATGCTGACAAGGAAGTGGAGCAACAGGAACTCTCCTCATTTGTTGCTGGTGGGAATACAAAAGGACCCAGTCATGTTAAAAGACAGTTTGGAGGTTTCTTACAAAATTAGACATCTTATCATATGATCCAGCAATCGTGTTCCTTGGTATTTACCCAAAGGGGTGGAAAGTTTCAATCAGGCTATCTCCCCCCAATTTTGCCTGTTCGATATTTCTATTCTTCACTACATGTGCCTCACAGGAATGATATGGCTTGGTAAGAATAGTGGATGTGGATTTGGTGTGGTCTGAATAGGAATCTTGACATTTTGTTGACAGATTCCACTTACTCGTTTATTTTATACTTACTTGATTAACTTCAGTATGCCAAGATCTACACTAGGTAAAAAAGAGAGATTAGTCGAATATGCCTTTGAAAAGTTAAGTCTACTGGAAACCAACACCAACTTCAAAATATACATTCCAAAACATGTGCTAACTATAAAGGAGTGTCAGAGGGAGTTCAGGTAGAGAGTGAGGCCAGGAAGGTTCCATGGAGGTAGGGAGCTCTATGCTGGCCTAGGTGAATGGAGATGAATAGGGAAAACATTATTAAAAAAGGAGACAGAAGGCAAAGGCACAGAGGAGGATTTGCCCATCAGCTCATTCAGAGATCGTGAATCATGCACAGATGATGAATTGGAATTGAGAGTAATATCCAAAGAAAAGTTGCTTCAGCCATTTCCTAATTCTCCCTCTGCACTCATTTCCTCTTAATCACTCCATCTCAAATAAGAATGAAAAAGGAAAACAAGAAGAAGAAAATAAATAATTAGCTACCTCTTTGTTGATCTGGTATCTCAGCTTGCTTTCATTTATCCGAGGAGCAAGCCTGCTGCTCTGAGCAATTCTCAACTTCTTTGGGTGTATATAATAGATATTAAGTGGAAATAATGGCAGTACTAGTCTCTGCCAGGACTGTGGGGATGCTGATACTTCACTAGCCTAACCCATTTAGATGGTGTGAAGATAAGTGGTAATAATGTTTCATCACATATTAATTTCCACCTTTCATCTGAGAACTCCAGCATATTACAAACATTATTCCTTGCAACATCTCTGTAAAGTACCGAGATGAGTAATATCATTGCCCCCACTCGAGAGCCATAGGAACTGAGTCACAAAGGGGTCAAAGAGAACTGTTCAAGGTCATGTGTCCTCGGCATGGAGTGGAACCTGAAACACATAATATTGCTGCCTTGTCATCATTGGCAATAAGCTGCCTCAAACTTCCTCTTCGGTCCTCATCACGCAAATCTGCTCTTTGCAAAGTACTTGAGATCTTGGGTTATAGAACTTTATCTAAACTCAAGGTTTTACTGTTCTTATGCATTATTCTGATCTGCACTAACGCACGATGTGTGGATGATACTGGAGCAAGAAGAGATCTGATGTCCCAAGGAGGAATTACCTGCCTCAAGGTGGTGAGGTGAAGTTTAATTGAATTAATTGATGTTTGTAAAACATTTAGCAACCCTTAGATTAAAGGGTCTAATACAAAGATACAGGGCTTCCCCATTAATTACAGAAGAAAAGAGCTGGCTAATGGCCGTTTCTATCTCTCAGAGGCATGACTCCCTCTTCTCCCTGCTCAGCACTGGGGTCTGACCTTCTTTACGGTGGCTTGCAGTGGCCCACATATCCACACACAGAAAAGCCCCATCCCCTTGTATTCCATCCTTTTCCAAAAATAAAATAAAAGGCTCTTCTCTAGAGGTAAGGCCGCTTCCCTTCTGTGAAGCTTACCTCTCTTGGCAACTAATATGGTAATTCCAGGTCATGAAGGACGGTCTATTAAAAAAAGAAGAAGAAAAAGCCAAAAGAAAAAGAAGAAAAAAAAGGAAAAGCCAAAAGAGGAAATCCCCAGGCAGAAACCTCATGCCGGTGTACTAATTTTGAGAACTTTTAAGCTAGAAATTTGAATATACAAAATAATTCACATTAAAGAGCAACTATTAAGAATCACCGGGGGTACCTGAGTAGCTCAGTTGGTTAAGTGGTCAAGCAGCTGACTCTTGGATCTGGCTCAGGTCATGAACTCAGCATCCTGGGATTGAGACCAGCCATCGGGTTCATGCTCAGTGTAGGGCCTCTTTAAGGATTCTCTCTCCCCCTCTGCCCCTGCCCCCATTCTCTCTCTCTCAAATAAATAAATCTTAAAAAGAAGAATCACAGACTGTTGCAACTCCACCTTAGAAATTAATAAATGACCTCATTGTTTCTCAGATAAAGAAAAAGTTCCAGGAAGACTGATTTGCCCAAGGTTACAATCTGTGAGAGACGGCGCTCCAATCAGGGACTCAAGTGTTCACGTAGCACCGTATTGCTGTCCACATCTTGTAAAAGAACCAGAGTCAGATACTTGATACATCGCTCTAGAATATTTAAAAGAGAATTTCATTTGAAAAGTTCGATTTAGGGGTGCCTGGGTGGCTCAGTGGGTTAAGCCCCTGCCTTCGGCTCAGGTCATGATCTCAGGGTCCTGAGATCAAGCCCCGCATCGGGCTCTCTGCTCAGCAGGGAGCCTGCTTCCCCCTCTCTCCCTCTGCCTGCCTCTCTGCCTGCTTGTGATCTCTCTCTGTCAAATAAATAAATGAAATATTTTTTAAAAAGTTGGATTTAAAGAAAAAATTCCTAGAACCCACCCATTGTGTGTGTAGGCTATGGCCATAGCACAGAACTGTAGGATGTATCCAACTATTTGAGAAGGATAGAGAGGCTTTGGGACGCGGCATTGGACACACCCACTGGGGTAAAAAAATCGGCTCTTGGGGAACTGATGAAATTGCAGGGACTAACAAAGGAAGTTCAATCTAGCAAGCAACTGAAATTTACAGCAATCTTTGCTTATAGCTCAAGAGAGCAGTTGGCCAAGGAGGTTGGGGGAGGAACATAAAACAGAAGTAGAACCCTCCCAACAAGCAGTTAGAAGCCTGCCATGAGTCAGGTGATACCTGGCAATCCAGACAGGAAGCTGGCGCCAAGTCTGTCCTCTAGTGACCAATCCCAACTAGAGATTTGGGACCTGGGGCGAGGTTCCAATTCCAGGCCAGAGCCTGGCAAGAGAATGATTAGGCCTTAACTCTTGGAAGGATCTGGGCTCCATATGGGCCTCCAGACAGCAACGTGGGACCGAGACTTGGGAAATGAAGCAGGAGCCCAGTTAGAAGAATCAGGGCACCACCTCTGGTCAAACTGGCAGGAAGTGTGACATCACTGCGCAATGGAGAACTGGGCTGGGCTGGCTTCAGCACCTCCACCGTGGACCCAGCATGGCCCAGCACAGGACTGAGCTCCCAGTGGGAATCAAGAACAGATCCCTGCTGGAGATGGAAAGAGAGAGGCAAGGTGGGGCTGCTATTGGGCCTCTCTGTTTAACTCCTTCCTGGTGTCCACTTTATGCTAGTTATTGCTCTCACCAACAAGAAAGCCACACCAAAGGCAGGACACTTTCAAGGGGATCTATTTTGGGAGAAGACTGAAATGAGCAATGAATTAAGTTCAGGGGTTTTATGTCTCCATATTGTACATATCTTTCAAGGCCCTAAGCAGATAGGCAATGGAATATGTTACTTCCTGATGGAAAAAAGAATGGGAAGTGAAGCTAAGGTACTCCTAGTACTCAGACCCTCCCCCAGTTAGCATGGCATCAGAGGGGGGACTCTCTGAGGTTTTCTAGCTCTCGCTCCAAGCTTCCATTAACTCTGCCAAAGCACCTCAAACCAACAATTTAATAAACACATTGTTTTCCACTCAAATGCAACTTTAAAGTTATCCTCCAGCCTCCAGCCTAGTCTCTGTTCTTCTAGAGGGTTCTGGCAGCTGTCATGGTCTTGGCACTTCCCTCCTTTCCAAGTTTCTATGAAATCCACACCTTTCTTCCTGTGTCTGCCACAGGAGTATTTCAGAACTTCTTCCCCCACTGGGAAGGGAGTCCAGTCTTCCCCCCATTCCTCTCTGCCTTTCTCTGGCTCGAGGGCCCTTGTAGTTGGCTAGTAGTGTGCCTCGTTACTCCGTTCATTTCTCCTTCACCCTGCACAAGACGGCATTGAATGGCACTAGTTCTTTACTGGTGGTGGCAGTCAGTCACCTCAGGAGCTCTTCTAATCCACAAGTTCTGGTCTAAACCCGGACCTACTAAATCGGAGTCCCTGGGAGAGGAAACATAAGATCTACAGTTCCGGCAAGTATAGATAACCTTGTTATGCTTGCATTCCTTTAAAAAAATAAAAAAAGATAAATAGGCATGCATGGTGGCTCAGTCACTTGAGTATCTGCCTTTGGCTCAGGTCATGATCTCAGGGTCCTGGGATCGGGGGCCAAATCAGGCTTCCTGCTCAGCAGGGAGTCTGCTTCTCTTCTCCCTCTTCCTCTGCTCCTCCTCCCAGCTCATGCTCCCCCTCTCTCTTTCTCTCTCTCTCAATAAACAAAATCTTTTTTTTTTAAAGGTAAATAAAAGAATATGGTAGGTCTATTGTCATGGCAAGCTGTCTATGATACATACCTGCAAAGTTAGGTTACAGAGCACTGTGTAGAATATAATCCCATTTTTGTAACGGCAGAAAATGTATGTGTGGGGGGGTGATGTGGTATATTTGAGGGCATTTAATCAAAAGAAGTCCTTGGACTTGGGATTTTAGTCACTGATCCCTGTTTCCCTCTGCCATCCACCTCCCAAACCCTTGATGGCACTCAAACCAGACATAGCCTTAGACCAGACACTGTATATTATGGCTCTACCATTTAATACCAGTGGAAAATTTGCCAGGTCACTTAAGTACCTAAAGCTTTTCACTTGTGAAAAACTGAATTCTACTCTATTCTACAGGATGTAATAAGGATATATAAGGTCACGTATGCATGCCCAGCCTAGTGTCAGAAAACTTGTAAGAATGTTTTTAAAGAAAAGATAGTAAACAATTTAAATATATATATTTAGTAGCAGAAGTTGAAGATAAGCTGTACTTGCAAATTTTGTCTTCCATATATACACATTTAAAAAATAGGAGAAAAGACCATTCAGATGTTTTTATTGATCTTTCTAAAATAAACACACATATAAACTGATCGCTTACTCAAAGGGCATCAGCCTATTTGCACGAGCGCATTCAGACCAGGACCTGCTAACCTGGAGGCCTCCCAGCCCTGGTCTGCCTGTCTGCCCCAGCCTTGCAGTGGGCATTGTTGGCTGCCACCCCCAGGCCTGGTCCCAGCTTATGGGCTTTGTGACAAATACTCGAATGGCTTTTGACAGATTGAAGAATCATCCAAATATCCAATTACCTGGGCAAAAATCCCTATGGGAGGCTTAACAAGCTGGTAGAAGAAACTGAGCTGAGTACTATGAAATTTACAGAAACTTACGAAGGTGCTTGTCTTAAGGACCGGGAGATCTAGAAAGGGCAAGTTGGTCCTCTTCAAACACCTGACTTCTCATCACATAGAAGGATGGGGTTGATACTACAGGCGGAAGCTGCTGCCGACCGGTTAAGAGCAAGGGCTTCAGTCCTCTTGAAGAGGAAATGGCTTCACAGGTGTGCACCTGACTTATTTTGCACTTTATATATGTCCAGTTTATGGTAATTCAATTATACTCCAATAAAGTAGAGAAGGGTATTCGCCCTACATCAGCGAGCTCGGGCTCCAGTGATTGCCTTGCCCCTTCTGGTCAGCATGATGGAGAGCAAATTCCTTGACCTCCAATCTCTTGGAGTTGACGAGACACTTAGGAGAGAAGAAGCACATAAAGCGCTTGGCACTGAGTCCGTGTGAGGCAGCCACTGCTGCTGCTATGGAGTGCTCAGACTTCTGCGAAGCTCTTCATGCTGGAAGGAGTGGTTTAATATCAGGGAGGACAATTTTAGGGTTCTGAATTTCTGGGGGGCGCTTTGAAAGGACATCAGAGAGCACAGAAAAGGGCAAGAATCTTAGCCAACCTCTGCCCGTCTCACTGTCTAATGAGGGCAACCTCAGCCCTTTAAATGAGAGAAATTCAGAGCTAGATTATTTTGGCATGAGAAGGAGCGTCAGAGGTTGGCCGTCCAAGTCCCACTCAGAAGTCCCACTCTGTCAGGAGTTGTCCGGCCTTCTTCTCCCCCTGCCGTGCCTCTCCACCCCTGCCACCACACAGGGCACCTTCCCCAGCTGGCATCTGGGCCAGAACCTTGCACATCAAACACTAAGAAATGGTCACTTATTGAGGAATAGGAGGTGGGAAACACATCCACTTCCTGTCTCTCGTTGTTTCGTCACGTGCCCTTCAATAAGTCTCTTCACTGCTCTGAGCCTCAGTTGCCTCATCTGTACAATAGAACTGATACTATCTGCCCCATCCCTCTGACACTGAACTGCCCAGGACAGGCTTAAGTGCTCCAGGAGTGGCAGGTCACGAGGCCATCATTGAGCATCTGTGAGATAAGGGAGGTGAGGGCAACATAGAGCCAATACTTGCGTCCTCAAACCACAAGTCTGTGCAGTTCCTGACTGGAACAAGTCAACGGCTTTCTTCTCCGGGTAGCCCAGGTGCATTTTAGACTGTGGTTCTCTGGAACGTGCCTTTTGTTTCTTTTTTTTTTTTTAAGATTTTATTTTATTTATTTGACAGAGAGAAAGAGATCACAAGTAGGCAGAGAGGCAGGTGAAGGGAGAGGGGGAAGCAGGCTCCCTGCTGAGCAGAGAGCATGATGCGGGGCTCCATCCCAGGACCCTGAGATCATGACCTGAGCCCAAGGCAGAGGCTTAACTGACTGAACTACCCAGGGGCCTGTCTTTTGTTTCTTAACTACTCTTGTCACTGCCCAAAATTCCAGTTTCATTTATTAGAATTTACTACCTAGGTGATTATCCTTAATTTTGAATCCCCAGGCTTTTCTTCTTCCTTTTGATCTTTACCACTCCTATGATAGAACAGACGGTCTCCAGCTCATCCATTCTTCACAATTGAACATCCCGTGTATCTGGACTGCAGCTGGCCTACCTTCTTCCTCAAAGCACTGGTGACCCCGCTTAGTTTGTATTCTGCTCTCAGGAATCTGTGACTGCTCTTGGGTGTATAGCCCAAAACTGATGTCACGATGGCACATACACACATACACACATGTGCATGCGCACACATACATGTACACACCCAGCATCTCAGCATATGAGCTGGTTCCACTCCCGTTAGATCCATGACAATGGAGATCACCACTCCTTTCCAGGATTTTTCTCACCCCTTCACTCTTTGGGAGGTCTTCTCCTAACTTCTTCAATCCCTTTGGTCCAGACCCCATTTCTTATTCCAGATAGCATTCACAAAGCGTAGTGTTACGGTTCACAATAGTTTCAATTATTCTTTAAGTATCTAGATAACATGTTCATATTAAGAATGAAAAGGAGGGGCACCTGGGTGGCTCAGTGGGTTAAAGCCTCTGCCTTCAGCTCAGGTCATGATCTCGGGGTCCTGGGATCGAGCCCCGCATCAGGTTCTCTGCTCAGCAGGGAGCCTGCTTTCCTCTCTCTCTCTGCCTGCCTCTCTACCTAATTGTGATCTCTCTCTGTGTCAAATAAATAAATAAAATCTTTTAAAAAAAGAAAAGAATGAAAAGGAGCTTTCTGGAAGACTATTTGTTAGTATTTATCAAGAGGAATATATTTACAATAATCAATCCCAACAGTCATTGAATGCTGGCCTGTACCAGACCCTGGTGTAAGCTAACTCACCTCACCTCATTTTTCCAGTCATCAACTCAATGAGGTAGACATTTTTATTATTATCACTTCATTCCCCTTCTAGAAATTGGTCCACAGGAAATAATTTTGGCTATATTCGAAATGAATGTATACAGAAATTTATGATAGCATAGTTCAAACTGAATATATCCAATTTGATGGAATGTGATGGATCCATCAGATATCAAATTGTTAGGAATATTTAGTAATGTGGAAAAGGTAATTGAATATTAAGCAAAGAGCAAGATGCAAAGTTTAATGTGCAACACAAACCCAATATTACTCGTGAACACACAGACAAGGAAAAAAAAACACACAGAAAAAGGGAAAGAAGAAATAGAGCAAAGCCTTAACAGTGAATATCTCTGAGCAAGATGATTCTTTGCTCTATTCATTTGTCTATATCATCTATTATTCCATAATAAACATAGTTTAATGTCATAATCAGAAAAAAGTGTTATTAAGCATGGTTTTTGCTATAGCATAAGTTCTTTAAGTTCTTTTAACTTCTATTACAGCCCAAGTTTCTTGCTTGCCCCCATTGGGAGCTTCAGAAGGTCATTCTGTTTGAAGACAACCATGATCCAGAAGTTAATAGTATTCCCAAGAATATGGAGTTGGAAATATAATGCAAGTTTATTCCAACTGCACAGAAAATAATGAAATAAAGAAGTTGTGCACATCATTTGGTGGCAGAAGATGAATCCTCGTTAAGGATCCACTGAACTCCCTGAACTGCCCAAGAAATAGAGGTTTATCTCCCGTGCAGTAGGCCTTCTCTTTTCCCCAAGGCTGTTTACTTCTTCCAGAAATTTTCATTTCGTTAGTGTCCCTTGTTTCTTTTCTTGCCTCCAGTCCCTGCCTGTCCCGAACCCGATTGGCCCTTGTCCCGTTCATAGCCTGCCCAGGGTACCCCAGACAGACTCCCCTTCCTCTGCTCCTGTGAGCCTGGGCACGGCAGCCTGCATGAGATGCAAGGTCCCTAGTGGTGCCCTTCTGTAAACTGGGAGCCCTGGAAACACCACCCCTTGCCTTTGACTGCCAGAGAGCTTTGGCAAACAATTGATTCTACAACAAAGGCTGTTTCATTCTCTGGGGAGAAAAAGTAAAGGCAAAATTGTTCATCCAATTCACACAATAACGGACCCTCCTCTTCGCTTTAGCCATTACTTCTGGGCACACTAAAAGGAATATGAGTCTGTAATCACCCCAAGTCCAGATGGGAGGCCAGACTCTACAGCTAAATGGGGGAGCCTGTGCAAGGCTGCAAGATTGCCCATCTGTGAAATAGGACTGATTCCTATTGAGAATAGGAATAATAACAGACTATAGGAATAGGAATAATAATAATAATGATAGGAATAATAATAGACTAATTCAATTCTATTGAGAATAGATTAATAGGACTAACCTTACAGCACTGTTAGGAGAAAAAAAGTGTACAAATGCCCATGGGAGAACATACACCTCGCCCTCAGATCTTTGTTTCCAATACCATTTTCCAATAAAAATTGGAAAAATGACTGATTCCAGGAGTAGAGCAACACCTATACAAGATGAGCCTGGAGCCTCTTAATAGTGCCAGAAAGTAGAGAAGTGCTCAAAAACAAAACAAAACAATGGTGGGGATATATCACGAAGGTACTGGGGCAGCTAAAGAGCTCCACATGGCCAAAGCTCAAACAATCTGAGCAACAGAATTTAAAAATTGGATCTGAGTTATAACCTAAAATATAAAACAGCCGTCCATGAGTCTACACTGATGTAAATTAAAGGATAGAGTAAATAAATAAGTCAGGGAGAAGAGCTCAATCTTCTACATAGAAGAGTCCAAATAATTTACGTAGATCCTAGCCCACCCCAGGAGAGTAACATAGCTCGCCACTCATGTGTGGGCTGCACACAGTGACTTCCTTCCCAAAGGGTACAGTAGAAAAGGGGGGGGGGAGTAACTTTGTGGTGGAGAAACCTAACACACTCCACCTCAGCCAGCATCAACATTAACATCAACATTAAGGTCAGCATTAAGGTCAACATCAAGGTCGACATCAACAATGATAAATCATGTTGGTGGTATATGCCCTTACCATGATAAGGTGGGAATGGCACTTTGCTTCTGTTATGTTCCCTTGCCCTGAAAACTCATAATTCTGGTCTAATAATGAGAAAAACATTAAACAAACCCCAGTAGAGGGACATTCCACAACCCCCCCCCCAGTACTCCCCAAAACTGTCAAGGTCATCAAAAACAAAGAAAGTTTGATAAACTGTCACAGTCAGGAGGAGCCTAAGGAGACATGACTACTATGTGTAATGTGGTCTCCTGGAACAAATAAAGAACATTGGGTTAAAACTAAGAAAATCTGAATAAATTATAGGTATTACTTAAGAGCAATATGCCAATATTGGTGTGTTAGTTGTGATAAATATGAAATACTAGAGCAATATATTAACAATAGGGGAAACTGGATTTGGAGCACATGGGAAATCTGTACTATGTTCACAATTTTTCTGTAATCAAAAACTATTCTAATATTTAAAGCTCAGTCTTTATAAAGCAGTGTGAATGCAATGGGTTTATTATAGTAATTGGGAACTTCCTGGTTTAAATTTATAGCATCCCTGCCTTTGTTTATCACCTTGTTAAAATAACTGAAGCCACCTTGATGGCGATGCCAGGAATTTGATCTGATTTGATCAATGTCAGGGAGTTGATTGATGTTATAAATGGCTTGGTCTTTACAAAAACCAACCAACCAACCAACCGAAAAACAAAACAAAACAAAAAAAACCCTCTTGGTTTAGTGAGATAACTCTGCCCTCTAGTGGCTTCATATTTTATATACACTTAGTGGCACAGGACAGTCTATCTGTACCTTTTGATGTTTCAAAGTCCGTACAAAAGCTAGTATTTAGTCGGCTGGCACCATCCCCCACTCTGTTCACTTACAAGAACTTTACCATCTGAATGGTCTTGGAGGAGAGACACATTTATGCGAGGGAACTGGCTGGTGCGAATGTAAAAGGCATTTTTAGAGGCTCGGGGGCAGTTTGACAGTGTGAATGGGAAGATTTAAAAATGTTTCTGCATCTTCACCCAGTAACTTCACTTTTGGAAACTGTTCCCTAGGAAATAATGCAAGTTACATAAAAAGATTTAAAATGCTTTTTAAAAATGTGGGTGCCTGGGTGGCTCACTCAGTTAAGGGTCTGCCTTCAGCTCAGGTCATGATCTCAGGGTCCTGGAATCGAGCCCCTCATTGGGTTCTCTGCTCAGCCGCAAGTCTGCTTCTCCCTCTGCCTGTGTGGTCCCGCTCTCTCAAATAAATAAATAAAATCTTTAAAAAAGTAAATTATTTTTTAAAATTTTATATATAACAATGAAAAATCTGAAACAAAGTAAGTGTTTGGCAATCAGGGAATTGTGGAGGAAGGAAGGGGAAAAAAGGGAAACTATGTAGTTGATAAAGGCATTCCTAAAAACATTTAATGACATGGTTAAACTGTTCATGATACAATGTTTAGTATGACTCTATCAACAGTGTGATCAAAATTTCAGGGAATAATACAGATGACCATATATACACTTACACAAATAAACAATGACACACAGTTCTCAGGTCATAGTGTACAGAAAACATAACTATTTTTTTTTAATAACTCAACTCAATTTTGTTTTAACCCTTCATTTTGCCTGATGGCAGAAAAAGCTCAGTCACCCCCAGGGTATTCCTCAGCACTCTATATTTAAATAATCATTTAAGGATTTACCCCTTCTCTCCTCCTTCCATTAGATTGGCACCTATATTCACTGGATTTTGGTGTCACAGAGTGAGGAAAGCCGGGTCCTTCCCCATCCTTTGTCCTCCATTGGCATCACTTGTCTTTGTTTATCTGGTCATTTGCCTGTACTAGGCTTGCCTCCGCTGCAGCATGTGTGGCTTCATCGTGAGTTTTATGCCTGCCTTCTCTATCCTTTTAGAGGAAATGAAACTCTAGGGCACTTGTCCTGCTGGGCCCCAGGCTATGTGGGGTGGGGTCTCCAGCTAGACTTGCTCAGTTTTGCCCATTTCTGCTCCACTCGTGCTGTGACAGGGGAGCATGAGGCACTTCTGTGCCATCATCACTACCCCCTCAGATTTCCCCAGGAATCAGGACACAGTTCTCTGCTTCAGGTCTCAGCCCCATCCCTCTAGGACTTCTATCATTCCACAAAGTGTGCAAGTATCCCTGGGACTGACATCAGCACCAGACCCAATCATACCTCCCGAATCCCTCCTCCCTCAGCTGTGACACTTCTATCAAACTCATGGCAGGAAAATGGGCTCTTACTTCACTCATGCGTCCAAAGCCTAATATTTATAAAAATAAAATTAAGTTTTTGTCCCCCAAGGCAAATTTGGAGACTCATAAATCCTTTTTCTCTAAGTAATGTCTCTTCCAAGAATTTCAAATCTATTTAGAAACCGTAAATGCTGAAAACTGTCTCTTTCCTTTCTCTTCGCTTTCCTGTTGTAACCTTACTCCAAGTGCACACAAAAAAGTTTTGCTGGCGATTGAACAATCGGAGGAAGGATGGGAGTAAAAAGGAACGAAGATACACTCACATGCTCGTATATACATGCCTATGTAAATATACATGTTCATAGGTAGAGAAATCGATTCAATGAAAGGTTTCAGTGGTCATCTGTGCTAATAATTTTCCATATTTTCTGAATTTCTAGAAGAAACATATTATATTGCATCAGAAAAAGAAAATCATACCTAAGAAGGGAAATACGCAAGGTCTCTGGCTCCCAGCATCCCCACCACAGTGAAGAAGGGGGGAATGGAGGACCTACGCTTTCCACTGGCCACAGTCAAAACTCTCCTCTCTTCAGTCTCTGGGTTACTTGATCTTTAACCCCACTGACCACGCTCCTTGAGATTCACTTGTTCCTCAGCTTTCAGAGCACCAAATTCTCTTAAGTCTTTTTTTTTTTTCCTAGTTCTCTGATGCATCAAAAACCTAGACCTCAAGTCTGAGTCTGATGCTATAAGGGAATGAAGCGTCACGGGGATGGGAGGGGGGGTTCCTAGGAGGGGAAGAGGGTAATTTGCATCAACAAGAAATGTCAAAATTGAGGGCCAGAGGGTGTACTGTGGTAAAATAAAGATACCACACATTGACTTGAAACTGACAGGCTTAGGATCACTTTGACCCACATGGCAAAAGTGACATTGAAGTCTCAAGACTTACAAGACTCGTGGGGCGCCTGGGTGGCTCAGTGGGTTAAAGCCTCTGCCTTTGGCTCAGGTCATGATCTCGGGGTCCTGGGATAGAGCCCCGCATCGGGCTCTCTGCTCAGCAGGGAGTCTGCTTCCTCCTCTCTCTCTGCCTGCCTCTCTGCCTACTTGTGATCTCTCTCTGTCAAATAAATAAATAAAAGTCTTTAAAAAAAAAAAAACTTACAAGACTCGTGTGGCTCTTCCTGTCACATAAAACCTTTCCCCTGGAAGCCCTGAGCCACTATGTGAAAAATGAACTAGTCCCTGCTGGAAGAGCCCAAGCTAATCATGCAGATATGCCATTTGAAGAGAAATACGATGTAATAGTTGTTGTTTTAAGCCACTACGTTTTGTTCAGTTGTTATGCTGCAACAGATAATTAGAATAGCTTCCTTCCTACAAAAGGGGGTTAATGCTACTGTAGCTACACAAAGAGAGCTTGTAGTGAGAATCGCAACAAGATTCTATTTTAATTATCTCCATAATAGATTCCAGAATTACTATTGGAGAAGGGCCTCTTTTGTTTAGAAAAATATCTTAATTTGCCAATTAGGAGTGGAAGGTGAGACCCTAAAGGGATGAGTTAGCACAGAGGAGTAAAATGATATAACCAAACCACTCTAAGTTGAAAATGGACAGAAATTTGGAAGTAGGGAAGAGCAGAGAATAGAGGAGGTAAAGAGAGACAAAGGAAGAGAAACCAAGGAGGGACAAGCAACGTGGCCAGAGGCTAGAGCCCAAGTTGCAAAAATGACCAAGAGAAGTTTTTAAAAACATGGACATCTAACAAATTTGTTTTGATTGAATATTCATGATGAAAATCTCTGAATTTCTCCAGATCTCCCATCAGATTTGCTACCAGCATAGATACCTTCGGTGACTTTAAAAAAAAAAAAAAAAAAGTAGAAACTAAGAAAATGTTCGAATATCACACCTATGTTGACTTGGTGACAACACGGACAACATGGGTCACTTCCAACATGGAACTAATTTAGGATAGTGGTTCCAACTGGGAATGATTTTGCTCCCCCCAGGCAACATTTAGAAATGTCTGGAGACATTTTCAATTGTCATAACTGGGACAGGACAGCTACTAGCAATCGAGTGGGCAGAAGCCAGGCATGCGGCCAAAATTCCTCCAATGTGTAAGACAACCACCCACGATAAAGAATTGTCCAGCCTAGAAAGTCAAGGTTGAGAAATCTTGATTTAGAGGAAGCAAAAGATCAAAGTCAGACGTGTCCATGAGAACCTAAATCTCCAGCAGAATTTGTAGAAATCTTGGAGAAGACATTGTACTTTCTACAATCCAATGAATGCACTTTTAATCAATCTTATCTAAATCATCAGGGCAGGGTGGTTCTAGTTAACATCTGGGTTATGGCATCAAAGTTAACGAATGAACCCATTACAGCTCTTATTTGGAAATAACAGAAACAGCATCTAGGAAAATTGAGCAAAAAAGGGATGTTTTAACAATGGGCAGCTCAGAGAATCATTAGAAGGGCTGGAGAAAGGGACCTGGAGACTACACAGAAAAGAACAACTCATAGAAGCAAACTCCAGAAGGGGACCATGAAGATGTCAGGGCTCCCACAGCCGGCAGACACATGGCTGGAAGGAAGGAAGGCTAGTATAGCCATCAGATAGAATGGATACATGAAAAGAGGAAAGGAGACGAGCTTCCAGGTTGGTGAAGATGTGGAGATGCAGGGAGGGTGGTGGCCTGGAGAAGACATGGAAACTTGCACCCTTTCTCCACACCCTGCCCTACGCATCTCTTCATCTGGCTGCAGATTCGTACCTTTTACCACGTCCTTTAATACACTGGTAAATGTCTGTTAGTCAGTCAAGATGCCCTGGTGGAGGATCTTCGGACCTTAAAAGTAAGGCATCAGCACTGGATGCGATGCTCCCAGGGCCCCTGCCCAGAGATTATTCTTTGTTGAAGACCACCACCCTGACACCCCATACTGGAAGTGCTACTCAGCAAGCTAGATGACAGGTGATGGAAATTTTGGTTGAAAGCATCCTGTCTTCTCCCAATCGCCTTCTCATTCCTAATGAACTACTACTGACATGATCTTATGTGGGCTGACAATTTGGTGGGATGAAACCTGGCAGATTAAACAGGGCAAAAAAAAAAAATGACATCAAAAAAGTTCATTTTACAAGCATGTAAATGTCTTTCAGCCTTAACATAGAAAATCTAAATTCAGCCCCTTATGCTAAAAGCTAATTGCTATCTTTGACCCCTTAGTCATAATCTAAATCAGACCACATTGGGATAATTATGATAGTCTTCTAATTAGGCTCTTAGCTTGTAGCTTCCTTTAACCGCCCCCCCCCCCATCACATGCACATGGGTAGATTAACCTCCATGGAATACCATTAGGATCATGATGCTTCCTTGCAAAGAAACTGCACATAGGTCCTTTTAACAAAAGAAAAATATCCAAAAATAATTGGAAATCTTCAAACCACTTTATGATCTGTTTTGAACCTACTTTCCAGTTTTCTCTGCCAAATCTCTTCCAGAGAAATGGTTTGCATTTTGACCCTAAATATACAAATACATGCAAATGACTGTCTGACCTTGAAAAAATTAATATATTTCTCTGAACTCATAAAAATACAAAATGGAAATCCTATTATCTGTGCTACTCATTGGCAGAACTAGTAGCCTTAAACCCCGTGTCCTGATGAAACTGGAGGGTAATCACTAGAGCACAGTCTTTCTCATGCTTTTTTGCTGATGCAGTAGGACTACCAAGTCCAACCCTTTCTCAATCAGATCTCTAAGCTGCAGCCTAACATATGGAAGGCTGTAGCTCACGATAACCGTTTCTCCCAGTTCTCTTAAAACAGCCAGGCCTTCTTGACAGGGCCATGGAATGGTCCTGAAAGTTGAGAATAGTTCAATCTCTTTCAATCTCTCTGTGTAGAGTGTATATTTTAATGCAGTAGGAATCAGTCTCAGACTGCAAACTCAGGTTTGCAATAAATATTGCATTTCTTTACATCAGCTGCATTTTAATTCTGAGCCCATGGTTAGTTGGTTTCTAGGAAACTCAATTGCTGTCAATATGGTGGTTCTCCTATTATGGAGAGTAAAATAAAATTAGGTTACTCTACCATTATGGAGAATAAAATAAAAGTGGGTTTCATGGTGTTTTAGACATTAATGGACACAGGTTACAAAGTAATCTAAAACTCTAAGTTCAATGGAAATACAGATAACAAACACAATAGGAAAATAATATTCCACTCTTGGAGCATAACAATACAATCATGGGAGAATAATATGATTATTGTTGTTGTTGTTGTTGTTATAGCCGATGCTCATAATGGCAGAGCTAGGGAGTCTGCACAGCTTTCACATGCTCCTATGTAGTTCCCAGCTTTATTTGTGGTTAAGTTGGCCTTATGATGAGGTTCTGGCCAATAAAATGTGGGCCGAAGTGATCGTTGACCTCTTGACCATTCTCAGAGTGGTCATTTTCAAGTGTTTTCTATTCTAGTCCTTAACAATCATCCCAGAGAACTCACTGGGCTCTTCAAAGTGACCTTGAAGACCAGATGTTTCAGATGGTGTAGGCTCAAGCAGAAAGCAACCTGCAGGTCTGAGACTCCAGCTCTCAAGAAGCCCTCCCCCACCCCATTGCACATTAGACTGTCATTTGAGAAGGAAATAGCTCTGTTTGTGATTAAATCCTTGAGATTAAGAAATGTATTTTCTAGAGTAATTTATCCCATCCTACCTCAACTAATACAACTAGTAAGTGCTTACTATATACCAGGAACAGATCTAAATGCCTCAAGATCTATTAGCTTTATTTATAATGAGATAGACACATTAGCCCATAGTATAATGTCATGGTAACAGAATGACGCAGAAGTACAAACTTAAAATAGTCATTGAACCCCAAATTCGCCACACACATCCTTACAGTATTTTGCTTTTCTAACTCTCATCCCCAAGGACAAAAGAAGATGGCAAACAAAGCAAACAAAGGAAGAAGGGGTTCTAATTTGTGTCTGTTTTATGTAAATGTGTAAATCCAATCCTGCTTGTTAAGAATTCCTTGGGTATTGTGCATTCCTATCATCTCTCCTACTGGAATAAACAGGTCAACGAATCACTTTGTCTTCTCTAAAGCTGGCACCATTGCTGTGTAGGTGGGTCTCCTGACCAGGAGATGTTAGATCTCACTTTTCTGATGGTCCATGGGCTATATTAGGATTCTAGCACTTGTAACAAGATACTGCCTCAGCTGCTCATCTTAGCCCTTTCTACTGCAGAAGAAATTCAAGACCACCCAAAGGATGAGAAAGTAAGGAGGCTGTCAACAGCTTGTAACAATGTGCAGCAAGGATATGGAAGTCCATCCCTCTGCAAGGCATATAGTCCCAATTCCTCTTGGTAAGGAAGACACTAGCAAGCTGGAAAGGAGTTTGTACAGGTAATCCTAGAATAGATTGTCATGCAGAATTACTTAAGGACTAATATGTATTTGATTTCTTACACAGGCCAAGTCTGGGAACATGGTGGAAGTAGAGGATATATTTTTAGTCTAAAAAGGAAGCAAAAAGCAAATGTTCCAAAGTGTGAGCAAAAATACCTCCAAGCAGGAGGGAGAAAGCCTAAGAACCTGGAGAGTGAAAGAAAGTAATACTTCTGCTGGCTTTGGTCATGGCATTGGCCCCCCTAAATGAGAGCATATAAGTAGTCAGAGATAAAGGAAACTTCGAAACATATTAAGAACTGAATGGCAAAAGTTTTCAATGACAGAAAGATGGAAATACATCAAAGGAAAGAACTGGTGCATTGCTCAAGCATACGCGTACACACTGGTGGTATGCTGTTAAATGTTCAGCAACCAGATCTACCAAAAAAAAATTATGCATATATATGCATATTTATTATACATTTTACCAGGAATAAATGCTTGATTATTTTGATTGCTATCTATTCAACAAAGAAGCCGCTCATATCATTGACCTATGAGTTTAAATCTGACATGAATATTGGTTCCTATTTGCCTATACATTAACAAGTGAGAAGAAAGTGATACAACAAAGACATACGTGAGAACTTAAATAATTCATGAAAACATGCATGACTTCTTTACTGAATCAGATAAAAGGTTTTAAATACTGGAAGAATATTTCCTCAGTTTTCCATGCTCTTCACAATGAAAGAGCCACAGACACAACACATTTTAAAATTTAACCTGCAGTATTACTATTTTTCCATAACTTTCTTAAGACTAAACAAGCAACAGAATAATAAATTGAGCCCTGATTGGTAGTGTTTGCTTACTTCTATGGTGTAAATACTGCCACCAAAACTATTTTGAGCTATCAACAAGATGTCAGTGAATGTAGAGTTAGAAAAGAGATACACAGTAGCATGCTATTATATAATTATTTTCCCCACACAGATTTACTGGTATAGATAACCATGTGCATAGAAAATAGTTCTTTTGGGGCACCTGGGTGGCTCAGTGGGTTAAAGCCTCTGCCTTCACCTCAGGTCATGATCTCAGGGTCCTGGGATCGAGCCCCGCATTGGGCTCTCTGCTTGGCGGGGAGCCTGTCCCCACCCCCCGCCTATTTGTGATCTCTCTCACTCTCTGTGTCAAATGAATAAATAAAATCTTTAAGAAAAAGAAAATAGTTTTTTTTGTAATTAGTGGTCAGGTAGTCTCTGTTGTCCCCCAAATTCCAAGTCCTCATGATCCTTTGGAATCTAATGGCTCAGCTGTTTCTGATCATGCATAGGTGGAATCCTCTGGGGGTCTGAGAACCCTCAGCAGTCTTGATGTCTCCCAAGCATGGGAAGAGTAGTTAGGGGAGAACATTCTCCTCTTTCTGACCTCTATGAATCTCTACCTTCCAAATTTTGCTTCTCCAAGGCCCTGTCTCTACTCCCAGGCTCCTAGCAAAATCCCAGCACAAACTTAAGCTTTCTTAAAGAGCTTTCAACAAAAGAGCCATTGATTTCCCCATACTCCCTTCCTCCTAACATCCCTGAGGCAAAGAAATTACAAAAATTGCCTCCCCTTTCAGTGTGGGAAGGAAAAGATAACTCTGGAAAAATAACATAAATTCAATTCAAAAGTTCACCTCAACTGAGTAGTGTACATAGCTGAAGCAAGTCTTCAGTATGAGTGTCTACAATGGAACCACATTTTCTCAGCCAATAATAAGGTATTTGACTAGCAGTCTTTGGTGATTCTTTTTTCCTAGTTAATCACTAAAATACCTGTGAAAACTCAACAAAAATATGAACATTTATAACCAGATTCATGGAGGAATAACTGCTAAAGATAAGACCTATGCAGTAGAATTAAAGATTATAGTCATTGGTTAATACATCTTTTGTAACATAAAACAAAGTAAACCCTCTGGCCTTAGGAGAAAAAAGAAAGGGGAAAAAAGATGAAGCCTGTGGAAAAATATTGTAGGAAAGAATGGAAGGAGATATTATACATAAAGGGTAACGTAGAGCATAGCACATTACATGGGTGTCCACTGGTAATAGTAATCACAATAATCATTATAACAAAAAAATCCAGAGGAAGATTGTATCAGTGAATTTATTATCTATGAGTTTATTCACTATAGGGACAAGAAAAAATTTTAGACAATAATTTTATATCTTTAATATGATGAAAAAAAGCTTGACCTCTAATAAGATGCAGGTTCCAGAAAGCAATAAAAATAAGTTAAGGAAAGATTTCAAGGTTTACAATGCAAAGGTGACTTTAGAAGGCAAAAGTGCCACTGCAAACAATGAAACTTGTGACATGGAATGTGGACCTGAGATTTCTTCTTAGATTACAGGAAAAAAAGACAAAAGTATGAAAGTCATTAAAACTAAGAAAATGATATATATAAAGAACAAATATTAGAAATACAGTTTTAAAACTACAGCCATTTCTGGAGGGAGGAGCAAGACGGCAGAGAAGCAAGAGACCGGAATATCATCAGGTCCCAGAAGTTCAGTGAGATAGTTATCAAACCATTTGGAACACCTACAAACTCAACAGGAGATAGAAGAGAAGAAGAGCAGCAATTCTAGGAACAGAAAATTGACCACTTTCTAGAAGGTAGGATGTGTGAAGAAGTGAATCCCAAGTGATGGGAAGATAGACCGCTGGGGAAGGGGCCAGCTCCTGGCAGCCACAGAGCAGCGGAGCACAAAATCAGAACTTTCAGAAGTCTACTCACTGAGGGACATCGCTCCAGAGGCTAAGCAGGGGGTGGAGCCCTTGTGGGGACAGTGTGGTTGCAGGACCCAGGGGGTCACAGAAAGACCAGGGGTGTCTGAGGGTGGCAGAGCCCCCAGGTATCAGAATGGGAAACCAACAACAGAGATGGAGCTGAGCAGCGGGCTCTCAGCTCAGGCTTACCTTAAACTATGATCCGAGGCACAGTTGGGCCACTGCTCTTCGAGCAGGGACCCCACAAGGGGCAGATCCAAGGAGACTCACCTTCCTCCTCCAGGAGGGGCAGCATTGGCCCGATCCTCCAGGGAGCGTGCTGCAGGAATCTGCTGGGTTTAGAGACTCTAAATGGTGTCATGCACCAGAGATAGAAATACTCAGACACAGGCTGGCTGAGCTCAGAGTGCTGCCAGAAACCAGGGAGGCGGGAGGGATTGACTGCTTTTCTCTGAGGGTGTGCTGAGGAGCAGGACACTGAGCTCTCACCTCTTACAAGGTGAGGTTGGGAGGCCGCCATTTTCCTTCCCCACCTCCAAAGCTGTATGGAAAGCGTTCAGGGAACAAAAGCTCCCGAGAGCAAAACAAAAGCTGATTGCTTAGCCCGGCCCCTGGCAAGGGCAGTGCAATTCCGCCTCGGGCAAAGACATTTGAGAATCATGGCAACAGTCCCCTTCCCCAGAAGATCAATAAGGACATCCAGCCAAGACCAAGTTCACCGATCAATGAGAACTGCGAAACTCCAGCGCTAGGGAAAATAACACATAGACTTTATGGCTTTTTCCCCATGATCCTTTAGTCTTTCAAAGTTAAATTTTTTAAATTTTATTTTTTTCTTATTCTATTTTTTTAATTTTCCTCTTTCCTATTTTAATGCTTTTAACTATTTTATCAACACCTTTTTTAAAAATTCTTTTTAATTTTCATTGTTATAGTCATATTTTATCCCTTCATTGTACTTTATTTTTTGTATACATATACGTTTCTTTTTTCCTTTAAAATTTTGGAATACAATTTCATCTAATAGATCAAAATATACCCTAAATCTAGCTCATGGCTTTGTTCTAGTCTCCAGCCTGATCACATTCTTTCCTCTTTTTTTTTTTTCTTTCTTTTTTCAAGCAACTTCTTATCTTATCAATTCCTTTTTTAGAATCTTTTTTCATTTTCTTTTTTTAATTTAATTTTATTTATTCAGTGTTCCAAGATTCATTGTTTATGCACAACACCCAGTGCCCCATGCAATACATGCCCTCCTTAATACCCACCACCAGGCTCACCTATCCCCCTCCCCCAAAACCCTCAGTTTGTTTCCCAGCATCCACAGTCTCTCATACTTCATCTCCCCCTCCAATGTCCCCCAATTCACTTTTCCTTTCCTTCTCCTAATGTCCTCCATGCTATTCCTTATGCTCCACAAGTAAGTGAAACCATATGATAATTGACTCTCTCCACTTGACTTATTTCACTCAGCATAATCTCTTCCAGTCCCATCCATGTTGAAACAAAAGTTGGGTATTCATCCTTTCTGATGGAGGCATAATATTCCATTGTATATATGGATTATATCTTCTTTATTCATTCATCTGTTGAAAGGCATCTTGGCTCTTTCCACAGTTTGGTGATTGTGGACATTGCTGTTATGAACATTGAGGTACATATGGCCCTTCTTTTCACTACATCTGTATCTTTGGGGTAAATATCCAGTAGTGTAATTTCAGGATCATAGGGCAGCTCTATTTTTAATTTCTTAAGGAATCTCCACACGCTGTTTTCCAAAGTGGCTGCAACAACTTGCATTCCCACTAACAGTGTAAGTAAGAGGGTTCCCCTTTCTCCACATCCTCTCCAACACTTGTTGTTTACTGTCTTATTAATTTTGGCCATTCTAACTGGTGTAAGGTGGTATCTCAATGTGATTTTGATTAGAATCTCCCTGATGGCTAATGATAATGAAAATTTTTTCATGTGTCTCTTAGCCATTTGCATGTCATCTTTGGAGAAGTGTCTGTTCATGTCTTCTGACCATATTTCAATGTGATTATCTGTTTTATGAGTGTTGAGTTTGAGGAGTTCTTTATAAATCTTGGATATCAGCCCTTTGTCTGTCGTGTCACTTATGAATATCCTTTCCCATTCCATGGGTTGCCTCTATGTTTTGTTGACTGTTTCCTTTGGTGTGCAGAAGCTTTTTATCCTGATGAAGTCCCAAAAGTTCATTTTCACTTTTGTTTCTTTTGCCTTTGGAGACACGTCTTGAAAGAAGTTGCTGTGGCCGATGTCAAAGAGGTTACTGCCTATGTTCTCCTCTAGGATTTTGATAGATTCCTGCCTCATAGTGAGGTCTTTTATCCATTTGAGGTTATCTTAGTGTACGGTGTAAGAGAATGGACAAGTTTTATTCTTTTATACATAGCTGTCCATTTTTCCCAGCACCACTTATTGAAGAGACTGTCTTTTTCCTACTGGATATTTTTTCCTGTTTTGTTGAAGATTATTTGACCATAGAGTTGCAGGTCCATATCTGAACTCTCTACTCTGTTCTACTGGTCCACGTGTCTGTTTTGTGCCAGTACCATGCTGTCTTGGTGATCACAGCTTTGTAGTAAAGCTTGAAATCAGGCAACATAATGCCCCCAGTTTTGTTTTTCTTTTTCAACATTTCCTCAGCAATTAAGAGTCTTTTCTGGTTCCATACAAATTTTAGAATTGCTTGTTCCAGCACTTTCAAAAATGCTGGTGAAATTTTGATCAGAATGGCATTGAAAGTATAGATTGCTCTGGGCAGAACAGACATTTTAACAATGTTTATTCTTCCGATCCATGAGCATGGAATGCTTTTCTATTTTTCTGTGTCTTCTTCAATTTCTTTCATGAGTATTCTGTAGTTCCTCAAGTACAGATCCTTTACCTCTTTGGTTAGGTTTATTCCTAGGTATCTTATGGTTCTTGGTGCTACAGTAAATGGAATCAATTCTCTAATTTCCCTTTCTACATTTTCATTTTTAGTGTATAAGAAAGCAACTGATTTCTGTGCATTGATTTTGTATCCTGCCACATTACTGAATTGCTATATGGGATATGGCAAGGTGGTCCTAAGGGGGAAATACATGGCCATCCAAGCCTCACTCAAAAAAACTGAAAAATCCCAAATACACCGGCTCTCTTTACATCTTAAAGAACTGGAAAATCAATAACAAATTAAGCCATCCCCACCCAAAAGAAGGGAAATAATCAAGATTAGAGCCGAGATTAATGAGTTAGAAACTAGAGATACAGTAGAACACATCAACAAAACTAGAAACTGGTTCTTTGAAAGAATCGGTAAGATCAATAAACCACTGGCCAAACTAATCCAAAAGAAAAGAGAGAGGACCCAAATTAATAAAATCATGAATGAAAGAGGAGGGATCACGACTAACAGCAAGTAAATAGAAACAATCATCAGAAATTATTATCACCAGTTACATGCCAATAAGTTAAGCATCCTAGAAGAAATGGATGCATTCCTGGAAAACTATAAACTTCCAAGACTGAAACAGGAAGAAATTGACAACCTGAATAGATCAATATCTAATAATGAGATTGAAGCAGTAATCAAA
>CM053603.1:121876072-121949803 GCA_028646535.1 Procyon lotor
CTCAGGTCATGATCCCAGGGTCCTGGGATCGAGCCCCGCATCGGCTCTCTGCTCAGCGGGGAGCCTGCTTCCCCCCTCTTTCTGCCTGCCTCTCTGCCTACTTGTGATCTCTCTCTCTCTGTCAAATAAATAAATAAAATCTTAAAAAAAAAAAAAAGGAAAACTTAAGACCAATAGCCCTGTTGAATATGGATGCCAAGATTCTCAACAAGATCCTAGCTAATAGGATTCAACAGCATATAAAAAGATATCCACCATGACCAGGTGGGATTTATCCCTGGGATGCAAGGGTGGTTCAACATTTGCAAATCAATCAATGTGGTACAACAAGTCAATAAGAAAAGAAGAACCACATGGTCCTCTCAATTGATGCAGAAAAAGCATTTGACAAAATGCAGCATCTGTTCCTGATTAAAACTCTTCAAAGTATAGGGATGGAGGGAACATTCCTCAACTTCATAAAATCTATCTATGAAAAACCCACAGCGAATATCATCCTCAATGGGGAAAAGCTGACCGTCTTCCCTTTGAGATCAGAAACATGACAAGGCTCTCACCACTGTTGTTCAACATAGTATTAGAAGCCCTAGAAACAGCAATCAGAAAACAAAAAGAAATAAAAGGTATTCAAATTGGCAAAGAAGAAGTCAAACTCTCTCTCTTCGCAGATGACATGATAGTTTATAGGGAAAACCCAAAAGACTCCACTCCCAAACTACTAGAATCCTTTTTAATTTTTATCTTTACAGTCATATTCCATCCCTTCATTGTGTTTACCTTTATTTTTGTATATGTAAGTTTTTCTTTCTTTAAAATTTTGGGAGGTAGTTTCTTCTAGCAGATCAAAATACACCCAAAATCAAGCGTGTGGCTCTGTTTTATTCACCAGTCTAATATATATTTTTTCTTCTTTTTTTTTCCTTCTTCCTTCTCCCCCAGTTTCGGGTCTCTTCTGATTTGGTTAGTGTATATTTTTCTGGGGTCTATGCTACCATTTTAGTATTTTGTGCTCTCATTCATCTGTTCTTATCTGGATAAAATGACAAGGTGGAAAAACTCACCACAAAAAAAAGAACAAGAGGCAACACAGATGGCTAGGGACCTAATCAATATGGTGATTAGTAGCATGTCAGAACTAGAATTCAGAATGACGATTATCAAAATGCTAGCTGGGCTCAAAAAAAGCATGGAAGATATTAGAGAATCCCTTTCTGGATAAATAAAAGAACTAATATCTAACCAAGCTGAAATTTTAAAAAGCTATTAATAAGGTGCAATCAAAAATACAGGCTTTAACTGCTAGGATAAACGAGACAGAAGAAAGAATTAGTGATATAGAAAACCAAATAACAGAGAATAAAGAAGCTGAGCAAAAGAGAGGCAAACAACTACTGGACCACAAGGGGAAAATTCAAGAGACAAGTGATACTGTAAGACAAAACAATTTTAGAGTAATTGGGATCCCAGAAGAACAAAAAAGAGAGAGGGGGGCAGAAGGTATATTGGAGCAACTTATAGTAGAGAACTTCCCTAATTTGGCAAAGGGAACAAGCATCAAAATCCATGAGGCACAGAGAACCCCCTCAAAATCAATAAAAATAGGTCCACACCCCATCATCTAAGAGTAAAACTTAAAAGTCTTAGTGACAAAAAGGAAATACTGAAAGCAGCTCAGGACAAGAGATCTGTAACATATAACAGTAGAAATATTAGATTGGCAGCAGACCTATCCACAGAGACCTGGAAGGCCAATATATGTCATGATCTATTCAGAGCACTAAATAAGAAAAATATACAGCCAAGAATACTATATCCAGCAAGGCTGTCATCGAAAATAGAAGGAAAGATAAAAACCTTCCAGGACAAACAAAAACTAAAAGAATTTGCAAACACCAAACCAGCCCTACAGGAAATAGTCAAAGGGGTCCTCTAAGCAAAGAGAGAGCCTAAAAGGAACATAGACGAGAAAGGAAAGGAGACAATATACAGTAACAGTCACCTTACAGGCAATACAAGGGCACTAAATTCATATCTTTCAATTGTTACCCTGAATATAAATGGACTAAATGCCCCAATCAAAAGACACAGGGCATCAAAGTGGATTAAAAAAAAAAAAAAAGACCCATCAATATGCTGTCTACAAGAAACTCATTTTAGATCCAAAGACACCTCCAGATTGAAAGTGAGGGGGTGAAAAACAATTTACCATGCTAATGGACATCGAAAGAAAGCTGAGGTGGGAATCCTTATATCAGATAAATTAGATTTTAAGCCAAGGACTATAATAGGTGAGGAAGGACACTATATCATACTTAAAGGGTCTGTCCAACAAGAAGATCTAACAATTTTAAATATCTATGCCCCTAACATGGGAGCAACCGATTATATAAACCAATTAATAACAAAATCAAAGAAACACATCAATAGTAATATAATAATAGTAGGAGACTTTAACAACCCGCTCACTGAAATGGACAGATCATCTAAATAAAAGATCAACAAGGAAATAAAGACTTTAAATGATGCACTGGACCAGATGGACATCACAGATATATTTAGAACATTCCATCCCAAAGCAACAGAATACACATTCTTCTCCAGTGCACATGGAACATTCTTCAGAATAGATCATATCCTGGGTCACAAATAAGGTCTCAACTGGTACCAAAAGATTGGGATTATTCCCTGCATATTTTCAGCCCACAGTGCTCTGAAACTAGAACTCAATCACAATAGGAAAGTTGGAAAGAACTCAAATACATGGAGGCTAAAGAGCATCCTACTAAGAAATGAATGGATCAACCATGAAATTAAAGAAGAACTAAAAAAAATCCATGGAAGCAAATGAAAATGAAAACACAACTGTTCAAAATCTTTGGGACACAGCAAAGGCGGTCCTGAGAGGAAAGTATACAGCAATACAAGCCTTTCTCAAGAAATAAGAAAGATCTCAAATACATAACCTAACTGTACACCTAAAGGAGCTGGAGAAAGAACAGCAAAGAAAGCCTAAACCCAGCAGGAGAAGAGAAATCATAAAGACCAGAGCAGAAATCAGTGAAATAGAAACCAAAAGAACAGTTGAACAAATCAACAAAACTAGGAGCTGGTTCTTTGAAAGAATTAATAAGATTGATAAACCCCTGGCCAGACTTATCAAAAAGAAAAGAGAAAGGACCGAAATTAATAAAATCATGAATGAAAGAGGAGAGGTCACAACCAACATCAAATAAATATAAACAATTATAAGAATATATTATGAGCAACTATACTCCAGAAAATTTGACAATTTAGAAGAAATGGATGCATTCATAGAGACATATAAACTACCAAAACTGAACCAGGAAGAAGTAGAAAACCTGAACAGACCCATAAACAGTAAGGAGATTGAAGCAGTCATCAAAAATCTCCTAACATACAAGAGCCCAGGGCCAGACAGCTTCCCGGGGGAATTCTATCAACAATTTAAAGAAGAATTAATACCTATTCTCCTGAAACTGTTCTAAAAATAGAAATGGAAAGGAAACTTCCAAACTCATTTTATGAGGCCAGCATCACCTTGATCCCAAAACCAGACAAAGACCCCATCAAAAAGGAGAATTACAGAGCAATATCCTTGATGAACACAGATGTAAAAATTCTCACCAAAATACTAGCCAATAGGATCCAACATTGCATTAAAAGGGTTATTCACCACAACCAAGTAGGATTTATTCCTGGGCTGCAAAGTTGGTTCAACATCTGCAAATCAATTGGTGTGATACAATACATTAATAAAAGAAAGAACAAGAAGCATATGATAATCTCATAGATGCTGAAAAAGCATTTGAAAAAGTATAGCATCCTTTCTTGATCAAAACTCTTCACAGTGTAGGCATAGAGGGTACATACCTCAATATCATCAAAGCCATCTATGAAAAACCCACAGCGAATATCCTTCACAATGGGGAAAGACTGAGAACTTTTCCTCTAAAGTCGGGAACATGGCAGGGATGTCCACTATGTCCACTGCTATTCAGCATAGTACTAGAAGTCCTAGCCTCAGCAATCAGACAACAAAAAGAAATAAAAGGCATCTGAACTGGCAAAGAAATCAAACTTTCACTCTCTGCAGATGATATGATACTTTATGTGGAAAACCCAAAAGACTTCACTCCAAAACTGCTAGAACTCATACAGGAATTCATTAAAGTGTCAGGATATAAAATCAATGCACAGAAATCAGTTGCATTTCTATACACCAACAAGACAGAAGAAAGAAATTAAGGAGTCAATCCCATTCACAACTGCACCCAAAACCATAAGATACCTAGGAATAAACCTAACCAAAGAGGCAAAGAATCTATACTCATAAAACTACAAAGTGCTCATGAATGAAATTGAGGAAGACACAAAGAAATGGAAAAACGTTCCATGCTTGTGGATTGGAAGAACAAATATTGTGAAAATTTCTATGCTACTAAAGCAATCTACACATTTAATGCAATTCCTATCAAAATAACATCAATTTTTTCCAAAGAAATGTAACAAATAATCCTAAAATTTTTATGGGACCAGAAAAGAGGAATAGCCAGAGGAATGTTGAAAAAGAAAACCAAAGTTGATGACATCACAATTCCAGACTTCAAGCTCTATTACAAAGCCGTAATCAAGACAGTATGGTACTGGCACAAAAATAGACACATAGATCAATGGAACAGAATAGAGAGCCCAGAAATGGACCCTCAATTCTATGGTCAAGTAATCTTCAACAAAGCAGAAAAGAATGTCCAAAGGAAAAAAGACAGTCTCTTCAACAAATGGTGTTGAGAGAATTGGACAGCCACACACAGAAGAATGAAACTTGACCATTTCCTTACACCACACACAAAAATAGACTGCAAATAGATGAAAGACATTAATGTGAGACAGGAATCCATCAAAATCCTTAAGGAGAACACAGACAGTAACCTCTTCGACCTCAGCCACAGTAACTTCTTCCTGGATACATCACCAAAGACAAGGGAAGCAAGTGCAAAAATGAACTATTGAGACTTCATCAAGATCAAAAGCTTTTGCACAGCAAAGAAAGCAGTCAACAAAACCAAAAGACAACTGGAAGAATGGGAGAAGATATTTGTAAATGACATATCATAAATGCCTAATATCCAAAATCTATAAAGAACTTCTCAAACTCAACACCCAAAGAGCAAAGAATCAAATCAAGAAATGGGCAGAAGACATGAACAGACATTTCTACAAAGAAGACATCCAGATGGCCAACAGACACATGAAAAAGTGCTCAACATCACTTGGCATCAGAGAAATACAAAATCAAAACCACAGTGAGATACCACCTCACACCAGTCAGAATGGCTAAAATTAACAAGTCAGGAAACAACAGATGCTGGTGAGGATGCGGAGAAAGGGGAGCCCTCCTACACTGTTGGTGGGAATACAAGCTGGTGCAGCCACTCTGGAAAACAATATGGAGGTTCCTCAAAAAGTTGAAAATAGAGCTACCCTATGACCTAGCAATCACACTACTGGGTATTTACCCCAAAGATATGAATGTAGTGATTTGAAGGGCCACATCCAACTGAATGTTTATAGCAGCTATGTCCACAATAGCCAAATTATGGAAAGAACCTAGATGTCCATCAACAGATGAATGGATAAAGAAGTGGTGTATATATATATGCAATGGAACACTATGCAGCCATCAAAAAAAATGAAATCTTGCCATTTGCAATGATGTGAATGGAACTAGAAGGTATTATGCTAAGTGAAATAAGTCAATCAGAGAAGGACAATTATCATATGATCTCTGGTAGGAGGAATTTGAGAGGCGGGGGGGGTGTCATGGAGGTTAGGGAGGGAAAAAATGAAACAAGATGGGATCAGGAGGGAGACAAACCATAAGAGAGTCTTAATCTCATGAAACAAACTGAGGGTTGTTGCGGGGAGTGTTGAGGGGTAGGGATAGGGTGGCTGGGTTATGGACATTGTGGAGGATATGTGCTATGGTGAGTGTTGTGAAATGTGTAAGCCTGATGATTCACAGACTTGTGCCCCTGGGGCTAACAATACATAATATGTTAATTAAAAAGAAAAATTATAGCTATTTCCTAGTGTGACTGAGCTGCATAAACTTGATACTTCAAACACACACACACACACACACACACACACAGAGGCTCCTTAGTATCAGAGAGACATCATTGAAAAGAATTCAAATGGAGCTGTGAGGGAAGCAGAATAATGCCTCCCACAAAAGTCTGCATCCTAATTCCTGGAACTTGTGAATATGGCAAAGGAAAATTAAGGTTGCAGATGGAATTAAGGTTGCTAACCAGCTGACTTTAAAATAAGATTATTCTAGATTCTCTGGATGGGCTCAATGCAACCACAAGTGTCCCTAAATGTGGAAGAGGGGGGATGCCTGGGTGGCTCAGTCGGTTAAGCGGCTCCTTTGGCTGAGGTCATGATCCCAGCGTCCTGGGATTGAGTCCCACATAGGGCTACTTGCTTGGCAGGGAGCCTGCTCCTCCCTCTGCCTCTGCCTGCCACTCTGCCTGTTTGTGCTCTTTCTCTCTCGCTCTCTCTGACAAATAAACAAATAAAATCTTCAAAAAAAAATGTGGAAGACGGAAGCAGGAGAATCATTGTCAAAGGCATATGATATTCCAAAGATTCATTGCTAGCTTTGAAGACAGAAATGAGCCAGGAGCCAAGGAATGTGGACAGCCTCTAAAAGCTATAAAAGTAAAAAATCCAGCTTCTTCCTGAGAGCCTCCCTCCAAAAGGAAGCAACACTGTACACATTTTGTTTTTAGCCCAGCAAAACCCATTTCTTACTTCTGACCCCTAGAACAGTAAGATAACACATTTGTTTTGTTTAAGTCGTTACATTTGGGGTAATTTGTTACAGCCGCATAGGAGACCAATACAGCTGGAATAAATTCTACATAGTACACAGGTTGAGTGCCTTTCATATTCATCACTGTGCCTCCTTCTTACATCCACAAGACTGCCTTTCTGTCACATTCATTTTATTTTTCTTCCTGCATCATTTTTACAAGAAGTATGGGATAAATTTTAAAGCCATTATGATGAAAATCTTCCAGTACATACAAAGTAAACAGAATAGTATAAGGAGCCCTCAGGGACCTATGACCTAGCTTCCATAATTATCAACATTTTGTCATTCTTGTTCTGTCTAATCTCTACCTGCTTCAACCCTCCCCACTCAATCAATTTATAGATTCATACAAAGTGTACATACACATATCACTTGGAATGCACAGTTCTTAGCTGAACATTATGATAAACAGATACATGCAAGTAAGTCAGATCCCCAACATTTCCATCTTCTTTAAAATTTCCTTATGTTCCTTTCCCACTCCCATCACCCATTTTCTCATAGGTGGAACATCCTCTTTTGATTTCAGCATGTTGGTTGGACTGAGTCATGTTGTTACATGTCCAGTAGTTGTTTCTTGTTTGGTGTTGAGTAGTATTTCCTTGTATAAATTCATTTCTTCATTTTCTTGCTGATGCACATTTGGTTTGGTTCCAGTTCTTGGCTACTATGAATAAAGCTGCTATGAACATTTTTGTACAAGTCTTTTTGTGCACAATATGTTTTTATTTCTCTTAGATGAGTCTGTATGACTAGAATTGCTAGACCAAAGAGGAGGTGTATGTTTAACTTTGTAAGAAACTAACAAATATTTTCCCAAAGTGTTCATATCATGTACATTCCCATCAGCAGTGCCTGACAACAGTTCTGGTTGTCTCTCATGCTTGCCAAACTTGGTATTGTCAGTCTTTTTAAGGCTAGTAGTTTTAGAGAAGATACAGTGTTATCTCATTGTGGCTTTAATTTTCATTTCCTTGATGATCAATAACATTGAGCACTGTATGTGTGAGCACTGTGTGTGAGATATATATATCTTCCTTTGTGTAGTGTTTGTTTGAATTTTTAACTGGCTAATATCTTAGTCCATTTGGGCTGCTATAACAAAATACCATAAATTGGGTAGCTTCTAAAGACAGAAATTTCTCACAGTTCTAGAAGCTGGGAAGTCCAAGATCAAGGCGCCATCATGGTCTTGTTTTGATCAGTGAAGGTCTGCTTTCTGGTTCCTTAATGGCTGTCTTTTTTGCTATAACTTCATAGCATGGAAAAGTTAGGGAGCTAGGTTAGGTCTCTTTTATAACAGGCTAATCCCATTCATGAGGGCTCCCCCAACAGGATTTAAGGCCTCCCAAAGACCCTTAATTCCAACAAAATGGGCCTTAGTACAAACATTCAAACCAAGTTTTTTATCTTATTACAGAGTTGTAAGAACTTCTTATATATTCTGGAAATGTATACATTGTCAGATAAATATTCTAAAAATATCTTCTCTATCTTCTCCAAATTCACTGTTTGTCTATTAAATTTTCTCAGTGTTGTTATTTCATGAGAAGTATTTATTTTGATGAAGTCCAATTTATCAGTTTAAAATTTGTGGTATTATGTTCTGTGACCTAAGAAATCTTTGTCTATTCCCAGGTTGCAAAGATACTCTTTTTTTTTTAAGATTTTATTTATTTATCTGACAGATCACAAGTAGGCAGAGAGGCAAGCAGAGAGAGAGGGGGAAGCAGGCCCTCCACCGAGCAGAGAGCCTGATGTGGGGCTCCATCCCAGGACCCTGAGATCATGACCCAAACCGAAGGCAGATGCTTTAACCCACTGAGCCACCCAGGTGCCCTGGTTGCAAAGATATTCTATGTTTTCTTCATGAGATTTATAGTTTTTATTTTTACATTTAGGGCTATGTCCCAGCTTATATAATTTTTGTTTATGTATACTAATTTTTGTATATGATATAAATTTATACTAAATTTTATGTGTAGCATATGTAGGGTATATTTTTTCCCATATAGATACCCATTGTTTGCACATCATTTATTGAAAAGACTTCCATCTTTATTGAATTGCTTTGGTGCTTTTATCAAAAAGCACCAAATTGACTGCACAAACAGAGATCTATTTCTGAGACCTCTAATTTGGTCCCTTGATCTATTTGTTCTTATCCCAATACTATACTATCTTGATTATAATATTAAGTCTTGAAGTCAGTTGATTATAAATACTCTAGTTTTGTTCTTTGTTTTGGACATTCTAGGCACTTTGCATTTCTATATACATTTTAGAATATTTTGCTAATTTCTATAATACATGCCTGCTGGGATTATGTTGTGAATGGGCTGAACACATAGACCAACTTGGTTCTAATGCCTTGGCAGCCTACTAAGAAAACCAAAACTTAAGCATTTAAATGCCTTAAGGTTTAGAAAGCAATACTGATAAATTACTGAACTCTACATCTGAAACAAATGATATACTATATGTTGGCTAATTGTACTTAAATTAAAAAAAAGAGAGAAAGCAATACCTAAGGCAACCAATCACAGTCAACTAGACTTTCCCAAATAAGGTAATCATGTAAGCTATAACAAACAATTTCCTTGCTTTTGCTTCCCTGTCTTCTCTATAAAAGTCTTGTCCCTGGATCCTGTTGATGGAGCACTCCTAATCAATTCTGGCTTGGCACTGCTTAATTCAAATCAATTTTTGATCAAATAAATGCTTACAATTTTTATTATGCCTCAATTTATCTTTAATCATCAATATCATCAATAATGATATTGATACAATTAATATCATCAATGATATTGATTCCAATCTTTCACTATTTCATACAATGCAAAAATAAACATCATGCATTTGTTTTTGCACATGTGGGAATGATTCAGTAGGCTAAATGCCTAGAAATTGAATTGCAAAAAGGGCTTTGTGATATGTAAAGGTAACCCATACATGAAAGAGGTTACCATTATTTGGTTTCTCTTATTTTTTTCTATAAAACAACTGGGAAATAACAGTAAAAAAGGAATTTTTGCATAACTCTGCAATCCTGGAAAAAGCTACAGTTTGCACAGGTCCGTATAGCAAGTTCCTATCTGGACCTGCCATTAAAACAGTCACCACAGTAAATAGAATAAAGAAAATCCCCTGAGTCCTGCATTTGGGAGGTTTACTACCAATGATTGGGTCTAATTCTTAGAATGGATGGATGTGAATGGATGGATACTGATTTAGGATTCTGGTGATTAAGGGAAAAGGAATTGGGCAAGAGGGGGGGTGCCCTTGAAGTGAAGGGGTGGGGGGAAGATCCTTTGATTTTGGTCCTGGTTATGCCAGTTATTGACTTCATTGACTTTCATGGGCCTCATCCCTTTTATGGGCCCCAATTTCCTCATAAAGCACAAAAATGTTAAGGGAAAACAGTCATAGAACTGATTCAGATTAGGTAAGAAGAGAAGATAAAGAAGAAAAGGGGCCCAGGGTCTCTGAGATCTGGAACCCTCCTACACTGAGAGCTTTGGGAGAGGAAGAACCAGCAAAGGAGAATGGGGAGTAGCAGCTCCTGGAGAAAAAGGAAAATGTTATGTCTCAAAAACCCAGAGAGGGAAGCCAACTAAGAAGGAGAGTGCTGATTACCCAACATTCTAAGCTAAATGCTGAGGTCCAGTGGCTACTGAGAATATGGAATTGTTGGAGGCTTTGGCACAAGCCATTTCAACAAATTAGTGGCATTAAAAGCCAAATGAAAGCCATTTAAAAAGTCGGGGGGGGGGGGGTTGAACAAAAAATGATTTTGAACAAAAAACTCATTTCTGAGTTTTTTTTATAAAGTGCACAAACTTATTCCAAACCCACAGCTGCTCTAATTTATCCGAGCCCTTCTCCGATGTGACCATATCACAAAGCCTTTTTGCAATTCAATTTCTTCTTGCCAAGATTGGTCTGAAAGTGCTTTGTAAACAAGGACACCAAACAAAAGAGTGGGGCAACCACTGGTTTTTATTATTCTATACTATCACTTTCTTCACTTGGTACTACGTGGGCTCCTCCACGCTCCCTCAATACCTAAATTTTCTTAAATCGGTAGCCGATAGCCACCCAGTGAGAATTTATCAATACGGTTTTCTCGCCCTACACCCCGCCAGTCCTCGTCCAACTCTCAACTCCTCCCCTCGCCAAATCTTTGACCTGGGAAACTCAAACTTCGTAAATGCCAACCCGGAAACAAAGAGGGAGGGAAAGGATGAGGGGAAGCGGAAAGTGCTTCTGGACGCTCTGTGCGCGAGCACTACTCCTCCGCGGACCGTTTGTGCTGCCCTCTTAGGAAGGGTGGGTGGGTGCTTGTTTTTCTGACGGACAGAGTACGGGTGCCGGGCGGGCTCTCACGGAAGTCCATGCGCCATTGGGAGGGCCGCGGTGGCTGCTCTGTGCCCTTGTTGCCGAGGGCTTCTTCCTGGGTCATTCCTGGAGCAAGGGCCGGACGGGGGCTGACACTGGGCCTCCCGCGTAGCCCTGTTGGCGCCCGTGTGACCTCCTAGCCGGCGGGATGTGGCGACTACACCCGGCCGCCGTGGCCTGGTAAGTGTGGGCTCGGACCTGGCCCCGTTATTTCTGGGGCCTCCGAAAAACCGAATTATTTCATCACTACCTCCAGAATGTGCACGTAACTTTCAAGCCAGGCGGAGGGTGGTTGGAGGATTCCGGGATACTTTTAAGGACCCGTAGTTACAGGAGCCCTGACCCGGCTTGCCTGAGATGCCGGCTGCAGTACTGGCCCTTTTTCCTGTCCTGTGCCACTCGAAGATTCTGGGCTCTTTTCATTCTTGGCCTGTCTCTGTTGTCCTTTTGTCCCTGCCTCTTTCACCTTTCTGTCCTTGCTGTTATCGCTGCCTCTGGTTGCTTGTTGTTTCTGCTCTCTACTTCCCCGGCCCCTGGCTCTATTCATGTGTCTCCCTCTCCGCCTCTCAACTCTTTCTTCTACCTCCACGCCGGGTTGCTTTTGCAGGTACTCGTTATTCTTCCAGAGTGAAGAGGGCTCTCTGCCTATTGTCCTAATCGTCTGAGTAGACTTGCTTTGGAGTCTGAGCTGGGCAGTGACGCAAATGGTGTCGAAGATGGTGATTAAAAGATGCCCTCTCAATAGCAGCTTTTCAGGGTTTAGGGAGGAAGACTTGCTTTGGGTGAAAAGTAATGAATATAGCACTAGCTTTCTAATCACACTGTTGTTGCTGCCCTGGCCTGGTTTAATCCCAAATAAAAAAATCTAAGGATCTTTTCATTTCTGTGGGTTACTGTATACATTTTAGTAAGATATAATTTGACTTTATCTTTTTATGTATTTGTGTTCTAATATCCTTAGGTACTTTCAGGCTTAATACGTTGTTGCAGGTTGTTGATAAGAAGTAATATGCATCAAATAAGGTTGGAAAACTTGGTTTTCCTGAATTAGCCTCTAAACACCTGTCTTGAATTTTTTTTTCGTAACGTTGTTTAAAGGGTGTGGGTAATTTGTAGTTTTTTAAAAAGATTTTATTTATTTGACAGAGAGAACACAAGTAGGCAGAGAGAGAGAGGGAGAAGCAGGCTCCCTGCTGAGCAGAGAGCCCAATGGGGGACTTGATCCCAGGATCCTGAGATCATGACCTGAGCCAAAGGAAGAGGCTTTAACCTAAGCCATGCAGGCGCCCCCGATTTATAGTGTTTATAAGGAATGGAATCTATTTTGTAATGAAGGTTGAGACTAAATTTAGAACTGGATGACATACAATAGTTATAGTCAGTTAGAATAATTGAATATTTCTAATTTTGTGGAATTTGAGTTTCTGAGTAAATCCACAGCCCTTGATACTGCAGTAAGTTATTTACTACCTTTTTATTTCTACTCCTCCCTGTTTCGTGGAGAAACATCCTAATGTTATTTAAATAAAAAGAGAAAAGATTGCAGAAAAGAGCATACTTCATTGGAACAGTTGAGACATGTAGGAAAACTTAAATTTGAGCTTATAATAACTGATACTTGTTTATTCAGGTGGTTGCTATTGAGCTAAATTGTTTCTTAAGTTATTGTGGACTCCGTAGAGTCATGGCTTAAAAGTGTTTATGTTGATAGCACAATTTAGCTCCCTTGCAGAAGTAGAGATGTGGAAGGTCAGAAGCCTCAAGCTTGGAATTTATTTTTTGCTGTATTTCTTCTGCATGTTTCTTATGAAGGAGTACATTCAAATTCCTATTTTTTTTTTTTTTAAGATTTTTATTTATTTATTTGACAGAGAGATTACAAGTAGGCAGAGAGGCAGGCAGAGGGAGAGGGGGAAGCAGGCTCCCTGCTAAGCAGAGAGCCCGATGCGGGGCTTGTTCCCGGGACCCTGAGATCATGACCTGAGCCGAAGGCAGAGGCTTTAACCCACTGAACCACCCAGGCGCCCCTCAAATTCTCATTCTTTTTTTTTTTTATAATAGCTCACATATATAGGTATATATTTATTTTTTCTTTTTTTCCCCAAATATGTTTGTTTTATTTTTTCAGTGTTACAAGATTTATTGTTCATGCACCACACCCAGTGCTCCATGCAATACGTGCCCTCTTCAATACCCACCACCAGGCTCACCCAACCCCCCACCCCCACCCCCACCCCTCCCATTCTTAAACAGATGGGAACATAAACCTTTTTTGATATAAGATATCTAAATACATACTCACGGACATATAAGAAGATCAGTGACCAACATTTATTTAGATGCAATAAATGTGTAACTTTGTTGAAAAAATTCGTATTAGGAGATGATATATATCTTAAAAGAGATGAAGAGAATACATGATTTCAGGAGTCATGGGGGGGGTTGTTTTGCATCACAGTGATTTTTAGTTTGGCCAAATATAGAAGTCTATATTAAAAATACTTTTCCTTCAGAACAGTAAAGCCATTGCTACATTTTTTTGTAGCATCCTTTGTTACTAATACAGACTCTCAGGACAATCTGGTTTTTGTGTTTTTGGAGGTATTTTGTTTTTCTCTTCACAGGAGCTTTCAGGATCTTGGCCTTATCTTTAATTTCTCCAGGCTTTGTCCTTGAGAAAGGTGTGGGGTCCCCCCCCCCCCCCCGGTTCAGCCCCCACTCCAAATCTGGCTTGGTACTAGTGGGACTTTCTTTTAAAAAGATTCTTTCTTCAGTTTTTCTTCTTTCTTTATTTTCTTCCTTTCATTTTTCCTCCTTTTGTTTTTAGACTCCTGTTAGATGAACTGGTCTCTTAGATTGATCCTGTATGTCCATAATTTGCAAAATAGATCTATGCTTATTATATATTTTAAAAAAAATAGTAGGCATATGCTCCAATATGTGCATATACACACTTATTTTTGAATTACATATATCTCTGTATTACTTATTTACATTATAATTCTACCCTAATGTAATCTTAAAGGATGAGATACAAAAAAAAATACCGTATCTAGAAGCTTTCATACTTTCTTCCTGAATCCAGGTGAGTCATTTTGTATATCCTATGGGGGACATTCCACACACATCTCCACTTTGGATGCTACTACTCTGAGTCACCTAACTTTTTCCTCATGGTTTTCACCTTTTTTCTTTATGTTCTAAGTTCCCAGGAGTTTCCTTAATACATTTTCTGGTGTTGCAGTTCCTTTTTTTTAAATTGACTATCATAGCTTTAATTTCCATGAATTCCTTTCAAGCATTTATTAAATTCTTAAAGACATGTATAATTCAATAAACTTTATAATAGCATCTTAGCAATAGGACTGCTTGGATCTTGAGTTTATCTATTTGGTATGTATTTGAATTAACTGCTTTTTTGAGCAGACAACTTTTGAGGTATAGAGGCTACTCATTGATATATTAGTAGAGGTTAGGGCAGTTAATATTGAAATGACATTTATTGAGCACTTACTCTATGATCATTGCTAGGTTCTTTCAACTTTTGTTTTGTTTTTGCTATTCTCCCAGTAACTTAGGTTCATTCAGCAAATTTATTAAGCATCTACTACTTGTGAAGCACTGGGCTAGGCTTTAGAAATAGAGTGAAAAGCAAAATAGGACCACCCTGGCCTTATGAAAATTGCAGTTTACAGGTAGAGACAGATATTAATCCAATAATTACACTATTAATACCAATTTTATGCACACTGAAGAAAATGTACAAAGAGCTAAGAACTATAGCAAGGGATTGGATTAGAATGTAGGTTCCAGGAGAGGAGGGAGTGCTGAGGTGAAACCATTTGTGGCCAGAGTTGACAGGAGTAACGGGAGTTACGGAGGTAGAAGAGTTTGTCCAAGCACAGTGGGTATCAGGGCCTCAAGGTGGGAAGGGGTATGGCACAGTCAGGGAGCTAGATGAAAACTGGTCTGGGTGGAGCCGGGAAGTGAGAGGGAGAGAGGCAGGACCAGACCATGGAGGGCTTTATAGACCAAGAGTTTGGATTTATTCTGAATGTAGGAGGAGACATTGAGGTGATTTATGCAGGTGAGTGGCAGTGATCAGATTTACACTTCATAGGAGTGCTCTGATTATGCTGCGGAGCACCCTGCAGTCAAGACTGTTACAGCAACCAAGGTAAGGAACCGTGGTAGTGGAGATGGGTGAAATGGAAGCTTCGAGATCTATGTTAGAAGTAGAACTGGAGAATGAAGAAGGTGTCAATAATGAACCCAAGCTTGTGGCTTGTGCCACTACTGGACAGATGTTTATGCCATTCCTGAGATAGGGAGTACTAGAGAGGTACTCTCTAGTACTCCTCTAGTACTCTAGGGAGTACTAGAAACCCTAGAGAGGGTCAAGGTTTGGGGGGAGGGAGGAAAGATATCATGGATTTGGACATTTGAGGTACTTTTTGATATCTAAGGGGTGATGTTCAGTAGGCAGTTGGATAGAAGGGCCTGGAACTTAACTATTTGCATTAGACATAGAAGTTTGGAGAAACATGTGAATATGTATATGGTAATTGAGGAAATCGATATAGATAAGATTGGCTAGGAGGAGTGAGTAGAATGAGAAGAGAGGTGACTTCACATCTAAGTCCCATGAACTCCCAACATCTAAAAGGTAGTTGGGAAGGGGCGCCTGGGTGGCTCAGTTGGTTGAGCATCTGATTTTTTTTTTTTTAAGATTTTATTTATTTATTTGACAGAGAGATCACAAGTAGGCAGAGAGGCAGGCAGAGAGAAGGGGGGAAGCAGGCTCCCTGCTGAGCAGAGAGCCCGATGCGGGGCATCAATCCCAGGACCCTGAGATCACGACCTGAGCTGAAGGCAGAAGCTTTAACCCACTGAGCCACCCAGAAGCCCCAAGCATCTGATTCTTTATTTCGGCTGTAGTGGTGGTCTCTGGGTCCTAGGATCAAGCCCATGTTGGGCTCCACACTCTCTGGGCACCACACTCTCTGGGCAGTGTGCTTGGGATTCTCTTTCTGCCCCCCACCCTCCATGCTCACAAGCTCTCTGTCTCTCTAAAATAAATTTTAAAAAAGTTGGGCGGGTGGAGGGGGGGCTAGTTGGGGAAAAGGTGCCTGAAAAAGAGTGGCCAGTGAGTAGGAGTAAAGCTAGCGACTGTCAGTGTAAAGGAGTTCCAGCAAGGAGGGGTCAGATACTGCTGAGAGAGAGAAAATGAGAATTGAAAAAATAAATGCCCATTGGAAGGCATCAGGACACTCATTAAGGGCTGTTTCACTGAAGTGATACAAATGGAAATCAGGTTGGTTTGGCTTTTAATAGAATAGCTTGAGCAGGGAGTTGGAGTTGTTTTTTTCCCCCTCTCTTCTTTAAATTGAGAGAGACTTGACTAGTGATTCCTAAAAAGGCAGAAAGACGTCAGAGGAAACAGAGGGATTTGCCTTGGAAGCGAAGAGGAGTACTTACTGTAATCTCACAGGGCTCAGGGTTCGGGGCTCAGGGGACGGGGACAGCTAGAGGAGAGTGGGCGTAGATGCAGTAGGAAGCAACACCCTGTCTCCCTCAGATGGCTTCTATTTTCTCCAGAAAATTGCAGGAAGTATAGGGAGAATGTGGGAGGGTAGAGGAGGGTGGAGAACTTCTGAAATAGTCCTAGCAGAGAGTGGAAGAACGTATTGGTAAACAAAGTAAGATTCTTGGGGCCCAAGGTGTGATGTCTGTCCCTTCGGTGCAGTTCTCTTCAGTAGTGCTTCATTTCCTTGGTACAGGCTTAACGTGATAAGGTTCCTCTAGCGTTTGTATTTTGCCAGGCAGGCGTAACGAAAAGCCAGAGGGCAATTGAGTTTAGAGTATTTGCAAAAGAGTCATTGAAACTGTGAACTATGAACTATTTATAAGGTGGATAAGTAGGTAAATAGATAAGGTGGAGACTAATAGGTTAAGAAGAAGAAGGATCGTGATTTGGTTCTTCAGTTAGGATCAAAGATGATTGTAGTGAAGAGGTAAAGGGGATTATGGTCTGGGAAGAAGATGGCTTGTATTAGTGATTCTTGACAATAACTCTGATGTAGCTATTATCCCATTTTAACAGATTTTAAAAAAACTGAGGCTTTGGTAAGTTCATAATTTGCCCTTGATTGCGCACAAGTAAGCAGTGAAACTATAAACAGAACCAAAGTTTATCTGGCTCAAAACACTAAGTGGCTGTAAGGATAGCGCTGAAAGAAGTTTGAGCTACGTTTATGGAACCTTGGGCTAGTCCCCCCCAGTTGGTTTGGCTATTGATTTTTTTTCTATCTGTAATTGGTAATGTTAGTCTCCCAGCAGAAACGTCAGGATTGCTGTTTGCTCTTTTCCCATGATTCCTGTGTCTAGTCCATCATTCTGGTATCTGTCTTTCCCCTTCCTTTCTCAATACTGCCACCTCAGCTCACTCTAGCATGTTCCCTTATGTCTGCGCAACTGATATACAATCACCTTATCACTCCCCAAATTACCAAAAGCTGGATGGCTTCAGCAGTAGAGGTTTATTTCTCACAGTTTTGCTGGCCCAGAGCTCCAGGATCAAGGTGCCAGCATATTTGGTGTATGGTGAGGACTTGCTTCCTGGTTCATAGACAGGCATCTTCTTTCTGTATCTTCACGTGAATGAGGGGGACAGAGAGCTCCATGCTCTTTATCTCCTTGTAAGGGCACCAGTCCCAACACAGGGGCTCCATGGCCATGACCACGTACAAAGCAAATTACCTCCCAAAGGCCTCACCTCCAAATACTTCATGTTGAGAATTAGGCTTCCGTATATAAATTGGGGGAGGACACAAATATTCAGATTGTTGCACTTTGCCTTTAGTATCTTCTTTCATTACTCCGAGTAATCTTACTCTACTCAGAAACTTTCAGTTGGGTGCCTGAGTTAATGATTTTTCCTTAATTTCTGTCCCTGGGCTACCTCAGAATCTGGAGACCAGAGGAGAGGCCAAAGAATAGCTATTCTAAGCTGTTGGAATTTTTGTGCTTAAAAGCAGGTTTACACTCATTTTGTTTCCAATTTTACCGACAGCAAATAGCAGTTAATAAAAGAGGTAAATGAGAGGGCAAGCTCTGGAGTCCGACAGCCTGGGTTTGAATCCTGTCTGTGTGGGCTTGGGCAAATTATGTGTGTGTGCCACCCTTTCCTCATTGGTAGGATGTAGGTAACACTGGTATTTTCAGCACAGGATTTTTGGCAGGATTAAAGGAGGCAGCACATACTGCAGCAGCGCCTGGCATGTAATAAATGATTAGTAAATGCGAGGTGCAGTCTGACATAGTGGGGTTGGTCACATGCCCGGCAGTGTGTTTTCTCTTGTGCATATTGCTCTTTTTATATCATTTCCTTTGCACTGTTACCCAGTCTGATCTTTGTCCCATGCTCATTTTTTTTTTTAGTGAAGTCTGCCAATCCTTAGTGAAACATAGCTCTGGAATCAAAGGAAGCTTACCGCTACAAAAACTGCATCTGGCTTCACGAAGTATTTATCATTCACATCATCCTACTTTAAAGCTTCAAAGACCCCAATTCAGGACGTCATTTCATCAGTTCTCCTCTTTAACTAACCTTTCCTTACGTAAATTGAAACTTTCTCCAATTAAATATGGCTACCAGCCACACAGGAATTTTTGGCCAGCGAGATTAGCTGCAAGACTCTTAAAACTTCGCTATCTCATACTAGGATCTGCTGTTGGGGGTGGCTATACAGCCAAAAAGGTGAGTCTAATTTCCATTGCTTTTTCAATTATTTTAGCATGATTATTTGAAGGTTTTATAGCACAAATAATTTTTTCTTTAGTGCAACAGAATATAATTCAATATTTAAAAATGTACTGTGTGCTAAATTGTTTTAATGGTGCTAATAGAAAAATGTTGAATCTTGGTTATACATATAAGAGATGAGAATGACCCTAATGGAAGGAGCACTGGGCCGGGGTGAGGTCACCTAGGTTTGATTTTCAGCATGCCACTTGGCAGCTCAGACAGGAAAGTAGGTGGCATGGTAACACAACCACTTTTTGGCAGCTTGGGGAATAGAGGCAAGGTGTCCTGACCCCTGGGTTGTCTTCTTTTCCGCAGTATTATTTGAAGCCAGATCATGAAACCTGTTTGATATAAGACTGTCTTTTGAATTTTTACATTTTCCATATTTTGTAAAGGAACATTTACGTATTTTATATGCTTGCCAACTAAATTATATTTAGAAGAGCCAAGGCTATTTCGTTTCTTAAACATTTGGACATAATACATCATTCTTAGTAGATTAGCATGTTTTAATTACATAAATGAAAGTATTTTTTTTCTATTTTTGTACGACATTCAGAGCATTTGATTGGCATACTCTCTTTTCTTTTAGACTTTTGATCAGTGGAAAGATATGATACCTGACCTTAGTGACTATAAATGGATTGTGCCTGACATTGTGTGGGAGATTGATGAGTATATCGATTTCGGTCTGTATCATCAACATTAAAACTTGTTTCTTGGTAGTATCTTTGGGAAAGAGAAATAGTGGTATTGAGAGTTTCTTAACTCATGAGCTTACTGTGTAGCAGTTTCATTTGAATGATAAAAGTAATAGAATATGAAAGGAAAATTGGTAGGAAAAAAAATAATGCCCTCACCCATCACTCTCACATAGCCACCACTAGCCTTATGGACATTTTTTTTTCTTATGGACATTTTTTAATTGCAGCTAGTCTGTGTATAGTTAATATTTTAAAGCCATAGTGAACATACACTTTTGTGTCATATCTTTTGGTAACAAATTTGTCAGCTAAGCAGCCTTCCTAGACCTCACTTTCAGTGTTGTGTGTTGTTACCCAGAACAGATGCACCGTGACCCACCTAACTAGTTAATTTTGACTAGCTCCCTTGTTTACCTCCACTTTTTGTAGCCAGGTCCCTAAAAGCCTGCTATGGGTCTGTAGTAATTTTCTCCCCATAGTCAGCCACTGTTCCCCTTTTTCTATAATGGGTAGATGAGAAAAAAGTGTGTTTGATAGTCTGATTGCCAAGATTAAGTTACAGTAATTAAAGTTTTTTTTTTGAATGAAATTATTTTCCTCAGCCTCTTTTTTTAGACGTTGTCTAATTTCTTGTGCTAGGTGTATGTGGGGGTTGAATTAATCTCTCAATGTACTTATTCACACGGCATTTCCTTAAAAAGGAAACTGTGCTGCATTAACAGAGGAACCTGCAAGAATTTGAAGTACTCTGAGTATTTTTCTAATACTCATGTGGAGAGCTTTCGCCTTTGATGTGTTTGCCGGTAGCACAGTGTGGGGCTGAGGGCCTGGATTCTGAAGCTGGCCTGGCTGGGCTAGAAGCCTGACTCCCCACTTCTTTGCTGTGTGCGCAGGTCCAGCTGCTTACTCTCAGCGGCTCAGTTCCTCACCTGTAAAGTGGAATTGATGATAACTGTCTTGTAGGTTGCTCTGAGGATCAAACAGCTGAATGCTTTTATAGCACTTGGACAATACCTGACATACATTCTTATTTGGGGAATATGTATGTGTTTTGGTCTTCTTCGGAGAAGCCTGTCCTAATTCAGAAGATACTGTAAAGCTGTAAACAAAAATAAGTACTCTGACCATTTTATACATAAAGCTAGCAAAAATAAAACCAAAGCTTGCCTTGGGCTCTTAGACAGTTATTTCCAAATGGTAACAAGTGTGCATTTTCTGAAGGTTTATGAAAGGACAGAGAAACGTAATGCAATTCTGTTTCTGAACTTGAACTGAGATTTTGTTCCTTTTTTTGAGTTTGGACCAGGTATTACAGGAGGTGTTTTTCTCTTTTTTTTCTTTGATTCCTGCCCTCTTCGCTGTGACTTTCTCCTTAAAAGTACCTCCGATTCCGATACAGTGTTAACATTGTTGATAATAGTGATTCTGTTTCAGGGCATTTAACGTATAGGTCAAAGCTGTCCATGTAAGCCAGACATTTGGTGAGTCTTTTTAAACAAATTTCGTGGCTCATGGAATATCCTCAGAATTACACATTGTTCCAGAAACATGTAGCAGTTGTGGTTGTAATAGGGAGAAAAATGCAAAGAATTTATAAAATTGATATATGACACTTACATATGATATTATTTAAATTTTATCAACGTTTTAATAGTGAAATTCTTATTTTGAGAATTTTTTTTTTCATCTTCTCCAGAGAAAATTAGAAAAGCACTTCCTAATTCAGAGGACCTTGCAAAATTGGCACCTGACTTTGATAAGATTGTTGAAAGCCTCAGCTTATTGAAGGACTTTTTCACCACAGGTAAGGAAGGACCTGTTTGTTCTCACTTAAAATGTCAGAAACCCCAGAGGAAAAGTATTGTGATGTATTCATTCTTGATTCCTATCTTTTAAATGAAAACATTTAATGCAAATGAAAAACAGGTATTTGGAAAAAAGACAAAGTTTTGGTGCTCAGTGGTTTTAAATTTTGGTTAGTGCAACAAAATGAAAATTCGTAAGAGCTTAAACATGCTTGGCTTTAGTCAATGAGGGAAAAAGTATCTCTTGTTCCTGACAAGTAGATGAGACTTCCTATGTGCTTGCTTTTCATAATTGGTTAGAACCAATTTGGTGATTTTAAAACAAACTTAATTATGATCAACCATAATGAGTAGAATTTACTGAGGTTAATCCTGGTGTATTTGCCCAATTCATGCCCTATTATGATATAACTCTTGAGATCTCAGACATATTTGTTTGCTCATTCCTGTCAAAGTTTACATTTCTATTTCCCCTTTTGCTGGTTTTTCACAGGTCACAAATTGGTTAGTGAAGTCGTAGGAGCTTCTGACCTACTTCTCTTGTTAGGTGTGTAAACAGACATTTTTGCTGACCTTAACATGCCTTTTAAATGCTTCTAATAAACTAGTTGCAAATAAAATTGCAGACCAAATTTATGCTGCTTATGCTGAATTTTAAAACTCCAGAACTATATTGGGCAAATTCCTTATCTTACAGGAGAAAATAATGAAATAATTATTTTGCAGTAAAACTAAAATTCCTAAGTATGTATCTATAAGATTAAAACTATTAGAAAGTTTGTTTGACCAAAATATTTTCTTGAAATATCAATTGATATGATTGTTTCTGATAATTGAAATGAAAAGTAATTTTAGTTTGTCTCATCTGTCCTGTCACAGTTGACATTTTAAATTTAGTTTGTTACTATCTGTGGTCTGTAATGGTAGTGGTAAATGGCTGAACTGTAAGTACTCTCATGGAAAATAATACTTATCAAAGTTGTCTTTTTTTTATTGTAATTTTCAGTGAAATTTTAAACATGTCCTAAGGTTCTTTTTATTTTTTATTTTTTTGCATAGTTTACCAGTATGTTCCCTAAAATAAGAATAGCATTTAATTTTCAAAAAGGTGATTTTTGCTCTAAAGATCTACTTGCCTTTAACATAAGTTGGAATTTGGGCTGTTGACAGCAAGGGAGAATTTAAAGGACTGCATATTTGTCTTTAAGGTTCACCTGGAGAAACAGCATTTAGAGCAACAGATCATGGATCTGAAAGTGACAAGCATTATAAAAAGGTAAGTATAAAGGAGAATTCTTCATATAGGTAGTCTTGAAAGAGATAAAATAGTTTTTACCCACCTGGAAGATTTGAAAACAGTAACATCTGAGGAGCAAATATAAAAGCATCTAAGTAGAGATGTTTTTAATCTTGGTAAGAAGTGGAGGTACTATGTGACAGTTCTGGAAATATTATTGGAGAAGCCCGTTTCCTTCAAATATGTGCTATGAAGCATTAGTTACAAACATTGTTTTCAAGAAAGGGCTTTATTGTTAAACATGTATAGGAAAAGCTGATTAAGTAAAATAAGCGGGCTTTTCTTTTCCTTAGGACTTCTCAGACCTTAATATACTTGTGTGCATTGTGAATCCCAGGAGAAGTTAAAGTGTACAGAGTTGTCCAGATTTATTTAGCAACAGAACCTTTTTCCATGAAATACATTCTAGGAACTGCTGTTTCATGGCATATACTTAGGGGAAATATTAAGGGAATAGGAAATGGGCTATTGGAGGATAAATTGATTCTCTCACATTAATAGTCAACAATTGTGTATGGATTTATTTCGATTGTCAGTTTCAGTCCATAAATTACATAAAATACATAAAGTACATAAAATCCATATGAAAGTTTTGGGAGAATTGCTGGTATAAAATAACGTATGCATTGCTCTTTATATTCATATGTTAACCTGACATTCTCTTAGTCTTTGTTTTTTTCATCTTTTGGAATTGGTGAGAGTTAACTGATTGCTTGGAAGTTTTTTTGAAATAATATTCATATAAATAGATACCTGAAAAAAATCTTTAATGAACATTTTAAAATTAAATATGGAGTACGTAACTTTTATACTGAAAGTTATTATGGTTTTTATAAATTGAAGGGAAATAATTTTATGTTTATTTGGAAGGCAGAAAGAAAATAATTCCTATGCATAGGTTTCCATCTCTCTCTTTGTCCTTTAACTTTGAACTTTTTATGTGATATTCCAAGTTTGAATTCTATTTCAAAAGACTTTTCTCTTGCCTTTTAACTAGATCTTTTGGAGGAAACATTTTAAAATGTGTGTGCACGTATGTGTATGTGTGTAAGTCTATTTGCCTTTTACCTTGATCTTGTTTGATACCTTTTCCATTGGCATTTTAACAAAAGAAACACCCTTGACTATTCATGCTACCGGGTAGAAAAATTTGAATAGTAATTTAGCCTATTATGCAAAGCCTATCTTGAGCCAAGGCCGTGTCCCTTAATGCAGGTAGACTTAATGTGCAGAGAACAGCTAATCTAAAGAGGGGAAGGAACCTCTCTTACAGGATTAGTAGTGTGGTTTTAGTGAGGAGCCCTTGTTGCCTAGATCAGTTAGGGGAGGTCGACATCTTTGCTATTCTCTGGTGTGGCCAAGGATTGCTTTGGTGAATGAAAAACCTATTTCAGGGTCTAACTCAGATAATCTACTTAAAATCCTGCTAAGATGCTTAAAGAATAATTGGTAAGTGATCAGGAGCTTTGCAGTACAGAAGAAGCAAGAAAACAGATCCCTGGGAATATAATTATATTCTCAGATGTTATTTTACACAAGAGACATAAAAGTAAATTTACTGTTTTATTTTATAATTTACTTTGCTTGAAGGTAAATGTTCTCATCTACTATTTCCTTTTAACTTTTTCATAATTTATGGTGATTATCTTTCCCATTAAAAGCTCACCCATTAATATTACTAAGTCTAGAGTTGTAATTAATCTGCTTTCATTACAGTTTAAATTAAATTGTAGCAAATGTTAGTATAAGAGTTTATTTTACAGAAAAAGTATTCCAGCCTCAACTAGTGGTTTTAAATTTTGTTAATATGCAACATTATGGGTTTCAAGGCTTGGTTCTTACCTATGATACTCTTACCTATGAGAGCCCCAGATCGAAAATAGAAGCAGATTAAATAATCCAAATGGAAAGACATATTTCCTTCTGATATCCATTAGTAAACATTTTTCAGTTGACCATAAATACTTTGAGCAGTGGTATATATTACTGGGAGGGGGGAAATAGTTGTTTTCAGCTAATTAAATAGAATTATTCAAATTTTTAAAAGTAGTTTAATGCATACCAGTATTTTTTGAATGGAAGGGAAACGAAGTTCTTCACTTTCATAAAGTTCTTTTCTAGACCCAAGTTACTTTTAAAACTAGTAAGGCCAGAGGTTGGCACTTTTCCATATAGGGCTAGATAGTGAATATTTTAGGCTTGTCGGCCCAAAGGTCTCTGTGGACTACTCATCCAGCCCACCTTTTTAGTAATTCAAATATGCCTTCTGGTGTATCGTAGTATTACCATTTTCTTTTTAAAATGTGGATTAAGCCGGCTAGAGTCAAGGCCACTTTGTAAATAGACCATCATGCCAACAGGACGGTATCAGGCACAGACTTTGTTGTCACACTTCTTGCATTCAGATCCTCTCCTTCCTGCTTTCTGAGCTATGTGATCTTGGTTGGACAAGACCAAACTCTGAGTTGCTGGTTTCCTCTTCTGTAAAACAGGAAACCCCTGCTTGATAGGGTTGTTTTATATATAGCCCTTAAGCGCAAGATCTGCACATAATAAAACTAAACAAATATTAGCTATTAGGGTGATGATGATGATGATGATGATTATTACCTTACATTTTTAATCACTGTATGAGTTAATTGTCTATTAACATTATTTGATGAATTTCCTCCCCTTTTCTTAATTTCTGTGGAGTCTGTTCTGGGGATTATGAAAAATGGGAAAATAGAGATTATAGGGCTGATGTATAGCTTATTTACAGAATACACATTTTTTTGGAAAACCAATTTTGATTTTATACTGGAAACTTTGTGTGCATTATTAGGTAAAAATAGGTCATAACTCGATTCATTGAAGGAACAGACATGTGCCAAGCCTTTCTTTAGGTGTCAGCTATAACATATATCAAATGTCAAGTCTTATTCTAGGTGGTAGGTGTACTAACAGGATAAGGTCCTAATTCTGCTATGAATTTTTAAAATGCTGTTGTAAATACAGTATTTTAAATGTATTCACTTATGAATGACTTCTAAATTTAAGATTACTTAAAATCTTTGCTATCAAAAGGAAAGACTTTAAGGTTTTCACAGCATTTTTGGCTGTTATTTTGGTTTCTAGAGTTATCACTGATTTTCTTGATCTAATAATCTTTTAAAACTCTGACAATATTGTAGAAATAGGAGACTGTGAGAGTTGCAGTATCAAATTGACAATAACTAGATGTTTAGAGAGCATATCATCTATAAGTAACTCTCATCTGTAAACAACTTGTTTTTTACAACAATTATCTTTATATATAATGTATATGATTTTAACATAATTACGTGCTGTTTCTTGAGGGAAAAATGTCTGAGCTTGGGAAAATATTTATTGAACAGAAAATATTTCATCCATTTGTAGTCACGTTTCTTTCCCTTCCTTATACCACGTGGCCTTAGCTCAGAAGCTGTATTTAGGGTGAGATTTGATTCCCCACATTGAATAAAAATAATCTCTTTTAGTCATGTAGCATAGTGTAAATAGTTTTTTCTGTGTTTAATTCTTGTCTTCTTCCTACTTTTTCTGGGAGGTAACAGTTAATTTCAACTACCTTCACATAACAGTGCTTCAGTAACAGACTAGGAAGGAAAGTGAGGTGTCACTAGAAAGAGGGTGGTAGATATTAAATATTTACCATACAGTTTGTATATAGATATAAGCAATGAATTAGGGAGGGGTATTTAAGCTATAAGTAGAAAAGAATCGTGTGCCTGGTAGACTAGCACAGTTAGGAAATGTGGAGTATTTGCTCACTGCTTTGACATTTTAGATTACTGGTGGTGTGTTAATTAAAGCACAGGTACACAACCACATAAGCCAACACAAGAAACCTTTAAAAGGATGTTGTTTTGAGACATTTAAACATTTGGATGATGAGAAGTGATTATAGTAAATGACTAAATTAATAAAAAATAATTTGGATTACGCTTCTTTCTGCTTCATTAAAAACAATCATACACAAAAAATGGAAAAATGACAGATGATTAGGGGAATGATGAGGACAGTGAGAGTAGTTGGTTGGCATTGTCTTTCTTTGATAGATATATCCATGACCATAAAAGTATTCATTCAAAAGAGTTATCTTTAAAGATAGCCACAGGTTTTTATAAATATATTTTGTACTGTTGAATTTCGAAACAGATGTTGATAAGTTCAGTTATGGTTGAACTGTTGAAAGTTCAAATGGCAGTTGACCTGCCACTTGATGTTCTCTTGCTTGTCACACAGAAATTTCAGTTGGGGGACCTGAGTGGCTTAGCCGATTAAGTGGCTGCCTTTGGCTCAGGTCATGATCTCAGGGTACTGGGATCGAGCCCCGCATCAGGCTCTCTGCTCGGTGGGGACCCTGCTTCTCCCTCTCTCTCTGCTTGCCTCTCTGCCTACTTGTGATCTCTCTCTGTCAAATAAATAAAATCTTTAAAAAAAATTTCAATTAGTTTCATCCTTTGATGTATAATAAGTCAACCAGTTTCATTACTGTTGGCATAGCCTAATGTATTCAATCTAAGAATCAGACAAAAATCTCCCAAATTATATGCTAATACTTTCCCTTAATTTAAAATCCCTTACAGTTTGTATTTTTTTCTTTTCTGGAAAACTTATTTATAGTAGAGGTCTTTGGGTTATATAAAGTTAAGCCTTTGGTTGAGTCTACTAATTAAAATTTGACGTATTGCATGGAGCACTGGGTGTGGTGCATGAACAATGAATCTTGGAACACTGAAAAAATAAAATTAATTTAAAAAATTTGAATGTAATGTTAACCAGCATTTTAGGAAACTTTGTAGTTGTATTATATAAAATATGATATTTGGATAATTGTTTAAAAAAACTCTGAAGCTATTTGAAACTGGCAATTTAGATTACTTTAATGAGTTTAGTTTTCCTAGCTCTCTTATTTTTATAATGTGGTAGAAATTGAGCCCATTGTTCTCCTAGAACAGTGTTCTTGTGCAAATTAAATAGTGACCTCATTCATTCGAACTTTGCCTTTTTTAGGGTGTCTGAAAAAATATTAGGCTTGTGACATTGTCAATTCTTAATTGTCTTTTCTCCCACATTTCTTGAGGTCTCTTATCTAATAGGCCAGCAGTTAAAAATACTGTACCGAAAATAACATGTATTGAGTACCAATCCACATGTAAATACATTGTGATAAAAATTGCAGCAGTTAACATTTCACGATTATTAAATGGAATGAATTTTAAACATAGGAATGGTGTTTGTGTTTTATATAGGTAACTGGGTTTTGTTTCACTTTGAATTTTCATAATTGTATTATCTCCAAATCTCAGTTATGTTCTCTTATAGTACTTTTGCTTTAGTAATTGATAGATTCATACTTAGGTTCTTAGAGGCTGTTTTTACTGAATGTCAAAACATCTAAAAGTGAAAATTCAGTCCAACCTCTTTGTGTAGTATAAAGTTAAAACAGTGCCTCAAACATTATTTTTTAATTTGTGGAAAGAGAATCCTAAATTGTAGTCAGATATGCTTGTGTGCGTAGGCATGTAGAATATATGAATTAATGTAAAACTGTGATTAACTTGACGCTTGGAAACTCAATAGTTTTGAGGGCCTGTAATCTTTATTTTATTTTATTTTTTTTTAATTTTTTATTTTTTTATTAATTTTTATTAACATATAATGTATTATTTGCCCCAGGGTACATGAGGGCCTGTAATCTTTAATTGAAGTCATATCAAGGAAAAAATACTTAAGAATAATAATTTAATAATTATAAGCTATTATATATACTCCAGTCTTGTGAGAATTATGGTTGAGAATTAAAAGATTTTTTTCCCCTTTTGTATCAAGTCAAGAGCATACACTAGTTCATATTGGCATTTCTAAAATAAGGGTTGAAGTAATAAGTTGTTAACTACAGTGCCACTTTCCTTGAGCATTCCAGTTAGTCTAGGTTTTACTGTATATTGATATTATATATCTGGCCCATTTTATTCAGCAGACAGTCACATTGCTTTTCACTTTTTAAACTCTGCTGTTTTTATATTTCGGAGACATCTAATTTTACTGAGGGGAAAATGGAAATGCGGTATAGAGCCCTGTTATATAGTGGCTCCAGAGGTACAGAAATGCATTTCCATTTTTGTTATAAGCTATCTATTCTTCCCTAACTTACACCTGTTCCTTGCTTGTGCCCTTTGGTTTAACATTGTTCTCCTCCCCAATTTTCCTCTTCTCCTCGTTGTAAATTCATGGCAGGGTCTGCTTGGTGAGCTCATTCTCTTACAACAGCAAATTCAAGAGCATGAAGAGGAAGCACGCAGAGCTGCTGGCCAATATAGCACGAGCTATGCCCAACAGAAGCGCAAGGTGATGGATGATTTAAGGGGGCTACTGATATGTTCACACTAATCAGCCATTGCTGCCAGGATCATGTCACCTTAATCCATTCATGGACTCCAGTGATGGGAAATTATTTTTAACAAAGTAAAAATGTAAAAGATACATAATACAAATATGTAACTTTCCTGGAGTGGATTAATAAACCCAAAATATTAAACAGGAATTTATTTTCTGAAACAGATTCTCTATGGGGTCCATGGATTTGTATTTAGAGAAAAATTATGAATTGTGGTTTACTTGGTCCAGTTACTGTATGGTGTCACCCTCAGTTTGTAGCCAGCTTGTCCATGGTTCGCCCAAGTTTTCATTCCTAAAATGTAAAGGATTAATGTGGATGACCACTATTTAACTAATTTAAAAAATGAAATTTACTTGTTTTAGCAAAATGGGCCAGCAGAAAACATGGTTGTTTCTTGTAGAAGAAAATTATTCTGGTATAAAATTTTGGGCAAAACTATTCGAATACACCCTGATAAACTCATTGATTTTTTTCCACAATTAGCAGTGAAGTCAACACAAATCAGTTTTCACCTTGGACTACTGAAGGATTGAACATTGGAAATTTGATACAACTCAGGTCGCTAAAGAACAGATTCTAATAAAAGTTGGCATAAATCCGTACAGATGTCTGGTTATAAGTGTAATTAAGAAGTCCTTAAAAGGATGCTTTTGGCTGTTAGATGACCCCATGGTAGATCCCAAGGTTAATGTTCTGAAAAGACTTGAGTCAAAATGAAAGGAATGTAATGACTTTAGAATTATGTTCTGAGATCTTGACATCAGCTTAATTAGATTATATTAGATCAGGAAAGTTTTAAAAGTCATATATAAGTTTTACTCAGGAAAAGAGATTCAACCATTTAATTAGCTTCCTGTAGGTTCTGGTTTGAAGTCAACCAATATTATGATTCAATGAAGCAATTTTGCTTACTAACCTTACCTCATTTGGTGGTGGGTAATACTTGAGAGTACTCCTCACAGTTTCATTTATTTTTTCAGTGTCACTTCCTGACTTTTCTCAATTCCACGGCTGTGAAATCAACTCCTGTATATTTAGCTTTCAGTGAATGAACAACATAGGTAGAAATTGAAAATACGTTATTTTCCTATTTGGTTAAGTTAAAGTAGATGCTGTAAACCAAGAAAGGGCTTATGTTAAATGGTGCTTTAGCATTCTCTGCTCTGTATGTCTTTGAAGTGCCATAAATATTCTCACAAATTGGATGCCTAAGCTGAGCCATCTGTTTCTTAGGTTTGTTACAGAAAGAAGGGAAGGAGCTACTATGTTCTGGTATGTTAGTTAGAAATATGAATAGCTCTAGTTACAAGTTCTTATTTTTTCATAATGGTAAAATAATATGAAATGAGTCCCACAGATCTGCCACCCTGAGATTCTAAGATATGGTTTAAGATTATTGATATACCTTTGAATTGGATGATTTAAGGGATTTTAGTGTTGAATAATGTTAATTTTCTACATTGCCCAAGGTTAGTGTTCATTTGAGATCTACTCTACCAGGCTGCTTTCAGGTTTAGAGATCTCATTTCTGTTTCTGATGTCATCAGATTGTCCATGTAACCTTTTATTCAGCATTTTCCCCGTTTGTAAAATAGCAGCTGGCAGGACTGCACCTCTGTGTGTGTGCGGCTTACTGAGGCGTACTTAGTAGAGCACCACGCAGTCTGGCCTACCCCAGAGTCACATGGTGCAAAAGTAAATGGAACTTAAAAAGGAATTCACACTCTTGTGTAATGACATCATTCCCTGTCTGTCCTTAAAGATCATTTCCTTACTTCACCTTCCCCTGTTTCTCCCTGTGGTGGGTACACAGGTGACTTTTCAGCGCTTCACTGTCATGATCTGAACCCCAGTTCATGAGATTTGTGTCGTTTCTCCAGGCATTTGAGGTCTAAAACCACAGCTTTTTGTTGCTTTTTAATCATTCTTCCTCCCTTACCTTCTTGAAAATGTAGGTAGGCCTTAACATTTTTATATCTTATTAGTAGCAGCTAATAAACTATCCCTGTAGCTCATGCAGAGACGGTAGATTCAAACTGCGTTTGGTAGTTCTGCCTCCTATGAATACATACACATACATGGAAATGTTTATGAGTCCTTTACCTATGTATTTTGGCATTTCAGAATGGTCACAATGACTTAGTAGGAAGAAATACTTAAAATAGAAAACTCAGGCTTGGTTTTGTGAGGAGCTAGTAAAGGTTTTTCTTTTTCAGCTTTAGCTTGTTTCTGCGGAGGATTCCGCTCTTTCTCCATCAGTTTCACAGCCCTGGAATTGTAGAAAAGTTCTGGTTTCAAGATCATTGATGCCCATTTCTGTCAGGGTGAGTTTTAAATTAAGTTCATAACGCAAACTGAATATATTGAACAATGGGATAAGAACTTAATTCTTGTTGTAAGTAGCAGAACTGTACAGTGAAGTGCATCAACATTAAATATACCCAGATTGCTAGTTAAGATATTGAATAGGTGACGGGTGAAAAGTCATATGTGCTGTTCCCTTAAGAAAATATGGAAACGTATCTTCTCATTATCTTTAATATTTACTTTGTAAACCTAAAGGTTTTCATCTTACTTGCCAGAAAATATTAGGTCTCATTCTTGATTTCCACCACATCTGTCTTAATATAATGTTAATTTTGATGTTCCATTAAACTGAGCAGATAGGAAGCATAGTGATAAATCTATGCATGAGTTATGCCTAATACTTGTGCCAGAAAGGCAAATGATAAATCTAGAGACTACTAGAAATACAAATGTATAAAAATCTTAATAGTCATTGATACTAAATACTAATGTTAAAATAAAGATTGTAAAAGTCTAATAACGTTGTATCATTTTAACTTTTTATATACCCTTTTTATTTTACCAAATTAGCAAGTTAACCTTCTATAGACCTTGATTTACAGTAAGCATTCTGTTTTGGGCTAATTGTATTAGTAACTTAATTATTGTCCCAGATGTAGAGTACTAGTGGATTTTCTACTATAATTTAGGATATATTGCATGAAGCCATTAAATACTCACATTCAAAACTAAAACAGTTTATACTAACTCGGCTTATACATTTCATACTAATTTAGCTGCAGTCAGATAAGTATTTAATGGAACACAGTTACCTTTTAAAGTGAATTGGGAATTTAATCAACAGCAAAATTTGTATGATTGCATTATTATAGTATGATGGCATGCCACATGAAAACAACACAAAATTATTTATTTATTCATCGGTCTTCAAGATTTTGTTCTTCCGGTTATTGGTGCCTTCCTACTTGCTTGTTTCCTCACATTTCAGGAGACTATTAATAATTCTTATCCGTTTTACACAAACACAATCAAATGAAAAAGCTTTTCTCCATAAGTCTGTTTACTGTACAAGAATGAGAAAACAGTAATACAAAATTTGTTTTATATTATCTTTTCTTCTAATTAGTGAGTCATATTTGGAGATTTTTAGGTGTAGACTTTTGAAGAAGAAATAATATGTTCGTAGCAAGTATTGCCATTTTTATTTAAAAGAAGTTTGAGGAATATTTTGAGAAACTATTTGGAAAAAGGAATTAAAACCTCAAAATAACTTTTTATTGTATGGATAAGAGTTATTAATATCTACCTCAATAAGTAAATCACTTAAAATTTTTTCATATATAGTTGCTACCATGTCTTGATTGCTTAAATAGCCATTGAATGAAAGAGAACAAGGACTTACATGAATTTTACCTTGAATTTTGTCTCCTGTGAAATAGTCATGTTTATTAATTTTGATTATCAGAAATTAGACAATTATTTTGAAAGACTGAGTATGACAACTTCTGCACCTCACCAAGGAGTCAAAGAACAGTTATATGGATTTGTCATAAATGACATCATTTTAATAAAATTGATCATTGTGTTTTATATTTTGAATTATACTGTGACTAGAGCCTGTTAATGCAGTAAAGTTCTTTGTTGTTTTGGATATTTTATCTTAGAACTATTATCATTAGTATCAAATGGAAGTAATTTCCACAATAGCTGTAGATTTTATCCTACTTTTGTTTTATGTTTAAATCCATTTTAGTTGCCTTACTTAATTTTACTGCTACTAATGCACTCACTCTTATGGGTTAGCAGATCTTGCACTAGAACTGAATTTAAAAACAAGCATCTGGCTCCACTTAAAGCTCTGAAAATACAAGTTGTTCTTTAATTTATTAAATACTTCCCTATTTACAGAATAGAAATGGGTAATAGATGCTTAACATGTACACTGTGACTAGTGAATTTTTTCAGTAGCTATAAATGATAACATGCATCTAAGTTTGCAAAACACATTTCTGTAAGTGTCAGTGCTCTTTTTCTCTAAGCATCCAAATCCCTGGGGCAGAGTATAAAACAACCTATGAAAACTATAGTAACCATACGTGTTGATCTCTTATTTTTCTAATGATCCATTCATCAGAAATGACTCGAATAGTGTCTAGAAGAGGATTGTTTTTTAAAGCTTTTACCTACTAATACAGATAAAAAATTTTGATAAGCAATTTTAGTGTTGAATATAGATGTTTTTTACTTTATTAAATCATTTGATTTAAAATTTGCTTTGACTAAATATGCATATGAAGTCAATAGTTTTTGTTTTTAAAAATACTTTTCAAAAGATTTAACTTACTGTACGTTTTATGTAAATCTATTTCTATTGAAATAAAACAAATTTATTTTAAATATTTAGGTGACAGACAAAGAGAAAATTGACCAGCTTCAAGAAGAACTTCTGCATACTCAGGTAATTCCAATGAATAGAAAGAACCAGAGACTTTAGGGCGCTGGGTGGCTCAGTTAAGCATCTGCCTTCATCTCAGGTCATGATCCCAGGGTCCTGAGGTCAAGCCCCACATCAGGCTCCCTGCTCAGTAGGAAGCCTGCTTCTCCTTCTGCCTGCCACTCCCCCTGCTTGGTGTGCACGCTCGCTCTCTCTCTCTCTCAAATAAATAAAATCTTAAAAAAAGAAAAAAGAACAAGAGACTTTATCTTATACTTAAGTTTGATGATGTGGGGATTTTATTTATTTATTTATTTGATGTGGGGATTTTATTAAGAGCAAAATTTGGAGTGGTTTGATGATACAACCTTATCAATAGATGTAAAAAAAATACAAAGTAAATTAAAGAATAAAAAAGAAACCTGGTAATGTGGTAACCTTTATGTGTAAAAACCTATTTTTGAGTGAATCTTCTACTTCTAATTTTAATGAAAAACTGCTGTGGAAAAAAGAAGTGGGGAAAGTGACTTGTTCTTACATAGACCTATGCTTGCATTTTTATGTTGATAGGCCAATTAATTTAAGTCGTGTAGTAGGTTTATTTGAGTCTACTATAGTTCTAGTTATCCCTCAGTATCTTTTTCCTTTACTTCTCTAAATCCCAGAACGAATCAAATAATGGCTTTTCTAAATGTACTTCTGGCACTAATTTGAAAAGCCCTTCTCCTACAGTTGGTTATAAAACTTTCATTATTTTTTTAAAATTTTTTATTAACATATAATGTATTATTTGCCCCAGGGGTACATGTCTGTGAATCATCAGGCTTACACATTTCACAGCACTTACCATAGCACATACCCTCCCCAATGTTCATAACCCAGCCACCCCATCCCTACCCTCCACCCCTCTACCCCCCAGCAACCTCAGTTTGTTTCATGAGTTTAAGAGTCTCTTATGGTTTGTCTCCCTCCTGATCTCATCTTGTTTCATTCCCCTACCCCATGACCCCCCACCCTGCCTCTCAAATTAAAACTTTAATTATTTTAAAGATATGTTGTTCTCTGCAGTCCGATGAGTAGGTAAATTCTAGTGCAAAATTGATGTATCACCCACTCCATCAATTAATATATTTTTATGATATTTAGTACATTATGGTATGATATAAATACAATTGTAATATATAATCTAGTTATGTTAATTTACATGGATAACAAATGCAATAATTAAGAAGTTTTTGACTTTTAAATTAAAACTTTTTTTTTAAGGGGGGTCTCTTTTTAGGGAAAAAATACAAGATAATAATAATACCTACATGAAATTAAACAGTATATTTTGAGTCATAGGTCATCTTAATATCTGTGCATTGATTTTGTTGATATCTATGCATTGATCCTCATGCCTGACTATACCTTAGAATCACTTGTGCTCTGGCCTGCTCCATGTCTATTTTTAAAGGCTTCTTAGCCAAGCAGTTCCAATCAGTTCAGCCAGAGGTTAGGAATCATTGGTCTCAAAGTGCAGTCTCTAGAGCAGTTGTATCAGTATCCTTCCAGGAACTTGTTAGAAATGCAAATTATTGACCCCTTCCTAAAACTCCTGAATCAGAAACTCTAGAAGTAAAACCCAGCAATCTTTCTTTTTAAAAGCCCTCAAATTATTCTGATGCATCCCTAAGTTTGAGAACTATTGGTCTAGATCTTTTAGGACAGCTCAGTAACACATCTTTACAGAATGGCTAAAGATTGGCACCTATGCCAAAGTATTGTTCCATCCCCCGAAAACTGTAGACCCCATAATTAATTCTGTATTTACAAAGAAACAAGCCGTTGTAAATCCTTCCACCCTTGTGTATCTATTGATATCAGCTCTTTGACTTGGGCAATTTGTAGTGCCAGCCAGTAGGCATTGACACAAACACTGTTTGAAAAATTCTTGATATAAATAAACCCTGGGGTTATCTATCTATACCAGTGATGTGCAATAGAAATGCAATGCCACATGTGTAATTTAAAATTTTTACATTCCAGGAAGGTAAAAACGAATAGGTAGAACTGATTTTAATAATTTATTTATCACAGTGAATTCCAAATTAGTATCATTTAACATGTAATTAGTATAAAAATAGTAATGAAGTATTTTATTTATTCATTTATTTACTGAATTGTAAAAGTCTGGTGTGTATTTTACATTTAACAGTACATTTCAGACTACCTACATTTCAGAGTGTTCGGCAGCTGCATTGGCTAGTGGCTACCATATTACACACCAAAGATCTATGTATGTCAGAATTTGGTTGTGTATGTTACATCTACAATGTACAAACAAGCAAGTATTGTTAAAAATGTTTATACTAAAATCTAGCTTCTTGTTCTGCCTGTCTCATATTACACAGTTCTACTGCAGAATATACTTTTTTACAATTTGACGACAGTTGGACCTTGTCTGAGGATAAACCCTGATTGCCTGTTATTTCCTTTGTTCTTGAAAGATTACAACAACCTAAAAATTTTCCAAAGAATGATTTTTCCATTTTGAAAGGCATGATATTATAAGTTGGACTTAAACATTCTGCTGGTTGTAAGGAAGAAGTAATTCTTAATAGTGTCTGAAAATTGCTCATGTTGGGGCGCCTGGGTGGCTCGGTTGTTAAGCGGCTGCCTTCGGCCCAGGTCAGATCCCAGGGTCCTGGGATCGAGCCCCGCATCAGGCTCCCTGCTCAGCAGGAAGCCTGCTTCTCCCGCTACCATTCCCTCTACTTGTGTCCCGTCTCTCGCTGTGTTTCTCTCTGTTAAATAAATAAAATCTTTAAAAAAAAAAAAAAAAAAAAAATTGCTCATGTTTAGAGATGAGGTGATAGTATACAAACAGAGAAGACCAAGTAGAAAAGGATCACATTTATTTGAGAAGAAAAGTGTGTAGCTAAGCATTTCCTTTGACAAAACAAGCTGTCTACATGTATTAGTCTTTAAGTCTCTTTTTGTATCAGTATTTTAAGAATTACTGTGAAATCTCTGGCCTTGGAAACTTAACCAAAATTTGGAGAGTTTGAGCTCTTGACTCTGAGCTGTATTCCAAGCCCTGTGGTAAGCTACCTAGGTCCCTAACCTCAGATCCCTAATCTAGGTAACCTTTGCCTCATGTAAAGATGTAAGGAAGCTAATGCTGATAAAACAGTATTGGGCCTGTCACATAATACGTACTCAGGTACTATTAGCTGTTGTTATTTTATATCATTTTAACATACAACATAAAATAATATGGGGAATGGGAAGAATTTGAATTTTTGTCAAATATCCTTATAGTAAAGACTTAAATTTTTCATGTAATAGGAAATACTGTTTCAATAGAATGTCCTTAAGAACTTCTTTAAATTCTTATATTTTAGTATTTTTAAGTAATTCAGTTTCTTCAATGTTAATAGCAAAGTTTTCCAAATAAAATGCCAGATTATAATAGAAAAATGAATTCCAGTGTTTGTATAAGAATTTTCATAATTTATTTTATCTTCAGCATTTTCATAGAAGCTTTTTAAATGAAATAATTCATTTTAAATATTCAGAAGATATGACTTCAGGATTTTGTAAGATTTTAATTTAGACTTAAATTATTAACTCATCTTTCTCTTATGTAGTTATGGTATTATTTTGTTACAGTTAAAGTACCAGAGGATCTTGGAACGGTTAGAAAAAGAGAACAAAGAATTAAGAAAATTAGTATTGCAGAAAGATGACAAAGGCATCCATCACAGAAAACTTAAGGTATTTTCATTTTACCTTAATTTTGCTAATTCCAGAACTTTACCACTTCACATTGTGGTTTCATCAGAACCAGTTTTTAAAGCTGTGATGTGTTCTATCCTTTTCTTTCTAACCTGACATCCTTAGGAGATAGGGAAGTCTTTTCCTATATTAAGACACTTCATAAGTTATAGTCTACAGACATTTGTTTCATACGAAGCCTGTAAAATCTTCATCCTTTTTAATAGTCATTTCTTGTGAATCAATTTATTTTTCTGAAATACCCCATTTGTCTTTAGGCTTATTTAATTTCTACCGCTATAAAATCAGAACTGTGAGTTGTGGGACATTTAGATATGACTTAGCATCATAGTTTGTATTTCCAGTGAATGGTTAGTCTACTTTCTTCAGTTTTATAAGAATTAGCATTTTCTTCTAGGTTTATTAGGCATTTTACAGCATTTTTGTAAAAAGCATATGCTGGTATTTTTATCTTCAGCACATTAGTAATTACCATTATAGTAAGTTAAATCTCATTATTGCCCACTAAACCAAGCTGTATGTGCTGAATTAGTCGAAGTAATATTTTTAACTTCCATCTCATATAAGTAAACAGAATTTATATAGGGCAAACCTACAATAAATCATGGCACATGTATTCTGAAGCCAAGGTCCAAAGACAAGTAGTTCTACTTTAACCAACTTGTATTAATAGTTCTGACTCTAAATCATGACTGCATAAAACAGATAAATAGCATAGCTTTATTCACAAGTTTACTCATTGAGTAAAATCATGTCCAAGTGTAATATATTTTGAGAGTTCACCTCAGAAATGGTATTTTCTCTTATAAAATGAGATGGTAATGAAAATTTTTGTTTATTTTTTGGTGGAAGGGATAACAGTTGCTTTCCATTTAATTACTTCTGGGTGTTAAGAGCAGAAAGGAAATGTTGGCCCTCGTTTTGTTCCTACCTTGCATTGAAACTTGTCTTTAATTATTAAATGCTTGGTATGGTAGTCCTTTTTTCCCTCACTTGTTTATTTGTTCATTCATTCCTCAAATGCTTTCTTGAACCTTATTATTTGCCAGGTATCATGTTCTCTCCTGGTTCTAGAGAGAGAAACAGTGCAGGATGTCTGCACCTAATGCTCTCACACTTGAGTCTGCCCAACTGTCACAGTACACTTACTCATCTTACTGATTTAACAGTCTTGTTAGTGATTTCTTCTCTACTTTTATCCTTTCTTCCGTTTCTCTCTCTCTCTCTCTCCCTCCGTCTGATACACATACCAGATTGATAGGGGATGATTTCCTTGTAGTTGGTCACCTGACTCCTTGTTTGACCTTTATGGTGTTAATGGTCTTCCTTTGTTGGGCATTTAATATTTGTTCTTCAATATTAAACATTAACTTCCCTCTTTTAACATTTAATTGGAAGATTAGGAAACCTCAGTTAATGTACTGTATTAAATCAGCATATCTGTAAATCGAATAAGAAGAAATGGAATTTTATTATATACTGTTTTACTATGCTAGTGTATTTATGTAATTAGAAAAAATATAATCATTATAGAAAAACATTTTGAATTTATCAGCTTTTTTTTCTCTTGACACATCTGATTTTCTTTAATTTGTTCATGTTAATCTTTAAAATTTTATAGAAATCTTTGATTGACATGTATTCTGAAGTTCTTGATGTTCTATCTGATTATGATGCCAGTTATAATACACAAGATCATCTGCCAAGGGTAAGTGAAAAATTTATTCATGGTTAACTTGCTCTTTAGCAAAAGAATGCTTTAGGTTTTAAAAAGTTATATGTGTGTGTGTATATATGTATGTATATACTCAGACACACAGTATAGCCATGTAATATGGACATACCACACAGATATAAACAGAGATATATTTTTTACCTATATAATATTATTTATGTGCTCTAGGTCATGTCTTAAGCATTGACTGTTACTTGACTCTTTTGGTCCATTGGTTTACTTACAGTTATGTGTAATTAAGTAAGGTTATCAGGTACTTGGCATTATGTATTTGTAACATCCACGAAACTAAAATACTGGAACAGTGGTTTAAATTAGTCAGTGAGTGAAATTTAACATCATAGAATTGAAAATGTCTTATGAAGAGTAAACTAGCTGTGGAAAAGATTTGTAGAACATGAATGATCTGGTTTTAGAAGTAGTAGTTTTAATTTAGCACAACTTTTTATTAACAATTTGGTTATAAATAATGGATCCAATTAATATTTTGCTGTGTATATTTTCAGTATGCATAGAGGTAATGACCATCTTTGTTTTTATGGGTGGGATTTTTAAAATCATTTAACTATAGATATTTTAAAAGACTGAAAAATCTCAGCAGTCTTTCAAATCTATTTAAGTGTAAGTGTGTGTTTAAAATCTGAACTGATGTTATTTGTTCTATGATAAGGTTGTTGTGGTTGGAGACCAGAGTGCTGGAAAAACTAGTGTGTTGGAAATGATTGCTCAAGCGCGGATATTCCCTCGAGGATCTGGGGAGATGATGACACGCTCTCCAGTTAAGGTAGGACAATAGGCCACCTAGATGAGGCTCCTCAGGAACATAGCTGCTTCAGTGAAGTTGGTTCATTGTGTTGAAATGAAGACTTGTAACTAAGAAGAATTGCTACAGAGCACTGGGAATTAGTCCTGTTGTGGAAATTGGTGGAGGCACAGCCCGGAGACCAATGTGACAGGGGCGGAACGGGGGATGGAAGAGAGATGGGAGAGGAGGGCAGAGCTGTGGTGGGGCCAGGCTGCACTGAGCCGTTGGTAGGACTCTGGATTTTACTCAGAGTGAGATCAGTGAGAGGCCGAGTCAGAAAATGAGAATATTGGAAGTGGAGTCCGTTTAGTCCCTAAAATATAGATGATTTTACTGTAATTTTACTGTAAGAAGAGTAGAGCAATGGGGCAGTAATAGTTGAAATATGTTGATTCAGGGGAAAGATATTTACATAATGATTGTCATGATCTATTTTGAGAGGTAAAAATGATGGTGTAAAAGGCAGGGAACAATTGATCGCAGTAGCAGAGTCTTTGAGGACAAAGACTGGGACTCAGCAAGCAAATATATGGGAGTTCTAACAGTTCATCCATTGTCACAGGAGAAAGTCTATGGCTACAGTCTTTCATTCAACAAATATTTACTGAGTTCCTAATACACTCCAGCACTGTTCTAGGCAGTGTGTTGTTTAAACAAAACAAAGATTCTTTCTGTAATGGAGGATACATTCCAGTAGAGGAAGCAGGCAATAAATAATAAGCAAAATAAATGACTAAATTACATAGTATGTCAGAAGGTGGTAAGTGTTGTGCCACAAAAAAAAAGAAAGTGAAGCCAGGTAAGGGTAGGATGCCAGGGTGACTGCATTAAGACGGTGACGTCTGAACCAAGCCTTGCACAAAGTGAGGGAAGAAGCCATGTGGATATCTAGTTCAAGAGTGTTCCATGCAGAGAAAAAGTTAGTGCAAAGCCCCCGAGGTGGTTAGGTGGCTATTGTGTTCAGGGGTGGTGCAACTAGAGCAGAGTGAAGAGTAGCAGATGAGATCAGAGGAATAACGGGAGGCAGGAGGAAGCAGATCATTAGGGCCTTGTTGGTCATTGCACAGACTTCATTTTTTATTTTGAATAAAACAGGGAGCCAGTGCAGGGTTTTGAACAGAGTAATGCTACTTTTTTTTTAGAAAGAGTGCTTCTCTGCATACAAGTGGGGGAGGGTGCAGAGGGAGAGGGAGAATATTCCAAGCAGACTCTGCTGAGTGCAGAGCCTGACATGGGGCTCGATCCCAGGACCCCAAGATCATGACCTGAGCCAAAATCAAGAGCTGAATGCTCAACCAACTGAGCTACCCAAGCACCCTATAATACTACTTTTTAAAAGGCTCACTGTAGCTGCTGTGTTGAAAATAGACATAAGTAAGATGGGTAGATCCAGGGAGACCAAATGGAAAGCTATTAGAGTGTTCAGGTGATTCTTGGGACGAGGAAACTAGCCACAAATGTGATAAGAGATGATTGGATTATGGGTCTATTCTTAAAGCAAAATCAGTAGGATTTCTTGACATACTTGATATGTAGAAAGAGGAAGTCAGTTGTTACAGCATGTAATTGATATGGGGGAGTCTGGAGTAGAGTGAGTTAGGTCTGGAGAGAAGATGGAGAGTTTTGGACTTGCAAGGGATATTAACAAGTAAGTAAGCAGTTGGAGATACAAGTTTGGAGACCTGGGCTAGAGACATAAATTTAGAAGTCATAATCAAATATCTAAAGGTGGTATTTAAAGTCTTGATCTTACTGGGTGAGGTCACTGAGGGAGTGAGGAAAGAGAAGACACAGGACCAAAGATTGTGTCCAGGGCATGCCCAAGATTAAGAGGTTGAGCATGGAGCAGACAACTAAGGAGCTTCTCGAGGAGGCAGCAGTGCAATAGGGGGAACCAGAGCAGCACGATGTACTGGAAGTCAGGTCAAGAAAATATCTAGGAAGAGGTGGTGATGGGTGAGGTCAAATGCTGCCGACAGATCAAAGAAAATGAAGACTAATAACCGGCCAATTTACCAGTGAAGGCAATTAAGTAGAATATGTGCAAGTTTCCTTCTGCTTGCTTCCACTTGCTCAGTGAAATGAGAGGCTACATTATCAGGTGTGAAGTAATGAGAGGGGAGAAGGTATTAAAGATTGAGCGAAGAAGTCTTTCTAGGCGTGTGGTGACTCCGTAAGTGAGTTGATGAGAGAAGGCGAGATGTAATGAGTTTCCTAAGCCGTATTAAGGTTTCCATTAAGATCTGTGGATACAGAGGTGCCTGGATGGCTCAAGCAGTTGAATGTCCAACTCTCAGTTTGGGCTCAGGTCATAATCTCAGGGTCAGGATATCGAGCCCCACTTTGGGCTCTGTTGCTGGGTGTGGGGCCTACTTAAGATTCTCTTTTGGGGTGCCTTTCGGGTGGCTCAGTTATTAAGTGTCTGCCTTCGGCTCAGGTCATGAGGTCCTCGGATCGAGCTCCACATCCTCCCCACCCTGCTCAGTGGGGAGCCTGCATCTCCCTCTCCCACTCCCCCTGCTTGTGTTCCCTCTATCGCTGTGTCTCTCTGTCGGATAAATAAATAAAATCTTTAAAAAAAAAAAAAATTCTCTTTCTCCCTCTGCCCCTTTCCACCTGACCCCTCCACTTGCACATGTGTTCTTTCTCTCAAAAATAAGATCTGTGGACATAAATTTGAGGAAAAGCTGTCACATGGTTATGGTTTTCTTTTCTTTTACTTTAGCTGGTGGGTGTTGAGTAATTGGAGAATTAGAAAATTGACATCACCAAGAACGAAGGCCAGAATAGACAATAAGGCTGATGCCAAAATCTTCCAGAAATGCAGTCTGTTCATAACTGCAGCAAGCAGTCTGGTGTGATTTATATGGAGTGCACTGTTTCGGGTCTGGGCGTGAATTCAACTATGTTGTGTAAAACTAGTTTCTTTTCCACTGCTCTGTGGTTTTGTGTGAACACACCAAACTTCCTAGATCCATCTTACTGTTGATAGGCACTTGGAATATTTCCAGTGGGGGGAAAATCTGACCGCACCTCATAGCTTGTTCTATACTATAATCATCTCTAAAAAATTGTAAACCTACCTTTTACATTGCTACCAGCACTCTTAATTGTAGTGGCTGTTATATGAATAACATGATGAATGGTGTTGTTATAAAATAACATGATGAATGATGTTACATTTTAGGAAGGAATTCATTTTCTTCTGGCAGGTGAGTAAATCATGGACAGATTTCCTTGAAACCAACAAGGCTGGTTTCTTTCCAGTTCACCATTACTCCTCCAGAATTTACCAGGACTTCTCTTTGAAGGACTCTGAACTCCATATTTTTGTCTTTCCTAAACAGATTGCCAAAATCTTGATTTAGCATTTTAGTGTCTTTAGTAGATTCTTTCTGTTTTGTTAACTCGTGTGCAAACACCTTATGGGGAAATTGTGCACAAAAGGTAGGGCTCGGTTTTTAGAGATTCATTTCTGCTGCCAGTTTTTTTCTGGAGCATTAGCACCTTAAGCCAGGACTACTTGATACCCTCTGATCTCTGATCTTGTCTCCTCAACACAGTAACTGCTTCAAGTTTTAACCTTTTCTCTTATGCTACCCTGTGCTACCCTGTGCCACAAATCTGCAAGCAGCCTGAAGGCAAACAACCATAGGAATGCGCCCCTAAAAATCTTCTGGGGTCATGGGCCCAGTCCAGGCTGCCATGGCTGCTCTCTGATGCCTTCAAACAGCTGAGTTTTGTTGGTTATCTTAGCTAGTCTCAGTAGAAGGAATTGTATTTTAAAAGAAAAATTGGATCATTATAAAGAAGCCTGAAAAGTTACAATTGAAAAGTAAATGAATGTGAACTTCAGAAGTTCTCATGAAAGCCCTGACTGTTGGTATATGTTAGAGAATTCTTTATGCAAATGTCAGTCACTCCTTGGGTAAAGGCTGCATTAGCTCCCCTGAGGTCAGTCTTATGTGCACCTAGATTTTGCTACATTGTCCTTTTAGCTGTGGGTATATTTCTCCCAGGAGGTAGTGAGCTCTAAACCAGGGACAGTGGGTTCTTTGTTTACCCTCCTGCAACATTTGACACAGTGAGCCCTCAATAGATAGAAATTGAATAAATGAATTGTCCTTTACCTAAGTTGACCTTTGAAGTTAAATCCAAGATCTCTTTTTGTTTTTCAAGTTGTAGATTGATGGTTCTGTGCTTAGTAGTCTTATAGCATTGACTGGAAAAACTATAGTGGCAGCAGCATTTTGTTTTAGGTGATGAAAGATAATAAAGAGTAGTCAGCAGTCTTGTTGGGAAATTACAGCACATGCAACAGATGTATGGACAATACAGATAAAAAATTCTGTAGTTTCTGCACTGCCATGTTTACAGCCCCCAGGAACGTTCCTGATGTGTACCGTGAAGGGATGTGTGGATTTATGCAGTGCAGTGGGCCTCTCTAGACCCTCTACGTCCTATGGGCTCAATATAAATTGTAAATGCATTACTACATCTTGATTTTCCATTAATTTCAGGTTACTCTAAGTGAAGGTCCTCACCACGTGGCCTTGTTTAAAGATAGTTCTCGGGAGTTCGATCTTACTAAAGAGGAGGATGTAAGTAGAATTTATATGAGGTTCATGTGTGTAACTTATAACTCCTCTAAGCTTATAAAAGATAACTAAACTGGAGTATTTGTTAGCTGAAGATTTTCATGGGATTTTGTTGTTTTCCGTTAATAGCTTGCAGCATTAAGACATGAAATAGAACTCCGAATGAGGAAAAATGTGAAAGAAGGCTGTACTGTTAGTCCTGAGGTAAGTGTTGTAATTCATTTTAACAATGTTCTATAGAAATTCAAAGTTTACGATTTGAGAATAAGTCATGATATTGGCATTCATGATTAGATTGCAGCTATTCTAAGATTTTTTTTAATATTCCAAATAATGTATCATTTTGTGAGTCATTTTCTAGAATAGTTAAAAGGATCAGAAAAAGAGTAACTTCTTTCTGATTAGATGAGGTACAGAATTTTCAGAATATATATCACCAATAAATTCCTAACAAATCGTCCCCCATGGTGAGTTTTGTTTTGTTTTGTTTCTTCTCTGAGTAGACCATATCTTTAAATGTAAAAGGCCCAGGACTGCAGAGGATGGTGCTTGTTGACTTACCAGGTGTGATTAATGTAAGTATATACAAAACCTATTTTTTTGGCTTGTTCCTATTGTGGGAAATATGTATAATGACATTTGAAACCTTTTTCTTCAAGACTGTGACATCAGGCATGGCTCCTGACACAAAGGAAACAATTTTCAGTATCAGCAAAGCTTATATGCAGAATCCTAATGCCATCATACTGTGTATTCAAGGTAAATCTTATCAAAAGGTTTTAATTGCACTGATATGCTTCCCTCTTTAGCAATCTAAGCTTTGCTGTAAATATGCACGTTACATAAACATACATGATAAATGTCTTGCCCTCTCTAAGTCATTGATTTTATTAGTAAATAGAATTGAAATTGGCAATATAAATTTCATTGTAGGCATTGCAGATTTTTATTGGCCAGAATTTCTTTTCATAACTAAGATAAATGTATTAAAATTTTTCTTACTACAACGTAGATATAAGGGTATAGCATATAGAACTTTGCAATTATTACAGTGTCATTTTTCAAATTTTTTTCAGATGGATCTGTGGATGCTGAGCGCAGTATTGTTACAGACTTGGTCAGTCAAATGGATCCCCATGGAAGGAGAACGATATTTGTTTTGACCAAAGTAGACCTGGCAGAAAAAAACGTGGCTAGCCCAAGCAGGGTGAGAGCAAGTTCTTCATTGTGAGAGAACAGATTCTTTGTATAAGCTTCATCTATGATAGGGACTGGTGATAAAGCCAGTGCCCCTAATTTAATTTAATTAAATAGAGCCACCCAGGTGCCCCTAATTTAAATAATCTTATATGCTGACAAACATTAGCCACTTAATAATTAACCACAAATTAATAATGATTGTGGTGTTTCTTTTCTAAATTTTTTTTTTTTTTTTTTTTTTTTTTAGTTAATGTTCATAAGTTAGTGTAGGCCTAGTGACACTATAGATGCATTTTGGACATTGTGTGTATACTTTTTTTTTTTTTTGCAAACAAACATTACCTTTCCTAACTGACCAAAGATTATGAAGCAGATTTTTATAATAACCCCACTGGGTTGGTCTCAGGCCTCAGCATTCTTATCCATATTCCACCACCAAGCTGTGTGTCCTTTGGCAAATCTTGTTACTCCTCTGCATCTAGTTGGTGCATAATCCAGCCTATTAATCTAGCTGATCTCTAAGATCATTTTCATTTCTGAAATTTTATGATTTTATACATGGGGTTCAGTGTCCCTCTTCTCCTTCTCCTGTAGCAACAAAAGAGTTTTATTTCAAGATAACATTGTAACTCGTATTAGGGTGCAAGTTGTGACTTTTAGAGTGTGTTCTTCACTTAGTTATAAAGGCAGAAGGTAGTGGTTGAAAGTACAGACTCTATAGCCAGATTGCTTGGTTTCAAATGCTGGCTCTACTATTTGCTAGCTGTAGGTAAATTTTTGGGTAAATTTTTTGGGTAAATTTTGGGTAGATTTTTAAACTTTTTTAGTGTTTTCGGCTCCCTCATCTGTTAGGAATGACGATATTAATGGTACTGTCTCATAAGTTGCAAAGATGTAATGAGCTGAGTATTTGCTGTGAAGTGGTTAAAATAGTGCTCGGCACTGTCTTATATACCTGGTAGTTATCATCTGTTATTCTGTCTTGATCCCTTGTAGAACAACTTCAGGTAAAAGTACCCATCCCTTGTGCTACTGCTTAGAATTCCTCTCCTTCTCACCTGCAACTTGCTGCAAGTGTGCCTCTTGTGCTGGGTTCCCAAGATAGACCACCCTGAAGTTCACCGATTCTGTAGAAGGACTCACAGGACTCAGCACATAGTCATCCTTACACCTAACATCTGTTAACAGTGATTGGGTACAAAGCAGAATCAGACAGAAGTACAAGAGATGCTGTCTGGAGGAAACCAGGCTCAGGTTTCCAAGAGCCCTCTCCCAAGAGAGTCCTGCAGGAAACGCTTAATCCCTCCAGCAACAAGTTTCTCATGGGAGACTCAGCACCTAAGGTTTTTACTGGAGGCTGTTCGTGTAGGCACCCTCAAGTATCAAAATTCCAGACGCCCAAAGGAAAGCAGATGTTCAGCAGAAACCACATTATTCACACAATGAGCCACTGTTATGCAGGGGAAGTTTTGTATCAATGTGGGAATTGTTTACCAGTGAGGTCCTCAAGATGCCAGGCAAGGCGGAGCAAGCCTTTCTAGAGACAGCAGCCTCAGGCCTGCTATGTTAACTCTTCTCTGCATAGCCTCCATGACCTTTGCTTTGCCATATTTTGAGGGGGAGGGCCTGCTGAGGTATTGGTCCTGGTATGGAGACAAGGAAAAGCCAGGTAGAAGCGAATTCTGTGCCTCCTTCCCATGTCCCTTCATTTCTTTAATTCCTTTCTCCTTTTCTCTAGGACAGTGAATTTGTATTTCTTTTGAAATGCAATTGAAGTTTGTATCAATCCTTTTTTATACCAAAGAGTCAACATTAGCTCAGAGGTGTAACTTAGAGGAAGGATTCTCACTGCAGTGTTAATGTGAACGGGCTTCTGGGAGCAGGAACTCTTCAGCTGTGTGAATGATAGATCTCTATGCAAATATGCATTTTTCTGGGGACAGAGTCTCTAGTTTTTATTACATTTAGAAAAGGGTTTTTGACCCTAAAAGAGATGAGAGCCAGTGGATCCCAATATTTTTAAAAGTGGAATAAGGTAAGACAGTCCAACTTGGTTAGAATTTATCTGAAGAAGAGTATGGGGAAATAATCATCCCAACTACCATTTATGGAGTGCCTCTGCATGCCTGACACTGTGGTACGTACTGTAGTGCTGCAGGGACTCTTCTCAACAGTCCTTTTGAAAAAAGTAAGTGGTTGGGCACCTGGGTGGCTCAGTCCTTAAGCGTCTGCCTTCGGCTCAGGTCATGATCCCAGGGTCCTGGAATCGAGCCCTGCATTGGGCTCCTTGCTCGGCAGGAGGCCTGCTTCTCCCGCTACCATTCCCTCTGCTTGTGTTCCCTCTCTCGCTGTGTTTCTCTCTGTCAAGTAAATAAAATCTTTAAAAAAGAAAAAAGTAAGTGGCTCCTTCAGCCCTCATAGCTAGTAAGTAGTGGAGTTGCAGTTAAACTAAGGCCTGACCCCAAAGCACTATACATCATTCCAAGTTTTAATGCATCTTAGGTCTTAATAATCTCTTTTAGTATAGCAAAATTAAATATATTCGTTTTTTCCCCTCAAAAAGCAATTGAAAAACATTTTTTAATTGGAAAACATTTTAATACTTCTATATAGATTTATATATTTGACTGAAGATGTATATAATACATTATTAAATTTTCTTTCTGAACAGTATGTTGTGCTTTAAAAAAATTATAAATGTACATCTCACATTTATTTCCCACTTTTAAAAATAGATTCAGCAGATTATTGAAGGAAAACTCTTCCCAATGAAAGCTCTGGGTTATTTTGCTGTTGTAACAGGAAAAGGTATGCAAAGAGGGATTATTATATAATTTAAGTTTTTGTTGTTTTCAAATAAGATCAATTTTCTTAGAACTCCGTTGTCTTTCCCTAGGAAACAGCTCTGAAAGCATTGAAGCTATAAGAGAATATGAAGAAGAATTTTTTCAAAATTCCAAACTCCTAAAGTAGGTATATGGTTTACATATTTAAAGATTTTATAGTGAGGGAGTAGCTTAAACTGTTTTCACTTAAAAGTTTGTTTTATAGCTGTTTGTTTAACATTGAATTTCCAGAATTTTTCCCATATAGTGATCTCTATCTAATAGGCAAGTCCTCAAGCTATTCAGAATGAGGAGCAGCTTATCACTTGGTACAATACATGCTCGTGTAATAAACAGCCCCTTGGGCTGTGGACACATGGACACCTCTTTAGTTGTTTTACTTATGAAATGATATTTAAAAATCAACACTTAACATTTTTATTTATTTGTCTTAAAGAAACCCATTTTGTGTTTTGTTTTGTTTTTCTTTTGTTTTATTTTGTTTTTCTTTTCTTTCTGTCCTTTTTTCGTTCCTTTCTTTCTCTCTCTCTCATAAGTAAGTAAGTAAACTCTGCACCCGATGTGGGTATCAAACTCATAACAAGATTCGCCTGTCCGACCAGAACACCAGTTGGTTCAGCATCTGACTCTTGATTTTTGGCTCAGGTCAGAATCTCAGGGTTGTGGGATCTAGCCCTGTGTCAGGCTCTGCACTTAGTGGGGAGTCTGAGATTCTGTCTCCCCTCTGCCACTCCCCCCATTTGCGCCTATGTGCATTCTCTCAAATAAGTAAATAAAATCTTAAAACAGTTAAAAAGATTTTATTTATTTATTTGAGAGAGAGCAGGCAAGTAGGGGGAGGAGCAGAGGGAAAGGGACAGGCAGACTCTGCTGAGCACAGAGCCTGACGTGGGGCTCAGTCTCATGACACCGAGATCATGACCTGAGCCGAAACCAGGAGTCAAACAGTTAACCAACTGAGCCACCCGGGCACCCCCAAATAAATAAAATCTTAAAAAAGTTGCATGCTCTACCAACTGAGTCAGCCAAGTGTCCCCAGCAGTTACATTTAGAATACACATATTTGGTTCTCTTTCAGTATTGGGGAAAGTTGAAGTGGGGGATGGGGATGTCAAGGGGATGTCCCTAAGTAAGTATTGACAGAAATTAACAGAAAATAAGATCCCGACAGAAAAACAAAAAGGGAGAGCTAAGGGACAACTGAATTATATTAAAACCTTATGTATAGAGTCTCTAAAAATGGCAAGGTATATTCGCGTCTATATTAGTATAGTAAATCAAGATAGCTCTTGCAAACATAGTCTTGGGTATTATCTGTGGATACTGGAGCCAACAATTATATGGAACTTAGCTGTCCAACATGATAGGCACTAGCCTCAGGTGGTTATTTAAATTTGAATTAGTTAACTCTAAGGGGATTTAAACTTCTGTTCCTCAGTCACACCAGCCATCCATTCCAAGGGTTCAAATACCCCATGCGGTTAGTAACTACCATGTGGATAGCTCAGACAGAGGACATTTTCTGCATCGCAGAAGGTTTTATTGAATAGCGCTGGTATAAAATGTGAGAGTGGCTATTTTCATTATATTATGACAAGTACATTTCCAAACGTGAGAGTGTTGTCCTTTTTGCCATTTTTATGTACTGTAGCTCTTGTTATTTTTTAATAGGACAAGCATGCTAAAGGCACACCAAGTGACTACAAGAAATTTAAGCCTTGCTGTCTCAGACTGCTTTTGGAAAATGGTACGAGAGTCAGTTGAGCAACAGGCTGATAGTTTCAAAGGTAAGTTGGCTTTTTAAATAAGCTAACAACTTCAGACATTTTTTTAAGTTGGCAGTCTTAGATGTCCAGCAGATCCTTTATTCCCTGAACAGATGCTTTTTAGTTCATTGTCTATTAGCTAGTATGTGGAAAATGGGAAGACTAGAAATTTTCAGTTGTTATTCAAGAACACTTTCTCCTTCGGAGGAAAACATCACAAGGAGCACTTTGCAGAGTTTAAACAGAGTAGTAAGTTTGCAGTAGCAGTTGGGAGAAAGCATAGTGAACCAGAGAGAACTCAGATTCCCCCGTTTTAGGGGGAAGAGAGGAGCGGTGTTGGCGGCAGAGGATCCTGTGCTTCAGCTATGTTGTCCTGGCTCCCGAAGCCCACACTTTCCTGCTCTGTGGCTTTGCTTCCATAGTTTCATTTGGTGAGAGTATACTTTCCTTCCCTTTGCCCACCTGGGAATTTTATCTGCTCAGTCCCTCAGCAACACTATGATTATTGTTCTTGTTCCCATTCTACAGAAGAGGAAAGTGGGGCACCAGAGTAACTTAGCTAAGTGACGCACCCACATCACACACAATAGATGATAGACCCGGGATTTGAATTGTTGTGATGTGATTCCAGAGTCCATGCCTTTAGCGGCTGTACTAAGCTGTTTGAGCTCTGTGTTTTGTGGATTGACAATGGAGAAACAAGTCAAGAAGATTGGTTTGGAAAACTGTTGCAATAGTGAGATTCTGAGATGTTGTGAGCCAGAATACTCAGGAGCCATAGATACACACCAGAAATTCAGTTAGTACAGAGATAAGTGAGATCACCTTTAACCACTGCAGCTGGATTGAGAATCCTGAAACTGGAACATCTTTCCTTCTTCCTCAGCAACACGTTTTAACCTTGAAACTGAGTGGAAGAATAACTATCCTCGCCTGCGAGAACTTGACCGGGTAATGTTTGTGTGCCTCATGTATTTCGCATATGGCCTGTTTAACATTGTGTTCTAACAGAATTTATGTTGATGAGCAAAATCTGGTAAGCCATACTGCTTTGGTTTTGACCATGGCATTACTAATTTAGAGCTGCAGGAATACACTTCTCTGTATAATTTTAGATCATAAGACTCTAAAGCAAGCATTTGAAAATGTTTTCTGAAAAAGTGAGGAACATTTCTCTAAAGGTCTTATAGAATTAATATATTTATGTAATGTAAACTTTTTAAAATTATGCATCAACTTTTTTACCTTTCCAGGATTTACTGTGGAGAAATATACTCTAATTTAGTGGGACTTAAATATCGGTTTTCTTTGGTTTTAAAATGCTATCTGTTGTAAAACACCACGTCAGTTTACTAATGCTAATAGACTAAATTAATGTGTATTGATATTTTCATGTAACATTTGTTACATGAAAAAATACACTCAGAATTGAGTGAATAAGGTAGACATCTGTGTCCATGTCTTTGTCTTTATCTGGCTGCTGGTGTTTCTAAAAAAGAGAGTAGGACAGATGAACATTACTTGCTGGTCATGCGTGCTTCAGACGTAAGCTCAGCCTACTAGCCTGTCAGAAGCCTTCTTTTTAGTGATCTCTGAAACTCATGGCAGGGCAGATTGGTCTTACGAAAATCTTACTTACTTGTATCTGTATCACCTAGAACGAACTATTTGAAAAAGCTAAAAATGAAATCCTCGATGAAGTTATCAGTCTGAGCCAGGTTACACCAAAACATTGGTGAGTATTTGATCTTTTCTCAAGGATTTTACTATATGGATTATAATGAAATGCTAAAATTTAGATTGATAAATCAGTGATTTATTGTAGCCTTGGCTTGTCCTCCAAAACAGTGAATAGGCCATAGCATGAAATTATTTCTTTTTGCAAAATCTAACTACTATTGTAGTCTAACTAATTAAGAAAAAGACTAATTTCAATTAAGGAAAAACTGAACTCTCAGGAAAATATTTATTTGGCTTCTCCCAAACTAATTTCTACTGTAAGATAATACTACAACATACAAAAAACTTTTGCTTACTGAAAGTGATCAGTCTTAAATACAATAAATTATATATTTATTAAGTATTTTTCAGAAGAGGTATTCTGAAAAATTGCTTTCTCCGTGGTCTTTTTAAACCTTAATTTGCCTTGGACTTTTTTTTTTTACCTTGTGTATAATTTGATTTCTGTCAAGTCATTTAGGCAAAAGTTTCATCAAGTTGTATTTTAGATAAAGATCAGTCTATCAAAACTGTTGTTATAGGGGAAGGAAGGGAAAAATAAAACAAGACAAAATCAGAGAGGGAGACAAACCATAAGAGACTCTTAATCATAGGAATCAAACTGTGGGTTACTAGAGGGGCGGTGGGTGGGGGATTGGCATTAGTGGGTGATGGGCATTAAGGAGGGCACATGATGTCATGAGCACCGAGTGTTACATAAGACTGATGATCACTGACCTCTACCTCTGAAACTAATAATGCACTATATGTTATTTAATTGAATTTAAAAAAATATAAATTTTCAAAACCTGGTTGCTCTTGTCAGATTAATCACAGAGAACAAAACTATAGTGAAAATTTGTAAAGGGAAAAGAGTATGTATTTTCAAGTTCTCATTTCTGAGTAAGAACAGTTGGTGCTTTTTGTAATATGTGCTTCATATTTTGTATAAATCATATATCAAGTTGAATTTTATTGGAGATTTAAAAAAAATAGATAAATGCATCCTTTCAAAAGTAGTCATGCAAATCTCTTTCGGAGCAAACTATCACCTTCTATTTATGTTTAAAGAATTTTGGCACTCTTAAATTTGTTGGAATTGGGCACTGAAACCAAAATAGGTTCTGTACCTCAGGCAGACTATGTATAAATAGCCTTGACTTTTTTTTTTATGCAATCATATTTTAATTAACAAATTCCTTGTGCATAAATTACCTTTCTAATGAAGTTTATAGTGTTTTTGAGATTCTTGGACTAGAACTAAATATTTTCTATTCTCCTGTTTGCGTGGTTGAAGATGATCCAAATTGAGGATAGAGAGCAGTGTCCAGTCCTTAAATTTGAATTCTGTATTCGGTATTATTAGTTTATTTAGTATTGTTAGTTTCCCCACATCAGTGTCCTTTCTTCCTCTTCAGGGAGCCAAAATTTGCCTATTTCCAGTCTCCTCTCTTTATCCCCAAAAGGATTCTAATCTTACCTATACTTGTTGATTGATTAATCAGGTATCTATACAGCCCAGCTTATCTTTGTTATTATTTGTATTTTAAGCCAGTTCTATGGCTTTCTGTAAGCCAATTAGCTTTTGAAATTGCAAGAGATAGTGTGTGTATAGACATACACACACACACCTGTGTACACATGTACACACCAAGTATGAATACTACTTGTTATACTAAGTTGTATGAGGTGATTTGTAAGCTATTATAACTAATAATGCTGTTTATGAGGGGAAAATAATGGTGCCTCTGTAAATTCCTGGCATCATCAGATGAAATGGGTGATGTTGCATACCTGCACTAAAGTAAGCAATGAAGATAGATGTGATTTATTTAACACACAGGTGGCTGGAAGGAATTGTGAAGGGATGAGCAGCCTGTATTTCCAGGCTGCCTATTGATAAGGCAAGGGAGAAAAGTAGGACATCTGGCTGCTAGAGGTTTATTCTTTGAGCTGCCGGCTCAGATGATTCTGTATCTTTTCATCAGCTTTTTCTTTTTTCAGGCTCTGTAGCTTAACACAAACATAGATCAAAATATCAGGTCCTAATTGTAACTGTTCATACCACACTGAATTCAACTGCATTGAACCCAAAAACGATTTCATTTTCACAAAACCTCAGTTTCAATTTCATTGAACCCAGCGATTTCACATAGTATACTTCATCATCAGGAATTGATTACAGACATTAAACGGGAGATACTGGTATACCATTAACATTATGCGACCATTATTATCGATTTTTGTGTTTTTCATATGTCATTTAGAAAGGTAGCTGGCCGTATTGATAGAAATACACTTTTGGTTAAAAGTACTAAGTTTATTTTGTTAAAAGAGTGAAAGGGAAATGGGAATGCAGATGAGTTCCCTAACTCAGAGTTGAGGAATTAAAAACAGTTTCTGATATCATAATCCTAGATTTAAAGGGTAAAAGGTATTAGGTAAAAGCAGTGACAGAAAATTGCAGAGCCCAGGAGGTGAGTGAGAACAAGCAAGGTGACAAAGGTAGCTGAAGACTGTTACCTGTGGCTTTAGCATAGAAGGAGGCAAGTGGCAGGAGATAAAACAGATTACCGAGAGCCACATAACCTGTGTTCAGAAGCTTGGAATTTATCCCATGAGCACTGAGGGCCATGAATAACTTTAGGGCAGCTTTGCATTTTAGAAAGGTCTTTGTAGTAGGGAAAGTGGAATGCTATGAAGAAGAGGGCAGTGAGCAAAGAGGTGGTTGGCTGTTGAAATTATGTAGATGAGAGGTGATGGCGGCTCAAACTTGAATAGCAGTTGTGCAGATGGAGAGAGACGGTTTTGAAATATCTGAGAAGTTACTTAGCAGATGGAATTGATAGGATTTAGTGATTGGATGTATGGGTAATGGAAGAATCAGTTAAACAGTGAGTACATCTTTATCCAGTAATTACATTGCTGTGAATTTGTAGGCATGAAGTTATATTTGACAAAGATGAACACGTAAGTATCTTCACTGTTGTTTCATTTATAAGTGTAAAAAATCGAAAACTTACGTTTTCTCTTTGGAATTAACATTTGATTTATTCATAGAGTGGATTATTGTGGTGCCATTGAAAAATACAGGATGTTGACATGGAAAACTATATAACATGCTGTTAACTTGTAAAAAGTATTTATAAAGCAGTCTGTGTAGTACGATCCACATCTGTAAACACACAAATGTTGATGCAAGCATTAAATGTTTTTGTCGATATATTAAGCTGTGAATAGTGATTATACTACTAAAAGAGGAATTATGGAGGACCTCTTACATTTTCTGTATTTGTTGAAATTATAGAGTGAGTCCTCTGCTTTAAAACAAGAAATTTCCGTTTCGAAAAGTGTTTTCATTAAAATGGAGTAAAACAGAGGTAAAGTTGCTGGAGATGATGAAGGGAATATGTAGAACTATAATGTTATATTTTGTGTATTTGTGGAATTTTCCCTAGATGATGGCAAAATATAGGAGAGACGAGTCTACAGTCACGTAACACACTAGGAAATGTAAGTAAGGGTGCACGTCAGGGTGGCAGACAGTGTAAGCACGTGAGCTGGCCTCAGCATGGGAATTTTTATGTGAGAGTTGAGGACTAAGGGTCCAGAAGAGAGATCGTGGGGTGAGGAGAACGTGGCTTCCACTTCCTAACTCTGAGCACCTTCTGGTCAGCAGAATGTAAGGACAGCCACTGTCTGGAAGGGAGCCAGGTAAGGCTTGAGGATGTAAGGAACAGGCAAAGAGTGAGAACGTAAAGTGGTTTGTTTGTTCCGGAACAGAGTATTGGGGGCACAGTAAACATGATTACGATGAAGGCGGGGGAGCAGGGGGAGTGTGGACAGAGGACAGCAGCTTGGTGGTGAAGGTGATGGCGGGTGAGAATAGGTGACAGCAGCTACCTGTAGTGGATTGGAAAGCGGTCTCTTGTGAGAAAGTTACCTGAGGCTTGTCAGGATTTGATGGTCTGGGGTTTTGTTATTATCTCCTTGAAAGGATGTCTGGGATGTTGATTCTTGGCCCAGACTCCAAGGAAGAGATAACAGACCAAGTCTGTTCTGAGGGAGGAGCAGCAAAAAGCTTGGTGTGGTCAGAGGCTGGATCCTGGCTTTCTGTTCATCTTTCAGAAATCTTGAATTTGTGTTTAAAATTATATCTGAATAGGAGACCCTGAGAAGCTTTTTTTCTTCCAGCTTGTTCCTAAAATTCTCCCCCTGTCATATCTAGCATCATGACTAAATTGACTTCATCTTTCTGGTCCCCCGTGGTGTATCCTTACCTCACGCTCTTTAGTGTTCTGATTGTCACTGAAAACAGACCTGAAAGTTAGCAAGGGGAAACGAGCAGCTAAGCTTATTGACTCAGTAAACTTGTTTTTACACAAGATGTTGAGCGAATATGAGGAGTTTGGATAGGAGGGAGTGTTGATACTTCTCAACCAAGAAATCACAGCTTGGCCTTTGGTCAGCTGTTTCTGCTACCCTGAGCTTTGTGGCTGCATAGTAGAGGGTTGAGGTTACTCTTAAGACTGACCACTTTTGGTAAGGAAGGTGGTTTTGCATGTTGTAGTATTTTATAGTAGAAATTAGTTTGGGAGAAGCCAAATAAATATTTTCTTAAGAGTTCAGTTTTTTCCCTTGATTGAAATAGTTGTCCTTTTCTTGTTTAGAGATCTGTGTTCTTCTAAGATGTCTTTAAGGCAGGAAGGATTCTCAACTTGATTATCCATCTTTTACATTGTTACCTTTATGTATCATGATGTGTTGGACAGTTTTACATAGCAGTATCTGATAGGACACATCTGATATCTGATATCTGACATCTGATATCTGAAAGCACACATCTGTGCTTTGTGCTGTGGTCTGATAAATTGTTAAAATTATACCAAGAAGTTCTCAGACTTGGACTCCACTTCTTCGTCAATACATATAAAGTATGTATTAATATTAGGCAAATAAGCACATGAAAAGATGCTCAGAAGTATTAGTCATTAGGGAAGTGCAAAAGAAAACCACGGTGAGATACCACTGTAAACCTGGCAGAATGACTAACCGTAGCAAATGTTGGCAAGATGTAGAGCATTCAGAACTCTCATACTGTGCTGGCGGGAATGTAAAATGGGTCAGCCATTTTGAAAAACAGTTTGGCAGTACCGTAAAAAGTTATTTGTATAATTGCCATATGATACAGCTATTCCAATCCTAGATATTTTACCCAAGAGGAGCAACAGTGTATGCCCATACAGTGAATGCTTGTAGCAGCTTTATTTGGAATAGCCAATAAGGGGAAGCAACCCAGATGTCCATTAACAGGTAAATAGAAGTACAGATTCCATTTAGTGGAATACTACTCAGCAATAAGAAGTGAAACATTGAGGGTGCCTGGGTGGTTCTAAAGCCTCTGCCTCAGCTCAGGTCATGATCTCAGGATCCTGGGATCGAGCCCCACATCGGGCTCTCTGCTCAGCAGGAAGCCTGCTTCTCCCTCTCTCTCTGCCTCCCTCTCTGAGTACTTGTGATCTCTCTCTCTCGGTCAAATAAATAAATAAAATCTTAAAAAAAAAAAAGTGAAACATTGATATGTACAACAATATGGATGAATCTCAAAATACGCTGAGTGAAAGAAGACAGACAATATAAGAGTATACTCTATGGTTGCATTTATATACAGTTCTAGAAAATACAAGCTAATCTCTAGTAATAAAGTGGATCCCATGGCTAAAACTTTTGGAGATGATGGAAAAGTTCATTATCTTGATTATGGTGATTCACACAGGTGTGTTCATATTGTCAATGCTTTAAATATGTGCAATTTATTATAAGTGAATGATACTTCAATAAAACTGTCTTTAAAAACAAGATTATATTTAAATTTGGTGGTTTTGAATTTTTTTTTTTTAATTTCAGGGAAGAAATCCTTCAGCAGTCTTTATGGGAAAGAGTATCAACTCATGTGATTGAAAACATCTATCTTCCAGCTGCACAGACCATGAATTCAGGGACTTTTAATACAACAGTGGATATCAAGCTTAAACAATGGACTGATAAACAGCTTCCTAATAAAGCAGTAGAGGTTAGGATATAATTTAATTAAATGGGTAAGAAGCATTATCTGAAGGGAGTAGGAGCTGTGAATTTTAGGTTTTATTCCCATCACAGCCACTGTCTCTCCTTTGGGTCATTATGCTCCATTTAATCTTTACTCTTCTTCTCTGTGTTGGGATTAACCCTAATGCTACTACCACTGACTTCCGTTATAAAAATTTACTAATTGTATGGTGCTGGTCTTTGGGTATTTGTTCTACTCCAAAGATAGCATGTAACAAAACCAGCAAAATTTGCTTGAATGTGAAATGTTTTTAGCATTTTCTGTGGAAAAGGATTTCATAAGGAAACTATTTAATGGAAATGTTTAATGTTTAAAAGAAAGTTTCATTTATTGATTTCCTGCAGAGCTCACTTGTGCTTAATCATTTCCTTAGTTTGGATTTTGCCAGAAGGTTAGACTAGGAATTATAAGAAAGTACCCTGAAGAAAGAAGTGGTCTCTACCACTTAGTAGCTGTGTGATCCTCGGACTAGTTGCTTGAGCTTTCTGTTTATTTGTCTGTACGACCTGGTAGCTGCTCTGCCAGAGCTGCGTATGGCTAACTCCTGTCAGTTCTCGACACATTTACTTACAGAAGAACCAGACGGCTGCTGCCACCGCTCCACCACCTCTTCTCACAGCTGGCCTTGACGTCTGTCTGGGCCCTGTCCCGTGCTAGGGTATTGTCACATCCTAAGGCTCAGCAGGGCGGCGGTCATTCTGTCTCCTGCTGCTTTCTCCCTTCCTGCTGGGGTGTGGCGGAAAGCTGTGGATCTGCTGATGGATCAGGAACATAGCTTCCAATACCTCACTGGATGTTCTTGGACAGGCACATTGTTCATGCCCTGATTTCTTAATGTCTAAAATGAGGAGGGCTGGATAAAAAATACAGTGTTTACTAGCCCACTTAATCACAAGTAGATTTAGTTCTTAGTTACTTTTGACACTGTGCTCTTCCTTTCACTGGCCAAGTAATTACGAGTTAGCTGTAATACAAGTTGAATATTACGGATTGAATATAAGTAATATTCAGTATGATTGACGGTACTGATGTGTTGCTTCATATATTGGCATAATGGCCAAGATATGAAGATGACTAAATTATTATGACATTTTCAACTTTCAACACTATGGAAGAAGCAGGCCAACTCACATGTTCTCCAGAATGAAATAAATAAGTGAACTGAGTGTGGTGGCTGATTGGCGTGCAGACCTATCCCAAGGGGGTGGCCCCAGTTCAGCTGCACTTGGTGTTGTGTAGGAATGCGGGCACAGCGCTGTGAGCTCGTTCAAGAGAGGCTGGAAACAGGTTTAATATGAAGTCTATTTTTAGTGTTGGCCACTAATTTTTTAAAAATTAAAACACCGTGTATGTCTAGCAAAACATGTCAGGACACCAGCTCTATCCCACCAGCTACCAATGTGAGATATCTAGGCCAGTTTGTATGTGCTGTCTTTAAAAAAAAATAAATAATTATGATTTCATATATATTTTGTGATAAGCTGACTTATTATATCCATTTGGCTTAAATTCACGTGTTTGTTGTGTTACATATTAAAGTATGTAGTGTAAATATAGCTTTTTTTCTTTTACATCTAGGTTGCTTGGGAGACTCTACAAGAAGAATTTTCCCGCTTCATGACAGAACCAAAAGGGAAAGAGCATGATGACATATTTGATAAACTTAAAGAGGCTGTTAAAGAAGAAAGTATTAAACGCCACAAGTGGAATGATTTTGCAGAGGACAGCTTGGTACATCATTTGATTACTATATTATATTACATATATATATATTTATATATATACTTAGATATACTTACATAATATATGTAATTTGATTATTTCATTATATTATTATAATATAATTATATTGTGTGAACCTCACAGTTTTATATAATTTCTCAAATTTATACCCTTTTTATAGGAAAAGTTTTTTCCTATAAGTTTTTTTTTTTTTTTTAAGATTTTTATTTATTTATTTGACAGAGGGAAAGAGATCACAAGTAGGCAGAGAGGCAGGCAGAGAGAGAGGGGGAAGCAGACTCCCTGCTTGCTAGATAGGGATTGCTAGTGTAGAGAGCCTGATGTGGGGCTCTGTGGGGCTCAGTCCCAGGACCCTGAGATCATGACCTGAGCGAAGGCAGAGGCTTTAACCCATGGAGCCACCCAGGTGCCCCCTCCTCTAAGTTGTTTTTATATGACCATTTCAGTTAGGTTCTGAATTTAAAATAACGAGGAAAAGAAATAGTTGAACTGTTTGTAATCAGTCCTTTAGCAATTCTCTGCTATTTCTTTCACGGCTGTCATTTCAGAGAAAAGTCAGATTTTGCAGTAAAAAGGCTTCTGTAAACTTGCACAAATTGTTGTCTATTAGCCATTACATGGGCCTGAACCACAGATGGCTCAGAGGATAGCCGCTTCTCATTTTTACCCTTGGGGGTAATGAAAGATATTAGATGCATTACTTTTTAGTCATAAAATATTAGACTCCTAAAATAATACTAACTACCACATGTTGAATGCTTAAAAGGGGCCAGAAACTATATTTTCTAAGCACCATTTTATTTAATTCTTCAGCAGTCCTATTATTGTTCTTGGCAAAGCTCAGACTCAAGCCCTGCTCTAATAACAAAGCCTGGCTCTTGACCTTCACCAAATCCTCCGCCTCCAACAGATCTTTTGTTATGTAAAATGTCCTATCACCATAAACCTTGTTAAGCACCTGCTTTGCCGAGACAATTCCTAGGAGGCACCTTTGAAAGATAGGATAGAACAGTTTTCTAGAAAAATGCCTATCTATTTTTCTCAATAGGCAAAAATAGGAGACTGGTTGTAATTATAATTTATTTTTAAACAAGAGTTTGTCTTCATGTTTGAAAACTATATTCATTCTTGTTAAATGCCTTATTGAGACTAGCTTCCTGCAAGTCTTCCTTTTTCATTCATTCATTCAAAAATTATAAAATTTAGAAATCCATTTTCTTATAATAACTAACATTTGCTAATAGTTGTCCAGACCTTTTAAGCTTCTCTCCTTTATCCTTTTCAATGATGTTAACAGTGAGACGGATTGGTTGTTTTTCTCTTTTTTCAAAATGCGGACACACAGATCACATGACAAAAAGGAGAGATAGCGAAGATCTGACTCATTAACTCCTGAGTAGTAGGGTTCTAGGTGCAGATTTTATGTAGTTAACATGTATAATAAGGCTCTCTTCTCTATCTTAGGCATAGATCATTTAATTTGGTGTAGGAAAAATCTTCACTGTTCGTTCTTTGGAAGAAAGCTGACAAATAGATAATAGGACCGTCTGCATTTGCATGGGAGCTACATACTTCTGTGTTTTAGGTGCATCTGTTATTTTGTGTATTTGATAAGCTGTCTATTTGAATAAAATTACTAAGATGATAAGGCATAAATCAAATTAGCTATTTTTCTTTCCGTGTTATTTCAGAGGGTTATTCAACACAATGCTTTAGAAGACCGTTCCATATCTGATAAACAGCAGTGGGATGCAGCTATTTATTTTATGGAAGAAGCTCTTCAAGCTCGTCTCAAAGATAGTAAGTAGGGACACAGGTTATTGAATTTTGAGTATTCCCAGTGGTTAAGGAGTTAGTCAACTTGATGAACATTTGTTTAAAAAAAAAAAGATTTTAAAAAATAAATGAAACCAATATTTCATAGTCTTTGTCATTAATACTATAAATATTTTTTGTGAGATGTTTCATTCTACTGCTTGGTAACTACTGAAAATATTAGATAAACTGGACACATGTTTATATGTACTCATATTCTAGAAAACTATAATTGAAGACTATTTTAGTGTTTGCCTCTATATTTACAGGAACTTTATAAGCAATTGTACCTTTCATAGATTGTAAACACACATAATTATTTCTTATATACGTACTGTATCAGTCATGTAATATTGTTATTTATTTTAGCTGATTTTATATTGAGATAGCAGTTGGAAATAGTTAAGAAAACAAGACCGTTTATTATTAGTTATAATTTATGTACCTGGTAAGTGATAAAATTCTGGTTGAATTAAAAAAAGTTTTTTAATTTTTCTAGCTGAAAATGCAATTGAAAACATGATAGGTCCAGATTGGAAAAAGAGGTGGTTGTACTGGAAGAACCGGACCCAAGAACAGGTTAAAACAAACATATCTCTGTGTTATGATATAATTTCATTTATTTTAATCAAGCATTAAGATACAAATTCTGAATGCCTCCAGACCAAGCTTAATAATTTCAAATGTTTTATATCAGCCTTTCTAAAATATAATGATTCTTTAGAATAAACTACAAAAGAAAGTTGGTTTTTTGGTTTTTTTGGTTTTTATTTTTTTAAGTGAAGTAGCCGTGTTATTACAAGGAAGGGGAAATGAACCATGCCCCTTTCGTAGTAGATTACTTTGTTCCCTTCAATTCCCCGTTTGAGGTAAAGTGAAAATTAAAGTTATGAACAGAAATAAAAAATCTCAAGGATTTCAGAGGATATAGAGTGAATATGATTAGAATAAAAGTTATAGTGACTTTTTTTTTTTTTTACCTCATTTGGTGTTACCTCTGGATATTTCTGTTATCTTGCTATTTGTTGTGTTCCCAAATGTTGTAAAAATTCAGATAGGAAGTGGAACTATAGAATTTATTCATTCTATAAATATTTAATGAGCACTTCAGAAGAACAAAATGGTAAAGGCAAGTATAAATAACTTGACAGGTGAATGGAGGGAAGATGTACAGATCATTCAAGTCCCTATCCCCTACCATCTTTTTATTCCTTATTGTTACGGTTTCTCTTCCTACCTAGCAGTCAGTTTTACAGCACATCTCATTCTTATATTCATTCCTGAAACAAAAGAGAAAAGAGGATATAAGAACCAAAATATGTAAGTGAAGGAAATAATAAGAAGAAGAGGTGGAATCCAATCTCCTTTCTTTCCTTCAGTCTTTGAATCCATGTAGTTAGAGAAAGACCAAGATGTGGAAATATCAAGAGAAAAAATTTAAAAATGGAAAATTACCAAATATATCATTCCTGTTTTCTTATTTTTTTATCTTAAATACAGAATTGTTATATAATCAACATATATATATATATATATATATATATTTTTTTTTTTTTTTTAGTTTCATGCATTTTTTTGTTTTATAAGCTAGTTCCAATTTGTCTTAAAAAAAAGTGAAGGGACAGTCTTCTCTTTTTCCTGATAAGATTCTTGTGGAAAAATGAGTCATTAAGAGACTGGAGAAAAGCCGAGGAAGTGGACAGAGTTAGTGATTGGATCATGCCTGTTTTCAGGGAGCATCAGTTAATCTCTCTTGACACATGATCTGAGAGGACGAAGTCTGTCAGAAAAGAATTTTTAGGAGATCCATCAGAAGTTTCCTATTTTAAGACTAGAAGAACAATTGATTGAAAAGAACTGGCGTGAGGCAGATAAACTTGGAAGAAAAATGGTATCTGGCCATCATGGCTTAGAGGAAATTAGGCCTAAAGTCTCCAGAATAACCAATGATGGCAACTTGCCTCAGCAGCTAGTGGCAAATATGCTTTGGTCAAACACTCTCACAGAGAAATAATTTTTAATTGCAACTTATTTTCTCAGGAATTTGAACCCATACGGGATCCCTGCAAGAGAAGTAGAGGAATTAGTTTTAAGATTAATGCTGGGATCTGTGGCCTAGGAGAGGAATATGGAAACCCTTCAGAGAAGAGCCTTCTCGGGGTTTCATGGCAGCATGTGTAAGACCCAGACTGACTTCAGAACAGAGGCCATAATTGGAAGTGTAGGGGGAGGGACATCAGGACCGCCTGGGGAGGTGTTTGTATGTGTTATGTTTCATTTTCTGTTTCAGAAGAAATCCCCTCCCGTCAGATTCACTGAACCAAGTTCTCATTCTCTAACCTTTTTATCCCTCCTGCTCCCTGTTGAAAACCATTATTCTAGACCTCCTTCCTAAAGGTTACTATGAGAAACAGATTCTGGAAGAGGTTGAGAGTATACCCATGTCTCACACTGCAAGTTTAGGTGGCTATGTAAACAATTCCTTCTGTCTTTTTGAATGACTGATTTAGCAGGAAAAGAAGTTTAAGGTTGTCCTGTGTTAAAGATGAGAAGTCTGTGCTCTGAAAACTATTTTGTTCTTTTATGTTATTACAATTTTCATTAGTTATCTAGGGAAACATCCATCCCATTGAAACATTCTCACTTTGAGCTGAACTGTGGAGATCTTATTCTCCACAGGATGGACAGGAGAGTGTGTTCCATGAAGACCCACTGTGGTCAGAGGACAGGTGGACAGACGGAAGTGAAAACAGGGCAAGAGTTGGGAAACATCATTTAACTTAAAGATTTCCTTTCTTCAGACCAGGAGCAGATGTTTAAGGAAACTGTATAGCTCTTCTAAAGTGTCATGTTTTCAGAAAATAATTAGTAGTTTCATTGATAAGCCAGTTATTTACATTTACATTTTTTCTTCTATACTTAAATAGGGGCAAAGTGCTGTCAGTGGTAGTAGCTTGTTTAGGGTAATCAGTGAATTTGAAGCTAGTTTCCTTTACCATGCAATTTTGAAAGGATTGGAAAAAAGATAAACATAATTTGATACTGCATGAGTCTTATTTTCAGATTTATCACTAGATTCTTTGTTTTCCTCCTTTGGTCATCAGACTGAACAATTATAGAGAAGAGATTGGAAGTACATGTAAGAATGATAGGCACCTTGGGGGGCCTGGCTGGCTCAGTCAGTAGAGGATGCTATCCTTGTAAGCTCAAGCCCCATGTTGGGTGTAGAGATTACTTAAAAATAAAATCTCAGGCGTACCTGGGTGGCTCAGTCGGTTAAGTGTCAGCCTTCGGCTCAGGTCATGATCCCAGGGTCCTGGGATAGAGCCCCACATCAGGCCCCCTGCTCAGCGGGGAGTCTGTCTCTCCCTCTCCCTCTGCCCCTCCCCTGCTTGTGCTCTCTCTCCTGCTTTTTCTTTCATGCTTGTTCTCTCTCTCAAATAATAAAAGTCTTTAAAATAAATAAATAAAAATAAAATCTTAAAAAAGGGGGAGGATGATAAGCACATTGCAGAAGCAGTCTAAAGCACAATTTTTAATGAGCAGACTTTTAAAAAAAAAAATCCCAACTATGAGTTTCATATTTAACTAAACAGAAAAGAAACATATCAGCAGGTGCAAGTCCTTACAGTCCTCTAGATCTTAGATAGGAGGCATTTATAGAACATTATCTCTTCTCCTGTATCCAGGGTCCTTTTTCTTAGACTGATATTCCACGCTAAGGTCAAGAAGCTATATAGTAAGGTACCTGATACTGTAACTTGGATAGTAAAACATTTCAGCAAAAGTAAAATATATAACATAAGGCTTTTTTTTTTTTTTTTTTTTTGCCTCACCTAAGTCCAGCTTATTCTGCCTTTGCAAGCCAGCTGTCCTGTATTCATAAACCAGGATACTATGTTCTTTCTTGTGTGGAGCTCATATCGCTATTGTGCCATAGCAATGTATTTATTAAAATTTTTTTATAAGTGTGCCAAATCATGAACCATCTAAAACACAGTCCTTTTTTAAACAATTTAAAGTTTGTCCACAATGAAACCAAGAATGAATTGGAGAAGATGTTGAAGTGTAATGAGGAGCACCCGGCCTATCTGGCGAGCGATGAGATAACTACAGTCCGAAAGAACCTCGAATCCCGAGGAGTAGAAGTGGACCCAAGCTTGGTAATACATATTGCTGATTAGCATGAACTTGCTTCCTTAATCTTTGTTTCTTGTGGTGAAATGTGACTATTTCTCACATGTTATTTGGATTTTTAAGTACTTGATTTGACTTCAGTCCTGTGTACTTTTGTTGACGTTAAAAAGAGTCATTTTGATTGGATACAGAGCAGGGATTTATTCTTGGTATTATTTTCTTAAGCATAATGCTTTAATTTGTAAGTGAGGAGATTGAGACTTGGAAAAGTGACGTACCTGGGCAAGTTGAGCAGGGAGCTCTGGCTAACCCTAACCCGCCACATCTCCACACCCTGCTACACTCTTCAGATTGCAAAATACAAGTTCTGCTTCAACACAGTTCTTTTATATTTGTGTTTTCTCAGTCAAATGCACCTTAATCAGGTATGAGTAGGGTTAGAAAAAATATGAATGTTACATTCTTATTAAATTGGATAGTGCCTTAGGGTTCTATCTCATTTTCCTCATTCATAATAAATATGAGAATAAAAATAATTACAGTTCAGACTGTCTTTTACTTACCTTCATGAGGCTTATTTGGGAAAATTAAAAAAAAATAACTCTCTAGGCCTGTGTGCCCCAGTTAGGGTATAAAGGATCGAAATTTCATTTTAATATTAGCTTAAGTTAAGTGAAATCCAATCAGAAAAATAATTCTAAGGGGAAAAATAATCATACAAGAAATTTCAGAGCCACCCATAAATTCTTTAAGAGATTATCTACTATTTATGTTTCTGCATTTGAGAAATGAGTATACTTAATATAAATTCCACCAGAGGTCAGAAAAAGAAAACAAAGGAGGTAAAACTCAAAGCAATTCAAGCTGTTACATCTAGCATTATTTATAAATTAAAAATGAAATTAAAACTAATGATTACATGAAACTATTAGTTGAATATAAATTTAAGGGGCACCTGGGTGGCTCAGTGGGTTAAAGCCTCTGCCTTTTGCTCAGATCATGATCTCAGGGTCCTGGGATCGAGCCCTGCATCCGGCTTTCTGCTCAGCAGGGAGCCTGCTTCCCCCTCTCTCTCTGCCTCCCTCTGCCTACTTGTGCTCTCTCTCCTCTCTGTCAAGTGAATAAATAAAAATCTAAAAAAAAAAAAAATAAAATAAATTTATTTAATTTATCCACATTTGGACTTTGCCCACATATTAGGATATGGATTGACCACATATCTTAATTACTTTTTGTGCGCAGGAAAATCTCTGGTTTTTTCCAAGAGACATTTTGTTCAGGATACTTTATGAAGCTATGAAATAGCAAAGTAAAATGACAAGAGTAGCAGATGGGCTAGATGTCAGAGATGTGAATTCTAGCACAGCTTCATCCCATATATTAGCTATTATTTTAGTAGCTAATATTATCTCTTTGAACTTCCACTTTCCTCATTTGTCATGTAGTGTTGGTAATACTTGTTTTACCTACTTAACGCTATTACTGTCATGCTCAGAAAAAATAATGATGTGAAAGAACCTTGAACACTCTACATAGTAATGACTTGAGGGGGTCGTTTTGCTGTGGTAACAATGAAATGTAGTAATCAAAAAGGAAATATTGTTGCATTAATGGACATGGTCTAAGACCAGCTTTCTAGTCCTACCTCTGTCCTTAGCTTAGGCTCACCACTCCTTTTTCCTTGGGGCTCCTTAACTCTAACTAGGGGAGATGATAATCTCAACCTTATCTACTCTTACAAGATGGTTATGTGAATATAATAACAGTGTTTGTTAAAAACACTGCATATTTGGAAGTACATAAACTGGTAAGGGGTCAGAGTAGTGGTAAATCTAATCTTTGTCTCAAAAAATATTTTTAATGGATAAAAAATGCTGGTAGAATAATATAACCATTAATTTTAATTATTTTTTTTGTAAGTAAGCTCTTTGGATGACTTTTCAGAATGTTTGGTCATCCTACAGAGTGTACAGTAACTCTGTTTTTTGTTTTCTTTTTTCATTTTAGATTAAGGATACTTGGCACCAAGTTTATAGAAGACATTTCTTAAAAACCGCTCTAAACCATTGTAACCTTTGTCGAAGAGGCTTTTACTACTACCAAAGGCATTTTGTAGATTCTGAGGTAAGGTGTCCAAAAACAAGGGGGAATGCTTTTAGTGATCGTTGTTTAAATGCTTAAAAGTGAACTATAGCTTTAGCATTAGTTTTAAATCCTTTGATCTACTGGAGAAAGTATGTGTGATTTACGACGAATAACCTAACTCCTGCCTTTTCTAGGTATTCCAGTTGATATTTTACACACCATAAGATTTTGTATGCAGATAACAGGCACCAAACCACTTTTTAATTTTTTTTTTAAGAACTTTTTGGGGCACTTGAGTGACTCAGTCAGTTAAGTGTCTGCCTTCGGCTCAGGTCATGATCTCAGAGTCCTGTGATCAAGCCCCGCATCTGGCTCCCTGCTCAGCAGGGAGCCTGCTTCTACTTCTCCATCTGCCACTCCCCCTGCTTGTGCTCTCTCCCTGATGATAAACCAATAAACAAAATCTTAAAAAAAAATTTTATGTTAGAAAATAATACATTCTTCTTTTGGAAATGCAGTAAACAAATTTTAAAAATTGCAAAAGGAAATAGTCACTTACTTAAATATTCCCTGTTAAGGAATAAGTTACTTATAATCCCCAGACCTAGAAGTAACTTTAGTTAACATATTTATATACATCTGTTCCAATTCTTTCCAAACTTAGTTGTATGTGTGTGTGTATGACATAGCAATCCTTTTGGATAGTGGAAATAATACTGCAAAAACAATTTTTATTGTGCTTTTTCCGGTATTGTGTTGTAATTCTTTCTTTATATCATTAAAATCTAAATAATTTAAAAGAAGTATGTAAAGTTGTACATTAATGCCACATATCACGGAGTAACCTCTAGGTGGCAGCAGACTGATATATCTTGAGTATTTTCTGACAAGCAGAAATGCATTTTAAATTATCCTTCTGAAAGAGCTCTCTATTAATCAGTGACCTATTTGAGACCCGTAAAATCAGAGCTTTTGCGTTTTCTACAGCTTAAAATAAATTTGTATTTAAATATACCTATGTAAAAAGTGGCAAGTTTTTTGCATCATTGTTAAGGAGACCTCTCTATGGAATAAACTTTTTTTTTTTAAACTTCTTTTAAAACATATCATTAATTTACTTTTATATACAGTTGATTTTCAAAACTGGCTTGAGTGCCCAAAGAGGTTAACCTAAGGGTATATTTAAGCTAACATGGTTGTTAGCTGAAACTAAATAAAAATTGGTATATGCTATGAATTTCTACTTGTATATAATGTCATGAAATTCTCTACTTCCCAAATTTATTTGCTCTGTCATTGGAATCAAAACAAACCTCTGTTGGGGGGGAGGGGGTGGCAGATTGACGCCAAATCATGCAAATGTTCATGGACTTATGCAGAAAAGATTCAGTGACTTATATCTACAATAGGAATATATGTATTAGATAATATGGCATTTTTAATTTAAGTTTAGGGTATGGGTACTAACTTCAGTAGCCATATGTGTTTATGATTGTGGTTTTCATTTTTAACTTTGTATCTAGTAATCTCAATTACCTAAATTTCAGTTGGAATGCAATGACGTCGTCCTGTTTTGGCGAATACAGCGCATGCTTGCTATCACTGCAAATACTTTAAGGCAACAACTTACAAATACTGAAGGTAAGCCACAGAGGGACCCCCTTCTAATTCTAACATTAAAAGAATAGTAATAACTCCTTTTTAATGCAAGAATATCAAAATACTTCTTTAAAAATAGATTCATTAGGGTCACCTGGGTGTCTGAGTCAGTTAAACCCCTGACTCTTGGTTTCAGCTCAGGACATGATCTCAGGGTTGTGAAATTGAGTTTGGTTGAGATTCTCTCTCTCCCTCTCCCTCTGACCCTCCCCACCCCACACGTACACTTTCTCTCTCTCAAATAAATTAAAAATTAATTTAAAAATAAAAATAGATTTGTTAAAAAAATTGAAAACTAGGGGCGCCTGGGTGGCTCAGTCGTTAAGCCTCTGCCTTCGGCTCAGGTCATGATCCCAGGGTTCTGGGATCGAGCCCCACATTGGGCTCCCTGCTCGGCAGGAAGCCTGCTTCTCCCGCTACCATTCCCTTTGCTTGTGTTCCCTCTCTCACTGTGTTTCTCTCTGTCAAATAGATAAAATCTTTAAAAAAAAAAAATTGAAAACTATAATCTGCCCCTAAAATATTAATGAAAATAAATCATAATTGGAAAAGATAAAAGTTGAAATATACCAGGAGTCTCCCTTCATTTCACAAAAACTATTAGAAAAGGACTCCTAAGCATCACTTAAGTGTTTTGGGGAAATCCTCACTTCTTTAAAGTGTTAGGACTTGAGAATATGACTTTCTTTAAGAATATGTACTAGATTCATGTTGGATAAAAGTATTATATAACAGGTATAGATTCTCCCTATAACTGGGAGAAGTCTGAACTCAATAGATCTAACATGATGAGAACTTACTCTCCAAATATTGCTTATTTATCATCCCAGTACATTCATAAAAATGATGCTCCTCAAGTTTGTTTGTTTACTTTGAACAGTCAGGCGATTAGAGAAAAATGTGAAAGAGGTATTGGAAGATTTTGCTGAAGACAGCGAGAAGAAGGTAAAACTGCTCACTGGCAAACGAGTTCAGCTGGCTGAAGACCTCAGTAAGTAGTTCTTCCTGCCCTTCACCTTACTACATTTTCTCCTTCCACATTTCCTTTATTCGTCCCATCTGTTTCATCGCAAACTGTAGAAAAGTATATGTAAGAATTTTTCTTCCATGGACTATTTGAGAGAAAGTTGCTGACCTGTATCCCTATCACTTTCAAGTAGTTTAATGTGTGCTTCTTAGAAACAAGAGTTTTTGGGGCACCTGGGTGGCTCAGTGGGTTAAAGCCTCTGCCTTCGGCTCAGGTCATGATCCCGGGGTCCTGGGATTGAGCCTCACATCGGGCGCTCTGCTCAGCGGGGAGCCTGCTTCCCCCTCTCTCTCTGCCTACTTGTGATCTCTTTCTGTCAAATAAATAAATAAAATCTTTAAAAAAACAAAAACAAGGATTTTCTCCTAGCAATGATAAAACAACCATCAGAATCAGGATGTTGACACTCATACATTACTGAATCTAATTTTCAAACCCTGTTCAAGTGTCATGTGTCATTTATCTTGGTATTGTCCTTCCACATAACAAGATGTTCCACATTCACCCAGTACTGTTCCTGATCCAGCTTTTTTTTTTTGGAGAATGGTATTTAGAAATCAAGAGTGGGAAACTAGATATGCTGATTGTTATTGGACTGTCACTCTTCCCAGACCCCAGGAAAATGCTGGGGAACAGATTTGCATGCATTCATGTGTGTGTGTGTGTGTGTGTGTGCACGCGCGCGTGCGTGCGCACATGTATACATGTATAGATACATTTATGCATATTTATATCTGTATTCCTAATCATAGGTATATGTCTGTATTGAAAATCGTAAGTTTTCATTTTAATTCAGTAATACAGAGTTCATCCTAGTTTTTTCCTTTTTCTGACAATGAGAAATATGACTCAGAGTCTCCTTAATATATTTCCTTCCTTTGATCAGTCTTCCTGTGTATCACCAAACTTGTTCCCTTCATTGCACAAGCGTCCTTTTCACCCAGTTCAGGCTCTAACCACCCAACTCCAGGCCACACCCCATTGACTCGCCCTGTGTTGACGCCCTTTTCACTGAGCTCATGCTCCGGGATCGTGTACCAGGCATATCCCGCTTTATCCTTCCCACCTCCTACCCTGCAGCAGGATATCCTCCTCACCTGAAGTCAGGCCATGCTTTTTTGGAGGACACCCTCTTCATCCTACATGTGTCCTGGTACTGTGCACCAGCCTGGACTGCCCTCCGCAGGGCTATTCCCCTCACTACTGGGCCGAGCCCCCAGCACTCCCATGTGAACGCCCTCGTCAGCCGGGTCGGGCTTTAACGGCTACACTAGACCCACAAGGCTTGCCCTTCCGTCACCCCTCCTCTGCCTCCAGCCTGGCTTGGCCTCCTGATCACCTTGTCACTTTGTTTGGGGGGGATATTTGGTTCTTTCCCGAATGCCTGTCGGCTCCTAGCTTTAAGGTATTTGGACTGCATATTAAGATTTATTTAGATCCTCAAGAACCCGAGGAAATCCGTGAAAGAGTAATATGAAATAAAAGTAAATTGAGGTTGGTGCTCCCATTTGAGCTTACCTCGGGACACGTTTCCCCTCATTAATTTCATGAAACAAAGTATTTTTCCTTAAATTTAGTGTCTTAGGAGTTTTCTGATATCTAAGAGAAAGCAGATACTAAATAGGAAGATATTCTTCACATTTGAAAACCATTTCTAATCTGAGCTTAGGTCACTACAGTGCGCCCCCTAAAATATAACCAAGAGGAACCGGCAGGTTTCCTGTTTAGCACCCGGTGCTTCAGCAGCTCGCTTCTCCACCGCCACTGCCTCCTCTCTGTTACCTCAGCTCATCATTTGTTTTCTTCCCTGTCCTTTCTTCCCTTAAATAATCTTTTTTTGAAACGTATCTCATTTTCTGTTGCTTTTCTTTTCATTTCTTTCATGTCACTTGATCAGAATAATTGAGTTTGTGCTAACTCGTAGATCTGTGTTTGTGAACTACCTTTCACTAGCTGTGTTATCTTAGGCAGGGTATCTCTCAGAGCCTTAGCTTCTTTGTTTATAAAAACGACTCCAGGAGTTACTATATTGCTTGGAAAGGCTTTTGGAGAATTACTTCAAAAACCACTTCCAAGTCCCGGCTTCACAGTTTTTTGCTCCATTAGTGCTGTTATAGGAAGAGGTGTGTCAATGTCGAAAGGGGTGCAAATAATTGTATCCCTCAGGCCATGGATTTCAGACAGCAAAATACTTCATTTTAGGTAATTTTAAGTAATTAAAAATAATGTGTCTTTTCTCAGGTTTTGTAAGAGAATCTTAATTTATATAACCCCATTACTTTCCAGTCTCAATTTGATTTTTTCAAGAAAGTGAATTGCTAACGCAGATTTGTGCACTGTCAAGCCAAGTCCTATGTTATCCTGCTCGTTCTCCTGAGAAAGTACTCTATGACTCCCTTGAAATGATTTACTATTTTTTTTTTTTTTTTGGTTCCTCTCCTTATAAAAGTGTTGATTTATTTACACTGCATTGATTCACCCTCTCCAAATACACAGCTCCTGATAGGCAAAGCTGGAGGAGCAGGTGCAACAAACTATGGTTTAAAAGTGCACAGGCACTGTACTTGTGTGTTTCGCTTTACCTGAAATCTACAGACCCTCCAAACCAGCTACATGAAAGGCAACTC
>CM053603.1:121950303-121988170 GCA_028646535.1 Procyon lotor
GCCTCCTCCTGTACCTCCGGCGCGTCGGCCTCAGCCCGCGGCCCCTGATTTACTATTTTTATACATATAAAATTATGGTCATGTTAATGTACCAAATAACGTCCTTGGAAGCAAGTGTTTCACCAGTGACTCAGCTTCATCATTCACACTAGAAGAGGAGATGAGCCATGACGTTGTCTCTTAGTTCGAAAAGACTCTTGGGAGTACCTTTTTCGTACTGTTTATCTTTAGTGTAACACTTGAGAATATGGTCATGGATCCTTTTAGCCAGAAAACTTTCAAAGCTTTAATAGTAACTACTGTATGACTTGGATCAAAGTTTTTAATAGATAGCGTATTCGGTTAGAATATCGTGTGTTGATGGAATTTAGAGAAGGGAAGAGTCAAATGAGCTTTTACTACAATTTCAAGATAGTACAGGGGTAGAGTATTGTGGAGTTTAGGAAAGTTTGGTGCATTCAATTTTTTGAAATCCTTCCACACTACTTTACTTTGGAGATTATCAACTGATTGTCCTGAGTTAGGAAGGTCAAAGAAATGAAACAAGAGCCTACCTCTTCTAGTCTCAAGAATAGAAGTCATACATAGGAAACAGGACTCTTTGGAGAGGTGGTGGATTCCATAGCTGGAGCAAGAAAAGGTTAGGATGAACCTGGAGCACCCGAAGATGACAGAATAAGGAAGTAGTTGAACGATGCTGGGGATATGTCAGCGAGGTGCAGAAGCCAGCTCGAAAAGGCTCCCACTGACCAAACTAGGGCAACTAAGGTAGCAGAAAAAATGATGACAAATATGAAATGTAACCCACTGAGTAAAATAGAGTTCCATAAATTGATAATTATATAAGTGCATTAAATGGATTATATAAACAAATGAACAAAATTAGGGATAAGGAATGGGATGTTCGTATAATCGCACAAAGTATCTCCTCACGAAATAATTTAAAAAGGAAAAAGAGTAACTTTGCAGCGGAGAAGCCTGGCAATAACCACCTTAATCAAGCTGTCAAAGTTAATATTATCAGTAATGGTCAAATTAGAACTGTGTGCCACCTTGTGGAATGCAGTAAAAAAAAAAATGCTGTACGGTAACTTCTTGGATATTTTTACCGAAGGATGTGTAACTTAAATCCAGTCATGAAGATACATTAGACAAACACACATTGAGGCACAGTTTGTAGAATAACTGGCCTGTAATCTTTAAATCTATCAAGATCATGAGAAACAAAATAGTGAGAAGTATTTCAGGTTGAAGGAGACTAAAGATCATGAAAACAAAATGCAGTGTGTAATCCTGAACCTAATTTTGTTGCCCTCCAGGATGTTACTGGGACAGTTAGTAAAACTTGAATAGGATGTTACACGGTAATGATACATGAGTGTGAATTTTTAAATTTTGATTGTAAAATTGGGATTATTTAGGAAGATATCTGTATTTGTAGTAAGTACACAACACAATATTTGGGATTTATGGGATGTAATGACAGTAAATTATTCAGGAAAAATGTTCTTTGTAGTGTTCTTACAACTTTTCTCTATATCTGAAATAATTTTTACATTAAAAAAGGGTAATGGTTTAATTTTATTTTTATAACTGGATTTGTTTGTATAAATGGATCATGGTCATATGAAAATAATTTAGAGAAAATGAGAATTTTAAAATATGAACTCTGTGTTGAAAGGCTGAGTTGCCTCCTGGACATTTTTTTTTCTTTCTTTTTTAAGTAGGCTCCATGTCCAATGTGGGGCTGGAATTCATGACCCTGAGATCAAGAGTCACATGCTCTACCAACTGAGCCAGCCAGGTACCCCACCTCCTGCATAGCTCCTGCATAGCTCATCTTTCCACCTTAATTACTTATTTGCAGCACCTAGTTACACTTAGAACTACTTAGTGTTGAAATATGCCCACTATGACCTGATGAAATTCTTTTGACTTTGTAGCAATTTTATTTCAAAGGATTTTTTTAGTAGATATTTATAGTGTCAACTTAGATAAAATCTCTTTGGATTCCCACTGTAATTTGTAATAATGTCTTCAATATATTTATTGAAACAGACTACATTTTTAATGTGTTCTTTGAAGAGGGGAAGATTGGTATAGTCTATGGCTCAATTCAGAGTTTTTTCATAATGTGCTATTGTATGATGTATAAAATCTATAATTTTATCATATAAAACAAGTGATAATGCTAACATCTCACAGACATTTTGGAATTTGTTCTGCCCCACCCTGGAAATGGAGTATTTAGGCACTGGTAACAATTGCTGTAATGTTGCTAAAGTGAGTTTCAGCAAAACAGCATGGAATTCTTTTACTATTTGTTATATGAATGTTATATCAATTGTTAATGAGGTTATTGTGAGTTTTAGACCTTTATATCAATTGCCTGGGATTTAGAGCTTAAGTTTCTTTCTAAATTCTTATTCCCTAAAGCCCGAATTTTCATTGTGTACATAATCAAAGAATCATTTCTATCTAGGAATTAAAGGGGCGTTACAAATCATTTAGATCTAAGATCTACAGTCTTTCCCTTCTCATTTTAAAATACATTTCTTTTCATTTTTATACTTTAAACTGTTTAGGGATATGAGTTAATATTTGGACACTTTTCCTGTGCCAGATGTTAGTCTTTGTGCCTTATATGTATTCTCATAGGTACAGTCATTTTTCTTATTTTATAGATAAAGAAATGAAAGCTGGTAGTAAGTGGTGAAGCCAGGATTTGAGTTCATGTCTTCTACTGTGCTGAACTAATTTGAGAACAAAATTCAAGCCTCTGAAAAATACAATTATGCAAAATATGGTCCTTTATATTTGGAAACTTATAGTTAACAATGTCCTTTATGGAGTGGGTCAGAAAAACATACATATTAGTGGTTTAATATTTAAACTTTCAAATGATATGAAAACTTTGGTAGAATTAGAACGTCTAGATAAGGGAACACTAAAGTCTAAACCAAGACATTGACCAATTTAAAGAAGTTAATTTATGACTTGTTAACATGTCTCTAGTTACACTCTATCAAATTCCACCATAGTTAATTAAGTAGTATGTAAATTGCCCAAAATTCAGACACAGTTTTTCAAGGTAATATGTTCTTGCTTAAAGTCAAGATCCAGTTGTAACAGATAGAGAATCTTTACTTGAACATAAAGACTGTTGCTCCAAGTTGAGGGGTTGGTTTTTTTTACACCGAGAGTGTTGAAATCTGTGATAATAGGCTTCAGTGTATTGCTTCCTGCTTCTTGTACTTCATATGAATTGAAGGTGTGCTTCAGTAAAAATTGAGTAACTTCATTTTTTTTTTTTTTTAAAGATTTTATTTATTTGACAGAGAGAAACACAGTGAGAGGGAACACAAGCAGAGGGAATGGCAGTGGGAGAAGCAGGCTCCCTGCTGAGCAGAGAGCCCGATGCAGGGCTCGATCCCAGGACTCTGGGATCTGACCTGGGCCGAAGGCAGACACTTAACGACTGAGCCACCCAGGTGCCCCGAGTAACTTCATATTTGCATTGCATTTACTAAGTGAAATGTGAAACAGTGATAAACTCCTTTACTTGGGCTGCCACTGCACCGGCTTATTTTACTTTAATGACACAGCTTGATGTCCCTAATGTTTAAAATAGTATAGCTAATAGAGCCTAGCAAATTAGAATTTTCCAATATCCGCAGCTCTTTTCTGCTGCAGTTAATTTGCTCTGCTGACTCTGTACGCGAGGGGGCAACAGCTGGCCTCTCACTGGAGCCCGGGGATTAGGGAGCGGGAATCAGAGCAGCACGCTCGGCCTCTTGCCTCTGTTGGCTGTTCTTTATTGTTTGATGCCCGGGCATCTCCCAGACAGCCAGCGATTGTTTCTTAAAACTTGAGGTTTGTTTCTCTTGGGAGTGTACAGTGCTGGTGGGGCTTGTCTTTGTGTCTCTTCACTTTCCCAGTCTCTTCTCATAATCCATGCTGTGCTTTCTCTTGGTAAGTAGAAAGGAGCAAAGTTAGCAGCTTTATATCTTCGTGCACATGAGATTCAGTTGTGACTCTAAAAACTTAGATGGAAATTTTATTTTTTTCTGAGCTACCAGATATTCACCAAACAAAATCATTTTTGGAATAAATGTTTTGCTCATTATTAGTATACTAGTGTATTTTTGAAATTGTGATGATAAAATTTTATCATTTTAAAAGCTGCCATTTTAAAAGCTAAAATTGGAAGAGAAATGCCCCATAGCTGCTTAAATTTAAAAAGATCCTTTATTGGTACAGCATAGGGAATAGAGTCAGTGGTATTTTAATGGCATTGGAGGGTGACAGATGGTAGCTACATTTGTGGTGCACATAGAATGACTTGTCAAATCATTAAGTTGTATACCTGAAACTAATGGAACATTGCATGTCAGCTATACTTCAATTAAAAAAATTTTTAAGACTTTTTATTAGATCTAAAACATAATTCTTGGGGTGCCTGGGTGGCTCAGTGGGTTAAAGCCCCTGCCTTCGGCTCAGGTCATGATCCCAGCGTCCTGGGATCGAGCCCCGCATCGGACTCTCTGCTCAGCGGGGAGCCTGCTTCTCCTTCTCTCTCTGCCTGCCTCTGCCTGCTTGTGATCTCTCTCTCTCTCTCTCTCTCTCTGTCAAATAAATAAATAATCTTAAAAAAAATAAAACATAATTCTAGAGCCCCGCATCGGGCTCCCTGCTCAGTGGGAAGCCTGCTTCTCCTTCTCCCACTCCCCCTGCTTGTGTTCCCTCTCTCACTGTTCACTGTGTCTCTCGTCAAATAATAAAAAAAAATAAATAAATAAAATAAAAATAAAACATAATTCTTAAGGGTGCCTGGGTGGCTCAGTCTATTAAACAGCCGACTTGGTTTCAGCTCAGGTCATGATCTCAAGGTTTTGGGATCAAGCCCAAAAGTTGGGCTCTGCACTCGGCAGGGTATAGGCTCCAGGAGGATTCTCTCTCCCTCTTCCTCTGCCCCTCCCCCCATGTGTGTATGCACTCTCTCTCTCTAAGGTAAATAAGTCTTTTTAAAAAGACCGCTGACATTAAATAAATAAATAAATAAATAAATAAAGCATAATTCTAAATGTATGGGATAGTTAAATATATCTTCATGCCATGTTAAAACTTGAGTAAAAGGTAGAACGTATCTAGATGGAACCCTCAGCCAGAATGATATTGTTGTTCTTGATTTGGAAAGGGAGACTATCACGGTACTCTCAGATTTAATTTCTGTTGGTTATTCCACATCCCTAAACTTCTTCCACACCTGCCATATCCTTGAAGGCCATTATGGATGAAAATAGTGACTGTGAAGTAGTGTGAGACTGAAAATTATCCTAAAAAATGATTATTATACTCAGAATCTGGAACTTAAAATTATGGAAAAGAGAACTCATATTTAAAACTATTTTTCTAGCGGTAGGGCTCTGGCATGCAAATTTTAACAAGTCTCCATAGAGGATTTTTGGTGGGCACCACCACTACCTACTCTCCTGCCCCCAAGTCCATACTCTGGAAAATTCTTCCTATTCACAACCATAAAAATTGTCATTTTATTAACTGGGATAAAATTGACATATATCTTCATTTAGTAGAGCCCTAGAATCCATGTGACAGTTGAGAATTTGGTAAGTTATTTAAATTCTGTCTGTAGTAGCATATTCATTTTGTGTCTGTTGATGTAACCAAAGAAAATGAATTTTAAAAGGGATTTGAAAAAGGAACAGGTAGCATTGAATTGTAGAATTCTAGGTACATGGGCCCAGAGGATTTTGTTTTTTTTTTTTTTAAAGATTTTATTTATTTATTTGACAGAGAGAGATCACAGGTAAGCAGAGAAGGAGGCAGAGAGAGGGGGGGAAGCAGGATCCCTGCTGAGCAGAGAGCCCGATGTGGGGCTCGATCCCAGGACCCTGGGATCATGACCTGTGCTGAAGGCAGAGGCTTTAACCCACTGAGCCACCCAGGCGCCCCCCAGAGGATTTTTTTTAAAGGCACAATCCTGGGGAATAGAGTAAGGTGCCCTGGAGAGAAAACATGAAGTATGAGGGCCATAACCCGTGCAGTTTCACTTATATCTGACTACTGTTACTTCATTTCTTTGGACAGTAATTGTAAGACCTCAGTACCGTCTTCTCATCTCTCCTGGCATCCAGCACATTTCTAAGCAGTCTTTCCCCATTGTCTGTTTTTATGTCTCTCACTGTGCCTTCTTCTAGACTGTCACCGCTTGCTCAACCAGGATTTTTCCTCCTCCCTACTTACTAACCTTGCTCCAGTGATTGAAAACCTTACTGAGATACTGCCAGTGTTGTTTAATTGAGTGGAAGGCAGACTTCCCACTCTAGGCAACTGTAGATCAACTAAAATAACCAGTTTAAAAAAGAAAATTTGGTGTGGTGGGGGAGGCACCTTCATGGCTCTGTCAGTTAAGCACCTGCCTTCGGCTCCCGTCATGATCCCAGGACCCTGGAATGAGTCCCACATCCAGCTTCCTGCTCAGCAGGGAGCCTGCTTCTCCCTCTGCCCCTCCCCCTGCTTGTGAGCGCTCTCTCAAATAAATAAATAAATCTTTTTAAAAATTTCTTATCTTTTTTGATTGGTCTGTTCTGCTAAAGTGATTTGGTTTTTCATAAATTCACCATATCTTGTATATATTGTAAGTGTTCAGTGACTGTTTATTCATGACCTTTTAACACACTCTTTTTTAGCCTCCTAGCCCTCCTGGCTTAAAAAAGAGGAAGGAAGCTAACGCTTATCCTAAGGAACCTTTCTAACACTCTGTCATGCCAGAAAGCTACCATATCATTTCTTTTGCAGAACAGCTTGCATTTGCTATGTTCGCCCCTGTCTCCACTCACCCACTCCCTTGCTGACATCTTGTGATACGGCTTTCATTCCTAATGAAACCACTTGCTTCTAGGTCACCAATGATTTCCTAATTGCCAATCCATCCGATTTACTAAAACACTTGAGTGATTTTTTATGTTTGTCGGTTACTTTTAAAGTGACTGGGATTATTTTCATTCTCTTTAACATTCATGTACATTTTGTGTACTTTTTGGAATGGTTATTAGTAGAAATTAGTATATTTTAGAAAATGGAAAGATTGGAATGTTTCTCTTGTTGATAGAGTAAGATAACTTCTTTCTGTTTTGAGGTCTTTAAGGCATCTGTTCAGGGTAAAAGCAGTTGAATTTTATATTTTGCCTTTGCGAAATAATATTTTTCATAGTAAATTGAAACTGACAGAGACTAAGGAAGATAGCGAAGGATTATTTTTACCTTGAGTCTGCATAGGTGAAGTAGACTCTGCTTTGTGTTGTAGTGAGAGAGAGGGAGAGAGAGAGAGACAGAGACAGAGAGGGAGAAAGAGAGACAACACAAAGAATAAAGTAATCCTCAGGGAGAGTCCTCTGTGTTAGGGAAGTAGTTATTTACACACAAAATTCCACATGACGAGCCTGAGTGATGTGCTTTCCAGGTTATTGATGAGAAAATCCAGACTCAAAATGGGGTATTTAGAATCAAGCACATTTTTCATGGCCTTAGTCTGTCTTTTAAAGGCAACATTGAGGGTATTGATAAATTGGTACAAGATTAAAGTAATATTTACTTCCATGTAATCTTAAACAGGCTACTAGTATTCAGTGTTTTATTAGCAAGTATATTCTTTTTGCCTTAAACTCACATTTTAACTTACTAAAGTAAGAATAAAGATAAGAAAGGTCTTTGTTTATCAATTTGAAGTTTTATTTACATATTGTGATATGTGTTTATGTGTATATTATTATGTAAAAAGGGCAGTGTGCGCATTTTCAGCTAGAAATTCAACTACCCCCCAGCTAATAATGCCTAACACTTCCTTACTGAAATGTTACTAGAATGAAATAATATCTTTAAAGTTAGGATTAAATTGTGATGTGTTTTGTTTTTTTGTTTTACGATTTTCTCTCCACTGCTAAGATGGGAAAAAACCAAATTTAGTCATTGAGAACCAAATCTAATCATAAAACAGGCTACTGGCCTGTGAAACACTGTTAAAAAAATAAAATTAAGCAAGATATGAATCAATTTTTTTAAGAGGAGCAGTCTTGGAGGATGAATTGGTGTGCACTGAACTGGTAACCTCTGCGGTAGGACTCTCAGGGTAGTTGGAGAGGGGGATTAAAAGCGAAGGAATTTTAAGTGTTTACTATTTTATACCTTTCTAAATTTCTTTTCCCAAATAAGCATAATTCAAAATTACCTTAGAAATATCATATTCTTAATTATTGTATTCATAGAAATGACAAAGCTAGTTCATGATATAATCAATCTTAAAAGTGACCGGTTATTTTCTCAAATAATTTCTTGGTGATTGTGATGACAAGAGACATTTCATGGGACTAGATGGTAATTGCTCATCATAGGGTCTTCCTTAGTGTTGGGATTCACTTTGAATTCTTCTGATTTCCAATAAATGGCCACTATGTATCTGTCATCTGTAAGTGAATTGAAATCTTTCTTGAACTGGTGAAGTTTTCAAGCTCATGCAACCCATGCACGATAATAGATTTTCCCTGCTTCATTGTTACCTAGTACGTATGAAAATAGTCCATTTTAATTTCTCTTAGAACAGCTGTTTCATATCTGCCTTAGTATTATGCATTGTATAAACGAGTTTGCTGTTTTTTATTCACTTCAGTTAGATCTGTTTCCTGGATAAAGGAATTCAGGTCTTTCTAACCTTGCCTGTTGAGTCTCCTTGAGCCACCACTTCATTCTCTGAATGAGTCACAGGCACAGACTACCTGTCTCCACCAGGTACACTACCAGGATTTCAGGTGTTGCTTTTAATCCCTCTTACTGTCACAGAACTAGTACATATATTTGTATTGTGGAAAAGTAGAAAATGTTGGGCACCTGAGCAGCTCAGTCTATTAAGCTTCTGCCTTTCAGCCACACATCTGGCTCCCTTCTCAGTGGGAATCCTGCTTCTCCCAACTCTCTCTCCCTCTGCTGCTCCCCCTGCTTGTGCTTGTGCAGTCTCTCTCTCTTGCTCTCTCTCAAATAAATAAATAAATAAAGTCTTTGAAAATAAAATTATAAAATACAGGTAGCAAAATTTTTAAGACAATTGCTACTACCCAGAGATAACCACTATAACACTGTATTCTAACAGGAACTTTTATGTGGTCTTAGGGACATCGTTTGTGCACATTTCTGGAACACATTTTTCATGAGGGGATCTTAACTTGGCTTTCTCTTACACTACCAATCTTCACTGTCCTGCCATTGCTCCTATTTCTGGTCTCTCATTTATCAAAGTAAGCTAAATTTCTCTTTTTCTTCATATGGTACTAGTTACTTTAAATAGGTCAGGTATTCCAAAGGCTGTATTGTAGCAAAACAGGCAGAAAATCACTCTACTTTGAAAGCTAATCCCCACCTGTATCCAGGACCTTGGCACTTCCTGTGTGTGTTTATGCCTGCATTACATCTGTCCACTCTCCAAAGATGTTCACGTCATCCCCATCTTAAAGCCATTGGATTGATTCTTCCATGCACTCTGCCTTGATCTTGACTTTCTTATCCAGAAAAACCTTCGAATGTTTGCCTGCTACCTCCACTTTAACCATCCACTCTCTTCACTTCGTGATCTTTTATTCTCACTTCTGCCAAATTTGTTTTTTCCGAGATTGCTGACAGTCAAGAGAAAGCAGTGAGCCAGGCGAGCATTAAGGAATAGAAAGTATGTTCCCATGTAACTGCAGCATTTGGTACTTTGGGATCCAGATCCCACTTGGAGCTCTACAACTGTCTCTGACATTTGTGTAGAGCTTTGCACTTTACAGAAAGTGTTATGTTTGTCCATGTTTGCCTTGTAAAGGCATACAAAGCTTGTTAGGTATTTCCCCCATTGTTCAGATGGGGAAATTAATGATAATTGAGGGAAAAGATTTAGCTAGTTACATAAATATTTATGGCAAAGCTGGGACTAACAACATGTATTAGAGATAGTATTTTTTAGATTTGTTTTGGGATCTGCTCATTAGTCTTTGGATTTCTGCTTGAGGGTGACCAAATTCATATAATTTGGCTTCTTTTTTTTTTTTTTCAAGATTTTCTTTATTTGACAGAGAGAGACACAGTGAGAGAGGAAACACAAGCAGGGGGAGTGGGAGAGGGAGAAGCAGACTTCTCTTTGAGCAGGAAGCCTGACAAAGGGCTTGATCCCAGGACCCTAGGACTATGACCCGAGCTGAAGGCAGACGCCTAATGACTGAGCTACCCAGATGCCCCTTGGCTTCCTTTTTTATGTTATTTTCAGTGTGCTAGTTTTTGAGCCTACTCTCCTAAACAAATTATTAAGAATCAAGAGCAATTAATTTGTCTTCTAAAGAGGTACGTAATGGTTTCATTCTTCAAAAAAGATAAATATGCAGGTTTATAAATCTGTGTATTCTGTATTGCTGTTTCAGTTTTGTGATTTTCTTTTTCTGTAGAAAATAAGAAATTGTGACAAAATGTAAAGGTGATTTTCTGAATTAATGATTATATGTAAAACCAGTTCTGAAATTATTTTCATTTCTTTGAGCCTTATTCTGACTTCTGGAACCAGCATCAACAATGATACCTCTTTACAGGGTCATAGTGAGAAATAACTGAAAACTAAGGGAATCAGCCTAACAACATGAATTCCTGTTAGCTCTTCTTGGGATAAGTTTAATAATAATCCTTTGTCATAGTGCAGCATCTTAGTTAAGAAGTATCATTGTATTTCATTTTTTTATCTCAATTTATAACTTTATTAAAACCTGAAATTTTTAGTTCCATATTTTTTTTTTTTACAAACTTTTGGTAAGGTTCATAAATCAGATTACAGTCTTTATTCTCATATGATTTTCTCTTTTAAAAATTACATTAATGAGCTGACTGTTTAAGAATCGTTCTGGTGATTCATTCATCTGTTATGCCTCCTTTTAAAGCTTCAGCACTGAAGGTCTTTTGACAAACCAATATTTATAACAGTTTGACAGCAGGATGAGGAACAGCGTTTGTCTTTGTAACAGCTTGAAGAAAGACCCTTTCCAGGACCCAGTCATGCAGTTACAATCTTGACCTCTTTCTTATGCTGGGAACATACATACAGCAGCACCTCCCATGTGTTTTCTTGTCCCATTGACTGTCCATTCACTTCCCATCTGTTTTGCAGCCTTAAAGGAACAGAAGGGGCCCTCTTCTTATAAATCTGTCTTCGCAGGTGATAAATGATGTCCTGTCTCTTTAAGGGCTGCCTGGGTGGTTTTCTTTTTTTTAAAATGTTTCAACCTTCCTTCTAACAAAATTGAGAATAAAATAATACTTTTAAGAAGAAGAGACTAGAAAAGAAAAAAATGATGGATTATTTTCCAACTTTCTTAATTGATTGGGACCGAATATTTTACTAAAGATTTTTTAGCCTTCCCCATTAATTACCTAAATCATATTTTAGAAGTCGTTTTTGATGTTTAGATATTTCTGTGGAGACAAAAGGAGTGTATTCATTTTGAGATAGTGTATTTATTTAAACTTTTGGGGGGGACAAATAAAGCAATGTATCATTAATGACTTAGTATGTAAAGTAACTTTTAGATTTTTTTTATCATAATTTAAGTTGATAGATGTAATTAATATGGAACATCTTATATACTGGATACAGAATAAATTCACAGGTGATTATTCATCTTATGCTAGAATCTTAACTTTTACACTGAAAAGACTATCATGAATCCCATAAAAATTTATTATTTTTTCTTCAAGTGCTAAAAAGAAATCCCTCAAGTATACATATTTATATCATTGGATTTTCCAAGCATTGAGCAGAAATAAAAATATTTTTTTCTCCCATGCAGAAATTACTTATAGAACATTAATAGAACAAATACTGTTGCCCCAAAATGTTTTTAAATTACTGATTTTAAAAATATTAGCAGCATAAAAAGACTACTTTTCAAGTTTTATGGTGTATTATATGAATCAGCTGCCTAGTTGTACATCTTCCATGAACTAGCTTTTTTAGCTTGTTTATTAATTCCCTGTCCTATTTCAAAAAGGGTTTGAGGCAGCTTGCAAAGATCTATCCTGTACAAAAGGTAGAAATGCTTAAGTGGGTAAAAGGAAAGAGAAAGTTAAGGCCCATGAGATAATGTGAAACTTGGGATAAGACTGTTACCCCCTCAAAACACTTGTTCTATTTTGCAAGTAACCTGATAATTTAGCTCTGAGTTTCCTAGACAGCTGATGCAAAATGGAAAGCAAAGTTGATTACGTGGTGTTACTGGTGGCTATCAGACCCAGCAGTTGCTTAGTGGAAGCACAGGTGTTGCCGGTACACAACACTTGAGGGAAATTTCATCCATCTTCACAGACAGGACACTGAATTACATGATAGAATAAATCAAATGACACATATAATCATGAATTTCATGGGGCTCTTGGTTTTGGCTCATTGTAGGCTAATAACAAGCAGTTCTAGGTGAAATCAAAATGATGCAGTCCAGATACATAGCTATTTAACTTATCTAAAGATGAACTTACATAGTATCTAATATCTAGTATCCCCCATACAGTCTTCCATACATTTGCTTTCTTTTTGCAGCTGAGCCTTGGAATAATCAAGTAGTAGAAAGTTCAAGGTTTTATACTCATTGACAGTGACAAACACTTGTAATGAAGCTACTCTATTAAGGGCAGATCCGTAAGCATTAATAGTTAGCTGAGATGAAATTACAGTTTCCATCTACTTACAAAAATGAAAGACCTGAGTGTAAGGCTACTCTGTGTTCATTCATACTGAAGTCTTTTGGAGAATTTGCTTTAATAGATCACAAAAGTGTTTTAAGAGGTTTTGATTATATTGACCAAAAGAGCCTGGTAGAAATACTTGGAGTTAAGAGTTTTAAAAAAGAAAGAGAAAAAGAGGAAGGGAAAAAGGAAGAGAGGGAGGGAGGAAGGCAGGCAGGCAGGCGAATTTACCAAAAAGTCCCTTTGAGCTATTTATATATTCATTAGACCTAAGTTGTAATTTATCTCATAGACTTTCTTAAGGCAGCTTTCTCTCTAAATCATATTGTTTTGGGGGTCTGATTACAGCAAATTTTTAAAATAGTCATCTTTAATGTTTGATTTATGTTTCAGTTAAGTAGATTACCCAACAGCGAATGAATATTCATAGGCATCTATTGCGTAGCAAGTTCTCTGGTAGGCCAAGTGATATTAAATGACACTTTTTTGTCCTGCCATTGATGAAATTCTAAAATTACGTAGCCCTGTGAGAATAATATTGTCATTTGCGGTTGAATTTTTACTCAGCGCTTAATATCAAATTTTTAAAAATAGTAAGGAGCAAACAGGACAATTAAGTTTAAAAGAATACAATTAAAAAATGATCCGTTAGAATGGTACATTTCCATTCTGTTTTAAAGCAATACAGGCTTTGAATGCTTCTAGATAGATTCCCTCACATTATGAAGAAACTGGGGCTAACATGACTGTGATAATGAAGTTAAAGGCAAAGGAGGGGCTAGAAGCCTTGCTTCTTCTGACCACGCTGTCACATAGCTTTTAATCTATTATGTTCTCATCTTTATAAAAACCACATAAAATTACTCCATTGATTATTAGGGGTGTTAGTCCAGGGGTTTCTAACATTTGTTGTCCTCAAACATGCCTTTCATTGTATACTCCTGTGAAGTCTGTGTTTTGGAAGATGTGTCTACAGTAATACACTTTTTCATTAGAAACGTAGAGTTACAATTGTATCTTCTATCAGCCTAAATAATAATTGTTCTGAGAGAAAAAAATGTGATTCTGGCCAAAGATTTCCTGAGACAAAGAAAATAACCCAGACAACTCTATTACCACCTTCAGCAGACACCTAGGAGTCGCGGACCCCACCCAGCTTTGAAATTACCCTGTTAGTCTCAAACAGCTTTCCAGAACATGGGAAATGATGCTTCCTTTTTCTATAACAAGCAGAAGTATTCCGTTCGTCTTCATTAATGAGTCTGTTTAAAAATAGTCATGCCTATTTGTAGGGAAAAAAAACCACAATACCAAGATTTAGAAGAGAAGTATGAGATTTAGCTATACACCTTTGACTGTCTCTTTGGTTTTCCCTCTCACTGACTGTAAAAGGTGCACATTTTTTCTTGTGCTATATGTTTTGACTATGCCTTTGAGAATCTTAAATCTAGTCTCTTGTTCACCTATTTCATCTGTTTGAGTTTTTTTCCTTGTTTCCCTGTACTCTAGATAATTCTTCTAAATAATGAAGTTCTAAAGAGCACTTACAGTATAATTGTCTAATAAAAGGCAGACCTTTTTAGGAGCAACATACATTACATGTTAAGAACTGTGTCCTTAGTGAACAACTTTTTTACAGCAAAGTCTCACCTACAAGGTGTCCTCAAGCTTGCTACAAAGTAGGTATGCGACATGTTATAAAACAGTTCTGTTAAGGTACATTTTGATCTTTGGATGTGTGGTGTGCTGAAAGTACCCTGCATTTGTAACTTTGCAGTTTGTTTCTTTGTGCTTTCTCTAAGAACCTCAGAAGTTGTAAAAGATTTATTTCAGCACATGTAGTAGTGTTTTGTGTGTGATTCTTTGTTCCTATTCTAAACTGTTATTGACCACTGAAGTGAACCTTCTCCCTGGTTTGAGCTTTTGGTATTCACAGTGTATTCAAAACCTAATTACAGATTAGTCTATATTTGAGACTTTTAGAGCAAGTATCAGAAGATTCAAAAAGAAATCGAGAGTAGCAGTATCATTTCATGCGGAGATAAAGAGACCCAAAACATGAATGGGTGTCAAGTCATGTGAAGAAAAGAAAAAAGAGAAGGAACTTCATTCAGAGACGGACGGTTTATGAGGTGGGGATTATGGGAATATTCATGACTCAATCGAGAAGCACAATGAATTGATGTTTGAAATAGTTCATCTTTTAAGTAAACATTGGATAAATGGAAAGTAGACTCCATGTTCACTACGTGTAGAATTGCCTATTTTAGAACCAAAATAGCAGTTCAAACAGAAATAGCGGTTTGTTAATCCCTTCCTGAGTTGATTTAATTTATCAAGTTAATCTGAAGTTTTATAAGAATTCTCGAGCTCTAAATATTTAATGCAAATATTTAATAGAAAAAGGAGTTTGTTTTATAATTAGCTATGCTAATCTGTATACACATTTCCATGGAAAAATAATTTCTAAATAGCAAAATAATTAAAATACAGTAAGATCTTAGAATTTGAAAACACTAATACTGGGACATTAATTTGGAAGGATCAGAAAGTAGAAAGTTTTAGGTGCTAACACTTAACCTTATTTTTACAGATAACTATTTCCTCTTAGTGCAAGTTAGATGACATAGTTTGTATATAAGAAATGCTGAAAACTTAGAATTTAAAATGAATGAATTCAAAATGAATGAATTCAAACATAGGAAATAATACTGTTTATTATTGGTAATATAGCTTCTTTGCAAAGAATGACATCAGTCTACTTTCTAAAGCTCTGTGTGTGCGTCTGCGCGCATAGTCAGCATAGTTTAGTCTTCTTAATAAGGTGAAATAATCAAATTGATGTTTCTCTTTCCTTTGGTATTGTATTGTTAGATCTGAGTATTCTCTTCCGTATTGCTTATATGGTTGGGTGACCCACCAGCTGTCCTTGACCTTCATTGTCAGTTTGTATGTACCCTGCCTCCTGTTCCCAGGCTGGCTCTAGTTCTTGTGTTCGTGGTTCCTGCCCTCTTGGTCATTCGCATCATACTCAGAAAGGCTGTCAAGTAATATTTTCCTTCTTAATAACCTACAGCCTTTATTTTTTGTGCTATACTTTTGGGAACTTCGCTTACCACCTGTCGAATGTTTATTGAGCATGTATGGAGTCTGACATTGTTGGAGATGCTGAAGGTGCTGAACTTTTTTTGTCCAGTTTCCTACTTTTGCATTATTTTCCAAGGATTTCTTCAAATGTGTGTAAATCTAGTCTTCTCAAGAAGTAATAATATTTATTATATGTGTTTCAGTCATTCTTAGGCACATACTCAGGAACATGCTTGATAACTAGTCCATTCCCTAACTTTTACCACACAGTGTGTCTTACTTCACATAGAAGGTAAAACTTACAACGACAAGTACGCCTGAAATAACAGCATTTGTTTTGTTACCATTTAGAGTGTGTGTGTGGTAGCGGATCTGGTATGTTTCTGGATCAGAGAGATGTCATAAAGCTATCTCTCCAGGCTTCATGTTCTCGTCTTCGGCAGTGACACCTCTGATCATGTGTGGACCAAATGAAATGTGGAATTTAAAATCATTCCAAATACAGTAGACCCTTCGTAGACTTAGAATGAAGTAGGTAGGAAGTGATCAAGGAGTTCTTCTCAAAGGCAGGATAGCATCTGTGTCCCCATGTCACTCCATTAAGTGCACTGTATTAAATGAAGGAACAAACACAGAAATGAATTTTTAAATTTAGTGTAAAAAGAATACATTTATCTCTTTTTTACTTTGGACCTCTCTTCTCTCTTCTCATCTCCCCCCATTACTTCCTAGTTATTGACTTAAATACCCTTTGTGTTATTCTTGAGGTTTCAGAGTATAATGGCACGGTGTCCTGATATTCTGATTGTAAAGTTTGTAAAAACAGCTTTTTGAAAGGGAAATTTGGCAATTTTATTCTGTGGTTTTCTTACTAAAGTTAACTAGATAAGTCTTTTACTTTCATTTGGAAAAAAGGTATGCATATCTCTAATTTTAGAAGAATTTGAGTTTGATTCAGACTCCACAGTTAGATACCTGCATCGGAGTGGCCTTCGGTTTCTTTCAATACAAATAGATCTTGCTCTGAACAGTCTTTTGTGAGTGATGCTACTGTACCACCTGCTCTCAGGTCGTCTGTCCAGCTGAGGACGGAGGTCGTGGACAGGGCAAAAGGATAGATAGGGCTGGCCCTGCAGCTGCCCGATTGTACACAGATCATGGAGCAGATAGAATCAGGTTTCCTCTTCATACAGTACAGCTCTCCCAAGTAGAAATGGTTCTCGGCGAAATGTTTAGAGGAGCTGCCAAGGCTTTAAACACCTGGTTTAGATTTCCATATGTTATGCTGTTTAAGCCAGATGATTTTTTAAATACCCTGTTCATTTCCAAAATTCGGTGAGATAGCTTAGAAAATTCCTTTTCTCCTACTCTCCCCTTTTTTTAAAAAAATTTTTCCAAAAAAAAAATTTTTTTTCAGCTGATGAACTGCACTATGTGGAACTCTAGATACTCACTGAAGAAAATAGGTGAAGCTATTTCTAAGCAACAGATGAATTAATTTTAAAAATAAAAATATAGCCTTATTTTGAGAAAAGATGTATATTTTTGGTTTGGCTGTTTATAGTCAGTCAAATAGTACAGACTACCAAAAAGTACAGACTTAACTTCCATGAGATGGGTTGGAATTATTTTTTTCGGCTTCTTTAGTTTATTTTCACATACAAGGAATTACTGCCATCTCTGCGATAACTATTCTCATGTTTGCTTGGTAAAAATAGTTTGATTAAAACAATACACGTTTTGGTTTTTTTTTTTTTTCTGTGTATAGATTTTATGTTAGTCTCAGACTAATACCAAGAGGTGGAAGTGTTAAATTACTGGCAAAAAAAAGATGAAGACACTGTGTTCTTGATCTGGAGCTATGTAGGCTTTGTTGAGTTCCTGCAATACTAATAAGAATTCATGAAGAGGACAGGTCTTCCTTTCTTTGGATGTTCATCAAAATTGCTGTCTCACTGATAGAAATACTTATATCTTCAATTGCAGATTATTTATTTTTAAATATAAAATATATAAATGTTGGGGTGCCTGGGTGGCTCAGTCACATGAGTATCTGAAACCTGAAGTTTCAGCTCAGGTCATGATCATGAGATGAGCCCCACATCGGGCTTTGTGCTCAGCACAGAGTCTGCTTGAGATTCTCTCCCTCTCCCTTTGCCCTTCTCCCGCTTGAAAGCACTCTTCCGCTCTCTAAAATAAGTAAGTAAGTAAATAAATAAATAATTTTAAAGGGTACTAATGTGCAATATTTTAATGATCTTTCTATAGCTATAATACAGAAGGCAGTTTTGTTTCTCAGTCAATAGTTTTGAACTAGTTAATTCACTTTAATTGATAATTCCCACCAATATATAGAATTGTGCTAAAAGAACAAAAATATTTGTTACTGTGCTTATTACCACAAGCTATATTTGGAAGGGGGAGTTGCATTATTAAGTTAGCGGTGAAGTAGAATAAATCACAACTTCCATTTTTTTTTTTAACATTCGGAAATTGACATGTACTGTGACTAGTTTATATCTGTGAAGGAAATCTTTATATTTCATAGAGAAGTTATAGATTTTATTTGGAAGTCTATGAACATGAAAACCTAAAATCTAATAAAATAATGTAAGTCTGTCTTCAGTGCCTGCAGTGTTTTTAAACTATATTCATTTATAGCTAGAAAAGTACATTTTTATATGTATTTTTTTATATGTATTTTTGAAATGTTTTGCCCCTTTTGTATTTGTTGCAAATATTTCCTACAATTTCTTCTTCTCTATTTTGACATAATAAGTATGCTTTTTAATGTGGTCATACTGGTAATCGTAACCTTTGTAACTTTTCCCATTTACCCTAGAAAGTCATTTTCCAGTCTAAGGCCTGTTAAATGCTCACCTGTATTCTCTCTTAATTTTTAAAAATGGTTTCATTTTATATTTTCCTCTGTTCCAGATATTGCTACTGAGTCCTTGGTTGGACTCCAGAGAATCTGAGAATTCCTTAAAATTCTATACACAGTTACATATGTATCTATACATACATTTTCTGTATAAGATTCCATAACTCTTCCTACATTCTCAAAGGGATTTGTCACAAACCCTAAACTCCCCTTTCCAAAAAATTGTTATGAGCTACTACTACAATCCATCTTAATCTTTTTTCGATATGGTATGGGGTGCTAAAATAATTTTTTCCCCTCTTCCCTAATAGAGTATCCCAGACCATTTATTGGATAATTATCTTCTAAGATTTTGGTTGTCTTTGAAAAGTAAATTCACTTTTAGCTAATTTGTTGTCTTTTTATCTCTGCAGAAAAAGTTAGAGAAATCCAAGAAAAACTTGATGCTTTTATTGAAGCTCTTCATCAGGAGAAATAAATGGTAATAAGTAAAGTTCTCTTACTGCATTGGTACTGACTAGATGCAGAATTTGTATTCTGTATTAATGTTTGCCATTATAGTTGACTATATCTTGCTTGTTCCTTAATAACAGTTTTAGTGTAATCAAATAATTTTAATGGCAAGAATCTCTGAAACTAATTCTATATTTCATATGTGTAATGTACCTTTTGAATACTTGATTTTCTTCTAGCTGAACTAAAAATACCCTCTAGAACTCATTTTGAACAGAACAAAAGTAAACAGAGCTCTAAGCTGTTTCATAATATGCATGTGGCTCACAAGTTTTCTGCATGTAAAGAATTGAACTGTAGCCCTCATTATTTTATTCCTCTTTGTTCACATTCAGTGGGTAATTGTGTGTGTGTTAAGTTGCAAAGCATTTATTTGACTTGACTAGTAATCCTAAAAATTTTACTTAATCTTACTCTCTAATGTTTAAAAATATTTCTGCTGTTTAAAATAACTCAGATAGCCTTAGAATGTAGTACTCTTCTGAATGTTGGACTCTTGTCTAATTCTGTAGTCTGGCATTGGAAGCATGTTCCAAATAAAGTATTACATATTTAAAGACTTGCCTTAGTAGCTTAGTAACCTACTGATTATTCCTGAAGAATTATAATTAGTAAGGCTTTTGCTTTTATTGAAGAAGTTGAGAAAGGGAAAATGCTGTAATTAAGACATTATCGTGTATTTAAAATATTTAATTAATCACTTCATCTGTGAGCCTTGCCCTGTAGGCAGCCTGCAACACAGTCAGAACTGGAAGGAACCAGAAAAGTAAAAGATTCCCTTCCTAGCTGTATTCACTTCAGGAAAGGCCTCTTAACCAAACTACCTATTTTCCTCTATTGGAAGGACAGTATATTTGAGAAAGCAAGCTAGAAAAGGAAGCGCAGTTCAGATCATTTTAAGAATAGCATCCCAGCAGTGAATGAGGGAGGAAGGAATTAGAAAGCTTTCCAGTAACACTTTGTTACTTTGTTCTGTCTCTCTTCCTGAAGTTAAGACAGATGTATATATGATGTATACAGAATGTATCTAGAAACTAAATATCAATATATTGAACACAATCTAAAAATAATTCATTAAATAATTCATTTAAGTAAATGTTTTATACAACTTCAGTGTCTGAAATTCTTTTAAAGCCATAAGGTTGTTATATCTTCATCATTGTCATAATTACTATCAATAATTAATGTTAGAAATAAACATTTTGAGAGCCTTTTTGATTTGGAGATTCTCCTCTTCAGCACCAAAATCCTCTTGAAATTTTTGTTTGTAATGTTGGTTCAGGGGGTTGGGGGGACAGAGAAAATTCATGAAAATCAATGAAACCCATTAAGAATAGAAGCTTCATTTCCATCTTCAATAAAATGAAGAAGCCTAAAGCCAGCCAGTGTTTTACATGACGGTCAGTGTCACTTCCCTAAGGTGGTCAGTGTGACATCTTGGTGTTACCATTGCTACTGGGCACATGCCTTTTCCTGCCAGAGTGTCTGTGTCAAGTGGAGTCCGGGCCAGTCCCAAGAGCTAAGTTGTGATGATATTTGTCTATGAGGAAACCACCCCAGCTTCTCTTGTTCCTTACTTGTCTTTAGTCTCTAAGGCCCTTCCCAGCCTTTGGGATTTATAACCCTGTGAACTGTTAGTAATTCTATTTTGTACCCTGCAAATCCAATGAAAAGAATAGCTGTGGCAAAATGGTAGTAGCCTTGTTTCATTCTGACCATTTTATAAAAGTTACCAGGAATGAACTTTAAGGAAGTTTCTTAATGATAGTTTTAACATGTGTGGGTTTCTCAGCCTGATAGTCTTTAAGTAGTTCATTCCAATAATTGCTGAAGAGGTTTATACCCAACACAGTCATACAGTTTCCTTCTGCTGATCAGTTTTAATATGTTTTTAACTTTTTTCCATAAAAAATATAGTATTTTTTGATTCACACATCACGTAAATAAAATTGTTCTATTGTTGCATTAGGTGGTATTTTGAATTTAATAAAACTAGCAGACAGGCAGTTAAGCTTCAGTATTTTTATGATCATGCAGTAATAAAATTTAGAAATTTATGTATTTGTCTCCTCACACCTTAACTTCTCAAATGTGTTTATTTTTGCAGAATCCTACCCATAATATAATCACCTCTGTGTACATGTGAAGAAAGAAAACTCCAGGGTCTCTTGTCCTGCCTTTTTTCCTTCTGCTATTCCACCTTTCTAAACATAAAATAAAGTCATGGGATAAAAATAATTTATGTGTGTTCGAGGCACTTTAACCATCAGTTGCCTTTCGAATGCAAGAACAGTGGAAATGGCATTATCAAAATTCTATTTTATTGTACTGAAGTGGCAAATTGAGATAGTACAAGTGGTGTGGCTGTTAGATTCAGTCCTTGAAGATAAGAAACTTGCTCTCCTGCTTGTCTCATTTGTGGTGGCACACGTTCAACTAACCATTAGCCCATGTTACTCAATGTCAGTTTTTTCCTGGGGAAAATATGCCAGGAGTTGTGAAAAGCTATCAATTGTATATAAGATGATGGTGACCCACTAAGTTGTTGTGTGTATATGTAATGTTCTTTATGCAGTAGTTATCCAATTATGAAATTCAGTTTACATTTATCATGTGAAGGAGGACTAGCTAACAGAAGAGTTCCTCGAATAGATGAATTCGGATTTCAACAGCTCCGGGTACATCCGGTGAGAGGTCTCACCCTTCATTGTCAGCTGAGAGGGCTGCCTTAGAAGCAAGTCGGCAGTGGCTCCCCTCTTTGCTTCCATGGACAGTTTTGTCCTTTCTGGACCCATTTGAAATGCATTCGTTTTGGATGTTGTATGAGTGAGCCGGGTTTTCTGTTAACCATGGTGTTTCGAACCTGTGGACAGAGCTGCTGGGTTGTGACACAGGGTAAGGAAGATAAAGGGTAATCAGTTGACTAATCTCATTGAGACTGTTATCTAGCACCTCTGGTGGGCTTCCGGAAAAGGCTCTCTGTCACAAGACCGTTTTTTTAAGTAGAAATTATATCAACCAAATAATGTTGACCGTCTCCCTCTTAGCTGAATGTGTGAAGTTAGTGTACCTTCACAGCATTTTCATGTGTTTCATACAAATACTTTCTTATTGGCTCACGGACTTTAAAGCTAAGAAATACGCCATTTTGGGCTTAAAGTGTCTTACTGGTTTATCTCTGCTCTTTGTTGCCATTTCAGTAAGCCCTTATTATTATAATAAAAATGCCCATTGTGTGACAGTTTTATTTCATAGTTTACTTAATTTTACAGCTTTTTTAGAATTATGTTTTGGTAGCAGTTCCCTTGCAACCCCACTTTTTTTTTTTTTAATTTAGCATCAATATACTCTTTATTGTGATTTCTCCAAGATCTGAGGACATTTAATATACAAAGTTGGAAGGATATCACAAAATATTCCAGAAGTTGAGAATTCAGTAAATATTTGTTTTATACTGTTTGATAAGAAAGGTAGATCCAGTTTTACACAGCTGGTAGCAGTCTACATTGTTATTTGGTGGATGAGAGTCAAGAACATTTCATGTGTCTTTCACATCTAGGGCTTATGGGTGAACAGAAGGGGATTAAACACACACACACACACACACACACACACACACACACACACACACACCCCACCCCACCCCCATGTTCTGTGCTGAGTTTGGAGATGACCTCACTGGTTCACTCCCTCCAACCAGTGCTGCTTGGTGGTAACTTCTCACTGAAGCAGGCACCATGCAATTATTAATATTTTTGTAGTTGTAAAACACAGCCCCTTTACAACTATAAATCTGTTTCTAAAGAAATAGGACCATGTTTATTTGTATGTGCTACGGATAGGAAAAAAATACCCTCAGCTGTATTTCTATAGCTTTTTCCCAAGCAGAAGGCTAATGTTAAGTCAGTACTTTTTTCACATCTCTTTGTATAAATTTAAGAAACGGGGTTGGGGTGTCTTCATTTTTGAGATCAGTATTTGTAAATTAAATATACAAATAGATGATAAAAATTAATGTGATTAAAAATCCCATGTAAGAATTCAGACATCCCCTCGTCCCCCACAGTAATATGACGTCTTTCTTTCATGGGCCACATTTTTTTTCCCTCTTTAAGCTGATCTCATTCTAAGCATGCCTTTTTTTTTCCCCCTTGGAAGTTAGGTTGATGCAGATGTTATTAAAAGAAAAAATAAAATTCAGATTCTCAACAGTAAACCCTGTGTGTTTTGTCTGTAGTTCAAAAATTACAAATGATTCAAATTTAAACAGATCATTTCAGAAATTGAATGTGCAGGAGTTAAGTTCTAACTTGACCAGGAATCATTTGTTTTTCATGGCAGAATTTGCCAAGAATAGCGTGAACAAAGCTCTGTATGGAAGACTGAACAACTGTAAATAGATGATATCTAAAATTGACTAGGTCAAGGTATCAATTTTAAACTCCATATTCGTAGGCAATGCACAATAGGAAATAAGCCGTTCTCGCTGCCTCACAGTTGAATCAGCTGAGCTCTAGCTATAGGTGGAGCAATCCGCCTTTATTAGTAGCTTAATTATATTCTCTCCTCTTTGTATTACCCCCTTTTTAGGCTTTACTCCAATGGACTCCTTCCCACAAATAATTTGGCCTCCAAATGCAACTGAATAGTGTAAAAACGAGTCAGGAACATTGCAGAGAATGGTGCTTCCTCACCGTATAATTTGGGAAATTTACATACGATGATAAGATTCAGAGTGTAGGTTAATGGGTAAATTCCTTAACTATTAGTTAATAATTTTATATTTATTTATTTCAGGTGTATTTATCTGCAAAAAGAAATAATGGTGTTTTAGTTTTCCAGTAAAAGGGATCAAAATAATGCTTTTTCTCTCAGTTCTCAAAGCTGGCATTTGCTATCGTTTCAGGTACTTTGGCAGGATAGAGATGTCCTTAAAAATATACTTACTTTTTTTTGAATGATCATGGCTCTGTGTTTAAAAATTCGAAAGTTAACTTTGTTTTTACTTGTGCACTGTGAATTAACTTTGTATTTTTTAAAATCTTCGCACTCCATGCAGATGTTATTGCAATTATATTTTGCCTGTGCTTAATTAAGGTCATTTGTGTAGATTAGTAATTAAAGATATTTAAATCATGTTATAATTTGATATTGGAGAGCATCTTTTAATTTTTCTCTGTCTTAATGAGGGGGTGAGAGAGAGAGAGAGACCTGTGCACCTAGGGTTTTAATTTGACCTCACAGTGTAACCAAATTCATGGTCTCACAAGCCTCTTAATAGGGCTCATTTCTGAATACTTATATTTCACATGCTTCACATTTCACAGTTGTAATCCATGGTCAAACAATGCCTTTCTTCATGTCTTGATACTTGTCAAAACATTTTGGTATTTTCTTTGATAAAATATATTAAAAATGTCTTTTAGTTGGATTTGCTGCCACGGCCATCATTTTCATTAATGATGCTAGCATGTTCATTTAAACAAGAGGCTTACTGAGAAGTCATACCTTAGTCTTAGAGAGGGAAGGAACCTTGAGGATCCCTTACTTCCATCTACCACCTTATTATGAACGCCCATTTCTTTTTTTTTTCTTCCCAGAACTTTGCTCCTAAATGATGCTTATTAAATGTCGATCATTTGATGTGTAAAATAAGGCAGAATATATAGGTGTGCCTTCTCCAGGATACATATGGTTGGCTGAACTCAAAACTAGGGAAAGACTCAAAGTCATGATTGCTTCAATAAGTAGTACATACTAGTTGGAATATGGTTTATTTTTGGTGAGTTAATGTCGAGAGATAGTCTTTGAATCCCTTTGGAAGGTTTGTCAAAAAGAACATGTTTTCAGTCACGTTAGCCTATATGTCACTTGTCACTGTTAACAGACCAGTCTCAATGTGAGGCTCAAAAAGTAGTTGTACTTTAATTTTTTATCCCTTGTACACTTCAAGTTCAAAATCTGCATGTATCAAAAAAGTTGGAAGACTCTACTTCCTGTAGATTTAAGAGTGATTTGTTCCTCCTCATGCTTCCAATTGAAGAATTCATACCTTCTAAAAATTATTCATTATTTTAATCGAAATATAGGTGATGTAATATTAAATTAGTTCCAGATGTATGAAGAATTATCTACCAAAGTGAAGTAGCTATCATGTGCTTGTAAATAATACAGATGTATTGTTTAATTGTATTACAAAATGTGTTTTAAAATAAACACACCCAATTTGTGATAACTAAAAGTCATATTCTGTACATATAATAGATGTAGAAAACCTTAGAGTTAAGATGAGTGCTAGAAAAATTGTCAAAGATTAAGAAGCAGAACAGTATCAGAAAAGTTTATTTATTTTTGTTTATTTTTTTATTTAAATTCAATTAGCAAACATATAGTACATCATTAGTTTCTGATGAGTGTTCAGTGGTTCATCAGTTGCATATACCACCCGGTGCTCATCACATCACGTGCCTTAATTAATTCACCTCTTAAGGAATTAACCTATTCATTTTTCTGCGTCCCATTTTTTTTTTTTTTTTTTTTTTTGAGAGAGGAGAGACATCACAAGTAGGCAGAGAGAGAGGAGGAAGCAGGCTCCCTGCTGACCAGAGAGCCCGATGCGGGGCTCGATCCCAGGGCCCTGGGATCATGACCTGAGCAGAAGGCAGAGGCTTTAACCCACTGAGCCACCCAGGCACCCCCCATTTTTGTTTTTAATCTAATCTCTTTTCCGTACGTCTTAACATGGAAGTAGTCACACATCACTAACAAGCTGCAATGCTTACTCTTTCTCCATCAAGAAATGTATTTGTCTAGAGAGCTTCAGTCCCAAGTACCCACACTCGCAGCACCTTAGCTATGCGTTAAGAGCTCAGCACGCACCGAGTTAGGATAACAAACCTGCCTCCCTGCCTCCCTGCCTCCTTGCCTCTGCGAGCAGTACTAACAGGAGGAAGAGGAGCCCGCCTTGTGTCAGGAGAAAGGTACAGATGGTAGCACACCCTTAGTAAGGGCCCATCAGAAAGGTCTTTGCAGGACTCCGCGCACAGCAAAGACGTGTACTGTCACTGGCCATTAACCTTTTGGGGTCTGTCTAGAAACCCCAAAGCCTTTTTAGTATCCTATCTTGCCGAAGATGAGTCCCATGAATTTTTTTGGTTTTTCTTTTAAGTTTTGAAGTTAAGAAAAGAACTCAAACCGGTATGTCTTGTGTTTTGCATTCATTACCACAGACAGTATTATTTCCATTTTGTCGTGGGGAGATTGGCTCAGAAAAGTTAAGTAACTTGCCCAAGGTCGTTCTAGTGAGTAGTAAAGTCTAAATTTGAAAACAAGTCTGGTTACAAGCCCGTGTGTACTTTGCTATCTCTCAAATAACTTTCAGGACAGTGAGCTTATTTTGAAGTGAACTTCCTGTGGAGTATCGTGGGCATCAACACCCCTAGAAAGTGCATAAGGAACTAACCCTAACTGATGAGGCTGTTGCTGCATCACAAGAATGGGGATCTCAGCAGAGATGGGGGCTCCCGCAGGGTCCTGGGGGACAAGGTGATACTGAGATTCAGGGGACTCTAATCTCCTGTCTGCCCCAGACCTCAAATCTCAGTAGTAGTTGGTGATTTTTCCTCAACATGCTGATCATGTTAATTTTCCCATCTTACCTATGTTGAGTCTCTAAGTTTTTGAGTTAGCCCAACTATTCAGACCCAGGATTATTTTTACCCCAGTTTTTAAAATCTTGATTGAATATCTTTCCAAATTTTGACTGCCTTTCTGTTTCTAATAAACTTAAAACTTGAAAGAAAGGCTGTCAGCAGAAGCCTCTACAATTTTGACTAAATTTATTTTTAAGAACATCATATGCATTCTTTAATTTTCTTGCCAACATTCTCGTGAGTTTATCTTTTCGTTTATCAGATGGCCCTTAACTGGACATCCCCACCCTTTGCTGCCTCTACTGTATTGGAGGCTCTCGGCACGAGCAAAACCACTCCCACTACCATACATTCAGATTACTCTTTTTAAACATCTGAGACATCTACTTTCTTGCTAATTATACTTGCCAATTGCCGTGGTCATAGCTGAACCAGGACTGGGGGATTGTAGTTTCATTTATGTCAAAAGTACCTTGTGTGTCGCTGTATGGGTGGACGAGGCATTTGGATCTTGTTCTCCTTTGGGCACCCCCGTCGGCGCAGTTCGCCAGCTGTGTACCCTATGATTGGCTGCGCTTTTGATGTGCAGATACTACAAGTTGGTCACAAACTTGCGTACAATGGGCCTGTTCTGGTTCATGTGAAAATCAACATCCTTTTTTGTGTTCCCGGGTGACAGGATGCTACAATACTATTAGCATTTGCAAAGAGTGTGCTCTGTCCAAGGGTGTAACCACAGATCGTGTGCTGCTCAGTTTGTGTTTCTCTATTATGTGAGAGACACAAAGAAGCTGAAGGCTGGCAAAGGCCTGTCAAATCTCGTAATGTAGCGCTCGACCCCCAAACTCCACTTGGCCTCCGAGCAGCTCTTGTTCCCCGTCCCACCCCTTTCCCTGAATGGGCTCTGAGGTAGGTAAATGAATTCAGAGGCCTGGTAGGCGGGGGATTCCTTTCTGACCTCATTCCTGTACCATTTGTTTGCAGGCTTGTAGGGGGAGAGGAGGACATTTTGGAATCCTTTGTGTTAAATAATTTTCTTGCAGGTTGGGGAGTTAATGGTAACTTTGTCTGAAGCCAACCGAGCAGAAAGCCTCCACGGACCAGGCGTGGCCTGCTCAGCCAACCTCCTCAAAACTACAAGATGGGAATGTGGAAATAGGGAAACTTCTAGAGCAGATGCATACGCGGCACGTCTGCGTGTTTGCCATCTGGTTGCGGAGCGCCCACAACTCTATTTTGTGTATATAAAATAGAGTAGTTCTTCCTTTAAAAAATAGTTTTCTCCTTCTGAACTACCATAGCTTTTACTATTAATGCTTATAGTTTGGGTAATCTGTGCAACCAGATATGGATGTTCGGAAACATTTTTAAAGCCTTCAAAGCACTACCTGGCTGACTATATAGAGGATGGTGTGATTTGCAGAGGATTTCTTTTTTTTTTTTTTTTTTTTTTTACCCTCAGCTTCACTTTATCTAGCAAGTGAGTTACAGTTTTAGAACAGTGATAGCTCACGTTTTGCAAAAGAAGAAAAGAGGCCCCGAGAGAAGAAACAGTTTGTTCCATTAGTGGCAGAACGAGAACCCTTCTCTCCTGACTCCTAAGCAAGTACCGGAGTCCTCCCTTACCCGGGACTCCAGTGACCGAAGGGCAACCCCCATCCGGAAGCGAGGACCCTCCTCTCGAGGCATCATCAGGCCAGCAGTGTCGTAAGGCTTCGTCACTGTGCCTGCACTGTTCCCCTCATTCCGTCTCATCACAAGAAGCTGGGGAGTTTGGATTTAGGCCAATAAGGTATTTGAAGGAAGAGAAAGATTTCACATATTCGTGTAACTTTTATTACAGTATATTGTAATTGTTCTATCTTAAATTGGTTATTGTTCATCTCTTACTAGGTTTAATTTAAAAACTAGGTATGTGTGTATAGTGAAAAACATGACATCTATAGGGGTTGGAACTCTGCAGTTTCAGGCATCCACCAGGGGTCTTGAAATGCGCCCCCCCCCTTTGATCACGGGGGACTACTCTACTGTTTCTGTTCCGAGAAGAATTAAGGCCACAAACTCAGTGCCCCCAAAGTCAGACATTTTGCAAAAGAAGCTGGGGATCTGGATATTTCTTTGAAATCGCCTTACTTTTGAATGTTAGCAACTAATTAAATCTTGGGGCTCATGGGTGGCTCAGTGGGTTGAGTGTCCGACTCTTGATTCTGGCTCAGGCCATGATCTCAGGGTCCCGGGATCCAGCCCAGCGTCAGGCTCTACACTCGGCGGGGAGTCTGCCTCTCCCTCTCCCTTTGCCCCTCCCCCTACTATCTCTCTCTCTCACATAGATAAATACCTTTTTTGAAAAAATCCTAAACGGTGTGTAAGTCAGACGGGAACATCTGCAACCAGCTTGCTGCCTGGCCACGGATCAGCATGTGAAAACTCTTGGTTTGAACTGCCGTGATCTGTCCACTGCCGGCCTCAGTGCATCTGGGTGACAACAGTCCTGAGGGTGTCAAGAGAGCATGATTTCTGGCATGCTGACGGATGCACAGATGTTCAGCTTCATTTAGAGGCATGGAGCTTTAACTTTAAATGAAGTTAGATGATGAGGCTGGACTGAAGGGCAAAATCTCAATTCATTAAATGTCAACTCTATTAAATATATATTAAATGTATCGCTTTACTTGCTCTTAGTTCCTAACGTCGGCGCCATTGCCATTTTCCAGCACGTGGATGCCAGCCGGAAGAGGTTCCCTGAGTTCCCAGGCTGCCAAGTTGGCTGAGTCTGTCTGGGATCCCATGTAGGTTTGCCCGCAGAGCCTGGGAAACAGAGCAGGTGTTGAATAGGCTGGCAACGTGCCAGGAGCCCCTTCCCTTACCCACTCACTTGTTCCGACCCAGCAGTTCCTTTCGATGTTGTAAGCGGCAAAAAAGTGTGCACAATCCTAAGGAGACACTTAATACACTACTTCCAGGGCAATGGACAAGCCGGTGCTAAGAGGAAACCCTGATCGAATAAGATGCACATATTTCTTTATAAAAGTCTTTTTGTTCTACACGCCTACCTTTTTCAAGTTCTGAAAGTCGTGATGGAGAACTTCAACAGGGGAAAATGGCCCTGAGGCCAATTTTGCACATTTTAAGTGAATCCTGAGTATTCAGAGCACATTCTGTTTTTAAGGTTTACGGAAGAAGAGGTAGCCCAGAATTCTGATAATTATTTTGTATTTGTTGCTCAGCTTGCATAAAATCATCTCACTAACGGATACTGTATCATAAGGGAAAGTCAATTGTCTACTGCGTGTGTGTGTGTGTGTGTGTGTGTGTGTGTGTGTGTGTGTGTGTTTATCCTGGATCCATAACGAAGGATTCACCTCTGGTTCCAAAAAAAAGCAATCCTATTTGGAGAAATTCTGTCAGGAAAGAAGGCAATGACACGGGCACACACAGAGTTCAAGACTGTGCCTTCGGCTTGTCAGAAGGGCAAAGCAGAGCCGAGGACCGTGAAGCACAAGAGTCCTACTTCAGATTAAGCAAGCTCCGTTCCCCCCAGAGCCACGTCCTTCCCCAGGCTGGACGGTGAGCTGGGCAGCCCCACAGCTCTCCTCCAGCCCAGATAACCTCTGAGTTCCCGCCACTGATTAAACTTGGCATCCAGAGAAACCAAGGGAACGTGCATCCTCGTCCAACTAAGTCAGGCAAGGTATTTCCCAGATCACATTCTTTTTTAAGTGAAAGGCATTCTAGTAGTTGCCTCCAAACCAGGTACAAGGTGTTTCTCTCCTGAATCCTTCTAAATAATGACAGTTACCATGTACCAAGTCTTTGTCAGGCACTGTTGTATGACTTAAAACTATGCGAATGTTGATAATTCCCACAAGCCTGAGAGATAGGTACTGTTATTTCCCCCATTTTATAGGCAAAGCAAAACAAAACAGAACAGCCTCTAAATTGTTCAAGTTGTCGGAGTTTGCTTAGCTTCTATGTGGCGAAGCTGGGATTTCCACCCTGGGAGTCTGGTTCTTGATCTGTGCACCTCACCACCTCACTGTAAGTTGTTTCTTGCCCATAAAGGGCCTGCCTTGCACAGTAGGATGCATGAGAAAGAAGTTACTGATGGCAAGGACGTCAGAGAAGTTTGAGAGGTTTCGAGTTCAGAAGGGAGGCGTTGGGGAGCCGTAGGTAAGAGAGGTGCTGCTTTCTCAGGCACGTTTGCACTGAGAAATAGTGTTGCTGGCTCGCAGGTGCCTTGGTTCCACATCCGAGTCCTGGGACACCTCTGACTGCGAATAAGATAGCTCACAGCCTGCAGCTCCTCCCTGCCAAGGGCCAAGGGCATGAGCCTGGGTTAATCTGCACTGGAACAGGGATGAGCAAAAAGACCTAAATCCAAAGTAAGTTTCTTTTTTCTTGTTTCTATTTTTTTAATTAACATATAATGTATTATTTGTTCAGGGGTACAGGTCTGTGATTCATCAGGCTTACACAATTCACAGCACTCACCATAGCACATACCCTCCCCAGTGTCCATAACCCAGCCACCCTGTCCCTACACCCCCACCCCCCAGCCACCCTCAGTTTGTTTCCTGAGATTAAGAGCCTCTTATGGTTTGTCTCCCTCTCTGGTTTTGTCTTGTTTCATTTTCCCCTATGATCCTCTGTCTTGTTTCTCAAATTCTACATATCAGAGAGATCATAGATAATTATCTTTCTCTCTCTGATTGACTTACTTTACTTAGCATAATACCCTCTAGTTCCATCTACGTCGTTGCAAATGGCAAGATTTCTTTTTTTCTTTTTTCTTTTTGGTAGCTACATTATATTCCATTGTATATATATACACCGTAGGTTTCTAAAGAGGCTATTGATTGGCTTCCTGAGAGAGGGCACAGTGCGAGTTGAGTGAACTTAGGTTCGCGGCCAGGCAGAAAAGGACTTGCCTTGCCTACTCATAGCCCCACTCCTAGATCATGCTTTAGCCACCATGTGGGTATAAGGAAACTGGATTTGGAGCATTTTCAACTACCAGTATGGTGGTTTGCATTTTCTGGTTTTGCATTTTTCTAATCTGAATGGTTTTTCCTTTATTCTCATTTTATACCACCACTTTAACGTGCTGTGTTCTGGCTACTCTGGATACAGTTGTCCGGAAATAAAGCAAGAACTTTTTAAAAAAATTTGTTTAAAGACTTATTTTAGAGAGGGCTTGTGCACATGCAAGCACAGGAGGGGCAGAGGGAGAAAATCTCAAGCAGACTCCGTGCTGAGGGCAGAGCCTGATGGGGGCTCGATCCCAGGACCCTGAGATCATGACCTGAGCCAAAATCAAGTCAGGGGCTCAACCTACTGAGCCACTCAGACACTCCAAATGAACTTTTAAAATATCTGTGAATCCCGGGATCTAGAAACAAATTGGTATCTTCTGTGAAGTCGCTGAATCTGCAAAGTATACACTATCTTCCCTTTCATTCACAGCCAAGCTCCTTGAAAGAGAAATCAGGCACCATTCCCTGTTCTGCTCACTCCAGGCTCACATTTTCTGTCGCCAGCCGGGCTCCTCTGCTGCGTGCCCCTCTCTGACGCTACTGTCCCCCCAAGCACTCTTTTACTTACTTGGTCATTTAACACTGTGACATCCGTTCCCTCACCCTCTCCTCCCCTCTCTCTCTGTAAACCCATACTTCCTTGGCTTCTGTCCTTTGATGACACCACTTTCTCCTGGTTTCCCTTCTAGTAAGAAAGCAGCTGCTGATTCTCAGTGCCGTTTGCAGAATTTCCTAAATGGTGGCCTTTCCTCAGTCTCACGTTCTCCCTGGCTGGTCAGCTCCCTGTCATGTCTACAGTGACTGTCACTCTCTGGCTGTGTCCCAGTCCTCTCCCCAGACCCCAAAGCCCCATCTCTGGCTGTCCCACAGACACCCGTCCACAGCGAGACCACTGCTTTCTCCGTTAAACCTGTCCCTTCTCCAGACCTCACTATTTTGGTGACAGACACTGTTAGGTACACAAGACAGACATCCAGGAATCTCCCTCTCTCCCTGATACAGGAACAAACCCAATCGCCAATCTCCCTAGTTTCATCTTTCACATGTCCCCATCCTACGGCCTCTGTGCACATGGGACGACCCTCTTGTCTCACTCTGTTGCCACCCCAGACCTTCATTGTCCCCTCTCCCCCATCTATCCTCCACACTCTTGCCAGAATGATGTGTCCAAAGTGAAAACGCGACCACTTAATTAATAACTGTCTCCAGATAGCTTTCAAGGTAAAGTTCAAAATCTTCAGCTCATAGCTCTTCCCAAGGAGGGATCCGCCCACCTCTCTAACAGCAGTTCTGGCCCTGCTCCTCACCCCACATCGTAGTTGGAGCCCAGAGTGCCCCTGCTCCACCACACTGCCTTTCTGCAGAACCACTGCTCAGGCTGAACCGGCCTCCTTGCTCTGGCGACCCTCCAGCCTCCCTGGGGACCCCAATTCAGCACCATCTCCTCTAGGGGGCTTCCAGGACTCCTTCCTTACTCCCTTGTCATCCACTTGAGTTAACTGCTTTTCATTAGCGCCTTGAGCGCACGCCTATCCGAACACAGCGGTACGTCCCAGAGTTACTGATCACTCACACATTTCCGCACTACACCAAAAGATCTCAGGCAGGGACTGTGTGTTTTCTCTTTTCACATACCTAACACTTAGCTCATCATAAATATGGAAAAACTGTCTAAGTGAGTCAATTGTTCATGTATATAAAGCATAGAGTATGTAGATACTGAATTACATACAAATTAATGTTTCCTGCTATCTGTATGTTTACTCATTTGCGTGTGTGTGTGTGTGTGATCTCTTTTTTCATTTGCTAACTGGTGTAAACCACTTTTCACTTCAACTGGCAAAAAAATTGGACCCGTAATCAGGATTTGCTCTAACTTGGAAAGTCCTTTTCATCTTTGGTTTTAATTTCCTCACTGATAAAACAGAAGGTTTGACTGGATATTCACTAAAGGTCCTTCTAATGCTGATATTTGCAAAAGCTTTTATTCTATTTTTATATAAAACTGCCTCCTATCAATAAAACTACCCTTAAAAATAAAAAAATAAAACCACCCTTAATTAGAATACAGCCGTCAGAGCCATTATCTCATTTGATCTTCACAATATCAACACAGTACAGCAAGAGAGAAGATAGTCATTGTGATGGGGTGAGTAGAATTCGGCGATTAGCCTATTTTAAGCATTTTACCTTAATCAAAACGATTTACTCTAGCACTAAATTTCTGAAATATTTATTTCTGCAGCACGGGATGCGTTTCTAATTCTTTGAGCTGTCAGAGCTGTACTCAGGACAGAAAACATGTTCAGAAGGCAATGCTTGCCTTTTCTCACTTGGCGTCTGGAGAACCTCTCCTCCAGCACAAGCCGGGGCTTCCTCTGCACTCGCAGCTGGTGAAAGGTGGCCTGTGGACCCCGGGGGTCCTCAAGACCCTTCTAGGCTCACAAAGTCGACATGATTTTATAATAATACTAACATGTCGATTGCCCTTTGCACTGCATTGATACCCACTGACTCAGCCAGAGTCGTGGTGGGTGACCCCGCTAAACGTGAATCAGGCAGGGGCGTCGCCCCGCACCCGCGGCTTTGTGCCGCCCGCACCGCTTGCACCCCCGGTTTAGAAAAAAGAAAAACAAGTTTTACTTAACAAATGGCTCGGTGAAGTAGCAAAGTCATTTATTTTATTAATTTGTTATTATTTTATTGAATTGTACCTTTATTGAATCTCCACCCATAAGTACTTTTCGTATCTTTTTCAGGGTTTTTGTGACTGAATTCGGAGGTTCTCCTAAAACATTTTGTGACCCAAAATATGATAGTCATCTTGAGGAAGAGTACTCGTGCCATTATTTGATTTGTGACCCGCAGTCTCACTTTTTTTGAGGAATGCCATTTTGGTGAGGATGACTGAGAAACTATGCTCATTCAAACCTATGTTATGTGGCAGACATTTTCTCAAAAATAAGCAGAGTGGGCCTGCCGCTTCATGGAAAACAACCCTGTCGTATTCGTTGCCGACAATAAAACTTACACATTTAGGCAAGAAACAGAATCTGGAAAAACAGAATGAGCTTGACAACTTCTCAGTATTTTTCTGGTGAGGTGGATGGTGACTTGGATGAAGACTCTTTTTTTTTTTATTTTTAAAAGCATGTTTTTATTTTTCATATTTTTCTGAGAATAGCTGACACAGTGTTACAGTTTCAGCAGTACAACCTAGTGATTCAAGTTCTCTGTGCTGTGCTCACCGCAAGTGTAGCTACCGTCTGTCACCATGCAATGCTACTACAATGTCATTGACTATATTCCTTTTGCTGCACCTTTTATTTTCATCACTTAGATGAATATATGTTTTTGATATCGTAAAAAGAAATGTATCAGAAGATCTGCATAACCAAGGAAACCAGTATTTTCCAAATGGCTAACGCATGATGGGGCCAAGTCAAGCATGGGGTAGCTCCTTTCCAAGGGGAAGGTAGACCGATGGATTTTACATCACGGAGTATGAGAAGTTCATTGATACATTTTCAGAGTCTACATTTCAACTAAACTTTGTCAAATGTTGATGTAGCACCAAAGAAGATTCACAATTACCTGGAAAGCTATTGAATTCTCCTTCTCCTTTCTAATTACATTACTATGTGAGACTAAGTTTTCTTCCTACACTTCACCCAAAACAATACATTGCAAAAGGCTGAATGTAGAAGTGGCTGGAAGACTCCAGTTATCTTCTACCAAGCTAGATATCAAAGAGAATTGCAAAAATAAGCTACAGTTTTTTAATAAGAAATGTAATTTATGTTAACATGAAGTTGTTTTTATTTTTTAATTAATTAATCAGTATATATTTTAAATGATTCTCCATTTCAATTTTGAATATACCAACATCAAATATTGTATTAAATATTAAATATCAATACACGTAACCCAGCTAAGGAAAAATTTCTCGGGGGTACTCAATAATTTTAAGAGTTTAAACTCTGAAAATCACTGCTTTGTACTAGGAGGCTTAGCTGTAAGACCAGACCATTTCTTTGTTTAAAATATCTGAAGCGGGGCGCCTGGATGGCTCAGTGGGTTAAAGCCTCTGCCTTCGGCTCAGGTCATGATCTCAGGGTCCTGGGATTGAGCCCCGCATCGGGCTCTCAGCTCAGCAGGGAGCCTGCTTCCCCCTCTCTCTCTGCCTGCCTCTCTGCCTACTTGTGATCTCTCTCTGTCAAATAAATAAATAAAATCTTCAAAATAATAATAATAATAAAACTTAAAAAATAAAACTCTTTAAAATATCTGAAGCAATGCACTCCCCATGAGAATTACCTCTTAGTTTCTTAGCCTGAATTCGAGATGGATTTTAAATCCATGGCAGTGTTAAAAGCAGTCTAGCCAATGTCAGTGATAGTTGGTATGTGAGCTGCACGTTAAACCACTTGAAACGGTTCTGAGATTAGCAGTGATATGTTTAATGCAGCGCAGGAAAATTTTTGTTTGTTTAAGGACCCACTGTTGGGAGAGAGTCTCAGCCCTCAGTGTCAGGGAGAACTGTGCTTTTTCCCGAGTGACTGGTACACTCTGACCATCCATGGAACATTTTCCTCCCTTTTCTTGGGCTGCTCGGCAGCCCAAAGTTACATTCTGAGCTCAGCCTTGCTCCCAGATGGAAACATATTTACTTGCAACTTGTTAAATTGACTTGTACTAAGCTCCCCCACCCCCACCTTGGTTCCATTTTGCTCTAATTATCTTGGATTTCTCCATCTGAATTTTTGTGAGTTATTTCGAAAAGCGGCCTCCAGTTCTTCCGCCAAATAAAGGTCAAGCATGTAAACCTAAGTGCCCTCAGCCAGCAGGGACGCCGTACTTTGCTCTCCTCCATGTACCGGACCCCAGCTCCTTTCTAAGCAGCAGGAGGCCTGTCTGGGGTTTCTTTGTTATGTCCTTTGATTCATCTGCAGAGGAGAGGCGGGGTAGTGAGGGAAGCAGCATAGCAGAGCCTTATGAAAATCGGGCTCTCCATCGAACCTTCGCCAAGAGCGGACATGTGAGCCAGACCCAGAGGCCGCAGAACAGGAAAGTAGCCAGCAGGCAAGCCGGTGGGTAGGAGGAGGGGGAAGGCCAGCCCCCAGGCCTCCAGGAGGAATCTGCTCCTCTAATGAAAGGGCCCTTCTTTCCAGGGGATTATAAGAATATTCATGACCCTTGAGATCAGCAGGTGAGGCTCAGCCCTCCCTACTCATCCTTTGGGCAAATAGTCCAGAAAGCCGAGGTTGCTGGGCCGAGAAAGGAACAGTGGGAGTTGGTAGCTTTTCCTGCCTCCCTAGGCCCCCGACCCCCTTTATTTTCAGAGGGGGGGCAGGGTGGGGGGCACTTGTCCTGAGGTGAAGCAAGGACTGTGTCTTTCATTTCTAAAGAGCAGGCAGCGAGGCCGAGGCAGAAGTCCCGTGACATGACTTGAGACACAAAATGGTATCTTAGCATCGAAGACCCCCTTTGACAAGAAGAAGAAAAGCCCTTTTCTTCCCAGCCCGGATTAGGCGAGGAGGGAATTCTCCCGAACATGTGTGCATTGTTTCGTGGAGGGCAGCCAGGCTGGCCCGGGGCTTGCCTCCCAAAGTCAGCCCAAGGAAGCTTGTCCCCGTGTAATTAAAAGGGAAGGCAAACAGCAGGGAGGCTTGTTCCGCTGCCGCCCACCAAAGTGGGGTCCCGGGGGGCCAGTGTGGCCCAGGAAATTGGCTAAATTAATGGTTATTGGAGGCCTCGCTGAATGTGTGGGCCCTGGAGGCAGAGAGAGGGCAGGCCAGGCAGTGTCCTCAGAGCTCTTCTGATCAAACGGGAAAAAGAGCCATTCTCAGAGAGCCGAGATGTCTCAGCAACTTGCCACCTGACCGCGCAGCAAGCTGCCCTGGGGACAGGCACCTGCAGCGAGGGGTCAG
>CM053603.1:121988270-122006389 GCA_028646535.1 Procyon lotor
CAGAGGGGAAAGAAAATTGTTCTAATTGCCCTTTCCTGAAAACTTCAGTTCAAGGCTGTGAACTTCATGCCTCGTGTGCCCGGCTGCCTCCCCTGCATTCATGCAGGGCTGCAGGCGATCGGAAAGGCCTGACTCCCCGCTGCGGTACAGGGGGAAGGTAGCAGTGACGACAGCCGGGAAGCCACACAGGGCTGAGTCTCCAAACCCGCGGCCCCCAGCTTCCTGCCGAGGGCCACGCAGGGCTGGGGCCCCTGCTTTTCCTGGTAAGTGGAGGATCTAAGTCAATATGGCAGAGTGGACATGGCTCGTCTGACTCCGCAAATATTGGACCAAAGACGCGAGGACGGCCATGCTGTTGACAGTTCCGAGATGGTGGCATTGTTGTCTTTGTCACCATGAAGTGCAGCGCGGGGGAGCCCAGCCTAACACCCTGTGTACACAGAAGGGCTGGTGTGCTCGGAGGCCCCTGTGTTTGCTCTGCCAATACATGCGGGCGGCCGGGCCTTGCAGCCTCCCACTGCGGAGGGACAGCCGGGGGCGTGAGCCGTGCCCGCCCTCTCCTGCCTGCCTCCCTGGGGAGGGGTGCAGACCACAGCATCCAAGACACCGGCTTCCTTTCCTTGCTTTTCAGTTCGTTTTAAAAAAAAGTTTGCAGCGGAATGTACACACGTCATCTGGACAGCTTCATGGATGGTCAAGAACCCGAACATTCCCAGCTTTGCCCGAGCCCCCCTGCGACCCTCCCAGGCATCACTTCCTGCAAGACTGCCCCTCACCTGACTTCTAGCATGCGGTAGTTCCCCCTGTGTCAAGCCGCGTGGTTTTGAAAACTTGCCCGTGGCATCTGAAGCCAGCCTGCGATGCATCTGTCCAGCAGGCATGGATACCGCACAGTCTGGCACCGATGGCTCGAAGCTCTGTCCTGACCTAGGCAAGTCCCCTCCCTGCTCCGGCGTCGGGGTGGGCTCTGGAAAAGGACAGAGTTGGTCTCAGGTCCCCGGGGGCCCTACCACTAACAGTGGTTCCTGGCTCCACTCGACTGCCTCGAGCAGGAGGAGGCTGACCACAGGACTGTCTAAGCCAAGGGCAGTGCACAGGCTCGGGTGTTACGTCCCCAGGGAGGTGGCAGGGGCCCAGCCCACCATGCTCCACTGTACCTCCATGCCACCTCCATATCTTCCGTACCACCATCCAGAAACATCAGAAGACGGTTGTTTATGGATTGCCTCCACGCCCCCCGAATACACCGGAGTCATTCCAGTCCGGAATCTGACCCATTTTTCTGCCTGAAAACCCTCCCAGGCCAACTGGGAGAGGGAAGGGGGAACCTCCCTCTAACTATGCTCTGCTCCATGATACCCCAGTCCTTTTGCATTCCTAAAGCAAATTGGGGGTTGGGAAATGAGAGGTAGCTTAAAATGGGTGATTAAAAAAGCATGCCAGAGCTAGGGGTTCAACTACCTCACTCAACGGGGGAAACTGAGGCCCAGAAAGGGAGGGACTTCCTTGAGACTATGTGGAGAGTGTCTGGACTCCAGTCTGGACCCTCCAGTTTGCCATATCCAGTCCTAAAATGCTTTTAAAGAACTTCATTGCTAATGTCAAGGGACACACACACACACACGCACACACACACCCCACCACCAACGACTGTTCCCATCATGAGAATTCTCCATGTCACCTACTCCTGCGGGCGTTCACATCGCCTCCACCCCCATCCCCACCCCCACCGAGGGCTCTTCCGGAATCCGCGCTTCCCGTGGTCACAACCCCGCGTCCTACTCCTGGGAGTTCTGCGTTTGTGATTACATCCTTGGCCAAGAAGCTGGCGTGGAAATGCCACGCTCCAGAGAGACTTCTGTCGCCGAGGCAGCGGGCAGAGCCTCTGGATCTCCCTCCTGTCTGAATCCAGAGTTCGGCTCCCTCTCTCCTGAGCATGCGCGGTAGACCTGCTATTGCCAGATTGTCAGGACACACCGCATGCACACCAGAGGCAGAAGGGCCCGGCAGAGACCGCCAGCGCAGGGACCTCCGTGGGGGGGCCCAGGTCCTACAGCCCCTGCAATCTTGGAAACATTCCCCTTGTCTCGAGGCCTTTGCTTCACTTCCCTCCAAGACACACACCAGCAACCCCGCCAGACCTCATCACTGGACTCGCTAAAAGCTGGGGTCTGGGGGCGAGGCTAAGGTGCTGTGTCTACACAGGTGCACAAGAATACCTGGGAAGCTCTGGGGGCTCTGCGGCCTTGGGAGGAGCCTGCTCCAGGCGTGTGGCTTCGTGCCATTCAGGTCCTCCTCCTGGCCTGGAGAGACATCGGGGAACAAGACGTGCACACCCCCGCTCAAGAGGCTCACACCATTTGGTAGGGGCTGAACTTGAAGAAGAGAGTAATAATCCTGGATCACAAGCAAAAAAACAAAACAAAACAAAAAAAAAAAAAACAAAACACTTTAGACAACCAGCACTCCGAAAAGGAGCCAAAAGAGCAGATCCAACCTCGGTGGGCTTTGTGGAGGAGGTGGCATGTGAGCTGAGCTTGAAGAACATCCTTCAAAAAATGAACATTTGATGAATGTTCATTCATCAAAAAATGAACCAAGGGAAAATATGTTTTCCCTTGGGCATAGTAAGCTCTTACTTCCTCATTGGGAAGCCTGGGGAAGTTTGTAGTGAAAATGCACTTCAAGGGGTTTCTGGCACACGACAGGTGCCTGCTAGACATCACACGGGGAGTTAGGTGGCCGCAGCTGGGCCAGTGTGAGGAGCCCAGTCTGCGTCCTTGTCTGGGGAAGAAGGCTGGGCGATGAGTCACATTCGGGTGACACTGCGACAAGCTGAGTTTATGTGTTTGTCCTGAAGGTGATGAGGAGCCACTGAAGAATTTTGAAAAGCAAGAGACATAATCAGAATTGCTTCATCAGAAGGTCATTTTGACCACAGTCATGGAGTGGAGGGTGGCTTCATAAGCGAGGAGCTGGAGTTCAGGGTAAAGGTGGAGGCTGGGTGACCTTTATGAGTCTTCACCATGGTCCAGGTGTGAAGTGACAGCGGTCACAGCCTGACCCTGGCAGTGAGAATGAAGCTGAGGGGACCAACATGGGCATGTCCTCCCTCAGGGCTGGTGCGGGGGAGGGGAGGGGTGTGGGTGTGGCCAGCACTTGAATGGTTCCCAGAGAGAGCCATCAGGAAGTCCACCCTAGAAGTGGGCAAGGGCAGCAGATGGGCCAGGTTAGCAACAACTGTACTTGGCCACGTCCTGGTTCTGGCCCGGACTTGGCCTTGGTTCCAGAGACAAGGTTCAGAGCTCCAGCTTGCAGAGCTGAGATGAACTCAAGCTCCCAAAGCCTGGCTTTAGGCTCTTTGGTGGGCAGCATGCCTTCCACTGAGCACCCGTGTCTCAGCACCATATTTCTTACAATCATCTGGTGAGGTATGCCTTATTGTGCCCATTTCAGATGAGAAAGCTGAGGCTCAGAAAGGTCAAGTCAAATACAGGGTAGAAATAGAACTATAGTTCAGGTCCCGTGATTCCCTGACCAGGGTTCTTTCCAGAGCACACCTCTGCCAGTGTTCAGCACAGAGGAAACCCAAGATCATACCGGACCATATGGAAAGAGATGTAAGAGTTGTTTTTTTTTTTTAAAACAATATTTATTGGTTTTTTAAAAGAAATAATTACAAAGACTATATATATTTTTTAGATTTTATTTATCTGAGAGAGAAAGAGCATGCATGCATGCATGCATGTGCGAAAGAGACAGAGAGAGAGTGAGCAAAAGCAGTGGGGAGGGGCAGAGAGAAGGCGAAGCAGACTCCCCGCTGAACAGGACCCTGAGATCATGACCTGAGCCGAAGACAGCTGCTTAACCAACTGAGCCACCCACACAACCCACAAAGATTATATTCTTAAATTGTTATTTTTAAAATAATTTCAAAGTTACAGAAAAATTATAAGAAATGTGACAAGTATTTCATGTACATTTCACCCAGAATCCTCTGTTGTTAAAAGGTTAACATAGTTGCTTATATATTGCCTTTGAATTCAGGTATTTAGATGATTATCATTTAATGTGATTATTGGTAAGTTGGTCTTAAATCTGTCATCTTGTCATTTTATGTTTGTCATCTTGATATTTTCTACTTGTCTGATTGATGTTTGGTTCCCCTTTTTCTCCTTTTGGAATAATTGAATATATTTTATGATTCCATTTTATCTCCTTTGTCAACATATTAGCTATATCTCTTTGTTTTGATTTTTTTTTCTTTGTTTTGCTTTTTAATGTTAGCTTTGGATTCACGATGTAAATCTGTAGCTTAAATAATATTATACTTCACATATAACATAAGAACCTTAGAGAGAACACTTCCTTTTTGTGCTCTCTCTCTCAACTTTGTGCTATTCCTTTTACTTCAACATATGTTACAAATTCCCCAGTACATGGCTGTTATTTTGCATTCAGAGCTTTTTTTAAAAAAAGGATCTTTCAAAGGGATTTACATAATTTTTAAAAATCATATGCCCTTACCCCTGTTTGGCCATTTCTTGTGCTCACCATTCTTTTCTGTAGATCTAGATGTCCACCTGGTATCATTTTTAATGGCTTTCCTTTAATATTCCATATAGTGTAGGCCTGCTGAGGATGAGCCCTTTAAGCATTCATGTGTCTCATGAAGTCTACTTCACCTTCCTTTTTTTTTTTTAAGATTTTATTTATTTATTTGACAGAGAGAGATCACAAGTAGGCAGAGAGGCAGGCAGAGAGAGGGGGAGAGGCAGGCTCCCTGCTGAGCAGAGAGCCCGATGCAGGGCTTGATCCCAGGACCCTGAGATCATGACCTGAGCTGAAGGCAGAGGCTTTAACCCACTTTAACCCAGGCGCCCCTTCCCCTTCCTTTTTGAAAGATATTTTCTCTGGGTATAGAATTCTAAGTTGGTTTTCTTTTTTCAGAACTTTAATGATGTTTCTCCATCTTCTGACTTGCATTGTTTTCTAGGTGAAGTATGCTGTCATTCTTGTTCCTTTTTTTACACACTGTGCCTTTTTTTCTATTTGCTTTTATTTTATTTTTTTTCTTTTTAGCACTGGTTTTAAGCTATTTGATTAGGATATACCTTATACTTTTCTTCATATTTCTTATTCTTGGGGGTTTACTGACTTTCTTGGATCTGGGGGTTTTGTTTGTTTTATTAAATGTACAAAAACTTTAGCTATTACTTTTTCAGTATTTTCTTGAGTGCCCTCTCCTCTTCTTCTGTGACCCAATTACATATATTAAGCCACTTGGAGCTATCTTGTAATTCATTGATTGTCTGTTTATTTTTCCTGTTCTCTTTTTATCTCTGGGTTTTATTTTGGCTCTCATTTGGTGTTCTGTTGCTGTGTCATCGAATTCACTAATCTTCTCCTCTGTAGTCATAAGTCTGCTCTTAATTCCATCCAGGGCATTTTTCACATCAGATCCAGGATGATGGAAACTTGGGGTGGTGAACAGAGAACATAATGCCTGCATCTGGAGAAATCACAGAAGATTTCATGGAAGAGGTGGCATTTGAGATCAGCCTCAAGTGATAGGGAATAAGGGTATTTTAGGAAGAAATGATGCAAAGAGAAACAGAAGCACTCATCACCAGCAGATAGACCAGCAGAAAGCAAGGCACAGAGGTCAGGAAGGGTCCTGCTGGCGTGGACACCAGCTACCTGGAGTATGCTGGAAGGACAGGAAACGGGCTGGCATGTGAGTGAGGAGAGCCTTGAATGGCAGAGTGACTCTTACACATTTTTAGAAGAAAAAACATTAGGCTGGGATTGCAATAAACATCCTGCCATAAAGCTCAAAACCAAATCAAACAAAACCAGAATTCCTTAGGCAGGTGGAGTTACAGATTCCTTGCATCAGGGTCATTTCCTCTGCTTGGTAATAAGCTCTCACATCAGAAACAGGAGAGTTGAACATTACTTCTTTACAGTTTTGTACGCTTGATCTCTAAGGTCTCTTTTTGCTCTAAATGTGCACAAGTCCATGAGTCAACATAATTTTAGTAGCATTGGGAGTCACTTTTTGTGTTTGGGCAGGAGAGTGACGTGCTTTTAAGGAGATGATTACTTGAGTGGTTATGAACAGGCCCTGTAAGTTTTCATTATATTCTTGCACAGGGAGACTTAGAGGGAAGGTGCTATTCGCATAAATGAGAGTATGTGTTTTTCCCACTTGCTGAAGAAGTGAGGATGAAGAGAGGCTCAGTCAGAGAGAAGTAGCATGAAGGAAGTGTTTTTGAAGGTCTATTTTGCAATCAAGTAAACATCAAATGATGGCTTCATGGGGTGAATATAGTCCAAAAATGTTTCAGTGGGAAATCCCAGCTGAAGGCTGAGACACCATTTATGACCCAGCTAACTTCTCCTAGCTCTATTGCTGTAGCAAGAATTATAGCAGTCATGGATTCTAGTTCTTACTCTGTCATAAATGAGATTCTGGTACCAATATGAGTCTTGGTTGCTTCATCTATAAAGTAGTAAGAATAATGCCAAACTCAAAGATTTTTGGTAAAATCCAAATATGATTAGCAAGTAACTAAAAATAGGGGTTTCATCAATATCCCAGCAGTTTAAAAAAATTTTTTTAAGTAAGCTCTATGCCCAGTTTGGGGCTTGAACTCATCACCCCAAGATCAAGAGTTGCATGCCTTACTGGCTTGAGCTAGTCAGATACCCCATGGCAGAACTTTTAGTAGAAGTTGACAAACTGATTTCTAAAATTCATATGGCTGTGCCAAGGACTTAAAAACCAAAACAAATTTGCAAAGAAGAATAAATCAGAACAAGATGATCAATATTTGATTTCAAGACTTAGTCAAGTCTTTACGTAAAGTAAGTGGGGCCAGCAGGATATTGGCTTGAAGATGGACAAATAGGTCAATGGAACAGAATAGAATACGGAAATAAACCCATACATATATGGATACCTGATTTTTGACAGATGTTCAACAACAATTCAATGAAGAAAGGATTTTTTCCAACAAATGTTGCTAAAACGATTGCATATGCAAAAAAAAAGCTTTAATTCACCATATATAAAAAAAAATGAAATGGATCATGGGCATAAATGTAAGAACTATAACTATGAAACTTCTAGAAGAAAACATAGGGGAAAAAAAACCTTTGTAACCTTAAATTAGGCAACCATATATTAGATGCTACAACTAAAGTATCATCCATAAAAGGACAAATTGATAAGTTGGACATCAACAAATTTTAAAACTTTTGCTCTTCAAAAGACAAACCACAGACTGGGAAAAACTATTTATAAATCCTATATCTGATAAAGATCTTTTATTTAGAATATATAAAGAACTCTCAAAACTCAATTGTAAGAACTCAAACAACCCAGTAAAAATAAGGGCAATAGATTTGAATGGACATTTCAGCAAAGAAGATGTGTGATGGCAAATAAGCACATGGAGAGATGAGTTTCCACTACACAGCCCACCTACTAGAAATGGTAAAATTAAAGACTGATCCTACCAAGTGTTGATAAAGGTGTGAAGCAATTGGAATCTTCATACACTCTTGGTGGAAATGTAAGATACTACAACCACTTTGGAAAACAGTTGGCCCATTCTTAAATGTTTAAATGTATAACCTACCATGTGATCTGGTCATTCTATTTATTCCTAGGTTTCTACCCAAGATAAATGAAAGTATGTGTCTATACAAGACTTGTTTTTTTTATTAATTTTTTAGGATTTTATTTACTTATTTGAGGGAGAGAGAACGAGCAGATGAGGGGCAGAAGGAGAAGGAAAAGCAGACTCTACACCAAGCAGGAAGCCTGATGCGAGGCTCCATTCCAGGACCCTGGGATCATGATCTGAGCCCAATGCAGATATTTAATCCACTGAGCTGCCCAGGTGCCCCATCTATACAAGATTTGTACACAGATATTTATGATAGCTTCATTTCTAAGAGTCAGAAACTGGACATAACCCCAATGCCCACCAACAGAGAAATGTATAAACAAACGTTGGTACATCTATGCAATGGAATAGTACTTGACCATCAAAAGGAACAGATTGGTGATCTATGCAACAACATGGGTGAGTCTTAAAATGATTATGCCAAGGAAAGAAGTCACATTAAAAAAAAGTACATAGGATATGGTTCTAGGAATCATATAGGAATTGTAAACTAATTATAGTAAGAATAGATCTGTGGTTGCTTCGGGATAGGATAAAGGTACTACAAAGAGGCACAAAGGCACTCTGGGGAAATGAATATATTCACCACCTTGAGTGATAATGGTCTCACGTATGGTGAAAACGATCAGCTCTCCACTTTAACTCTGTGACGTACATCGTTTGTCAGTTATACACGAATAAAGAAAAAGACTATAGACTTCTCTGTTGCACAGACATGGATTTAAATCCTAGTTTACCACTTACAGACCATGGGACCGTAGGCAAGTCACTTAACCTCTTCGAAGCTCAGCACTGTCATCTTTGTAATATTCCTACCTTCTTTGTAAGACTGTTGGGAACCTAGAGTGAAATGATAAATATTAATTGTTTAATGGAATGCCTGGGACATAGTAGTTGCTAAATACATATTAATTTGTTAAAGCGCTTCCCATATCACCTGGCATTTGGTAAGTGCCTCATAACTTTTCTCCACTGAACCCTCTGTGTTTTGTCATGACACAGTCTTGGCACTCTAGACAAAGAGGGGTCACTAGCTGCACCAGGCAGAAAAAGGCAGCCTCAGAGCGAGACAGCTCGGCCGAGTTTTGATCTCCCATCTTGCTCCCCAGTGAATCTGGTTGATGTTGGCACCATCAGGCAGGTGAGGGCTGGCAGCCACTGTCCCTTGGGTTGTGACTTACCCTAAGAGGGGCCTGGCACAGCAGAGAGCTGGGCTCTCCGTATCTCCTGGGCTTCATGGAACTTTCCACGTCCACAAAGTGCCAGGCAGCCAAGTTTGTGAGCCTCGGCCCTCCCTCCAGGGTGGAGCAAGCATTTTGGAGGAGGGTGACCCTATTGTCCAGGAGGTTTCTTTGGCCACAAAGGCCCTGCTGAAGGCTCCACATCCCTGGAACAGAACTGGGGCTAGAACTTTCAAGAGTGAACAAGGCCTGCTCTGTGGGGCCATAGCAGCCGAAACTTGAGCAGGGATGGCAGAGACCCAGCCCCGCTGCTAACTTACTCTGGCCCCAAAGATGTCCCCCTCCAGTTAACCTTTCGCTTCTGAGTTCTTTGACGAAGCGCTGCTGAACGGTGCCGCAGAGCTGGGAGGTGTGGTCCAGAGGGCGGTGGCCGGTGTGGTGAGCAGGTTTCAGACCCTCCAGAAATAAAGGAAGATTGTTCAGCTTCTCGTGGAAGGTTTGCTATCTGCCTGCGAGTCAGTGACCCTGCCAGTATTTAAGTATCACATCAGAACCATGAATGAGGACCAGTGGGCAGGGAGCTGAGCTCTGAAGCCCAAATACCGTCAAAAGCGTATCCGTATGCATTATCTGCAGCGTGGGGTTTGGGGAATTCTGGAAAGAAGGTGGCTTACATAGCCCTCTGTTTACCAAACCTACTGCTAGGACCCATTCGTAACCTCGCACCAAGCCCATGAGGTTCAGATCATCTCTAGATGAGGCAATGGAAGCACAGGATATATTCGAGCTTTGGAGTCAAAAGAATCTTGTTTCGTTCATTCATTCAACAAACACCTAAAATTGCATGGCATGGGCAGGGTGCGGGGGCTACAGCAGTGAACACAATGCTGTCTTACCCTCAGGTTCTTTGCAGCAGAGTGACTTAGTTCCATTGTGTCTCCTTGTGTAGCCTCGAGCAAGGTACTGACCTCTCCTGGACCCCAGCTCCTATCTCTGATACATGGGATTATAACTCTTTGGAAGGATTCCCCGTAAAGGTGAAGTGGAGTTAAATGAGCGGATGTATGTCCTAGCCTCGGGGTCTAGCAAAGACCACACATTTCCCAAATCCATCCATGGTAGCTATCAGTGATGAGCAGGGTTGGGTCCAGGCTGGGCTCGTCTTGCCATGGGACCTGCATCAGATGGGAAGAGCCAAGGCAAGGCGTGAATAGAGGCAGCTGGAAACTTCCTGGGATGGGGGAAGACCCTTCCCAACCTTTCGCAAATGGGCTTTCCTGAAGGCACTGTGTACATTTGAGTCACTCACATTCATCCCACATGTGGATTTACTAGTATCTTCCATGGGCCAGATGCTGGGCATATGAGGTTGCCATGATCCTTTTCAAGGAATGTATAGTCCAGTGTGGGAGACCCACAAGCTGCAGGCAGCTTTGATGCTGTGTATGGAGGGGGGTGCCTTGGGGTAATAGTATGACCCACTCACGGTGTCACGGACGCTGCTTCGTGGCCTGCCTTCCTCCCCCACCAGAAGGTCATCTGCAGAGGCCTCTTCTTCTGGGGGTAGAGGGTGGAGTCTGAATGCACTCTCTCCTCGCTGTTGCCACAACCCTGCCAGGCTACTATGGCCACCCGCTCATGGTGGCCCTCTCCATTGTCTCCATCCTCCAACACACCCTGTCAGAGTCACTGCACTTAGACAGAGCTCACAGCACGTCACCTCTTGGCTCAAAAATCCTCGAGGGCTTTCCTAATACTACTGTGAAGCCTCTACTAACATAGCTCAACCTGCTCGTCCAGACGCACCTTGTGTGTCCTCTTGGTTCCAATAAAACTAGACTCCGTTTTCCATTCACACCTGCGTGGTTCCCTTCCCTGATGTCCTCCGGCCCTGCCCCGCCTCCGGCAGCAGGGAGACTGTAATTTTACATAGAGATCCTTCCACAGGCTTAATGTTATTATATAAATCAAAAACTTGGGATTTTTTGAAAATAGAAAATACTGAACGATTTTGAATGCACACGATCCCCGATAGATCCTTAGATAGATCCTTCATAGGAAAAACGAAACAAAAACCAAAAAAACAAAAAAACTCTGAACAAACCATTTCCTTATTCCTGCTATAAACCAGCGTCACACTTGGAGGAACCCTCTTTGCAGCCACACAAATGGCACGTGACGCCTGTGGCCAGCTTCTGCATTCTTTATGGACTGGCAGCTTCGGACAGCTTTTCCCAGCTGGAGGCTGGGCCGCCTCGGGCGGGCATGGGCTCCCCGGTCGCTGGGAACATGACCCAGTCCTCAGGAGCAGTCAGTGCTGGCTAAGTGCAAGCCAGGAGCAGAGACCTGAGGGCATGTGCAAAGGACGGTTCCTCTGCGGCGCCCAGAGTGACTGTCCTCCGGGGCAGGGAGGGCCCCCCAAAGCCCTGGAAGGAGCTATTGAGATTCAATTGTGCAGACCCACGTGGCTGATGGGAGGGACAGGAGAGCGGCTCTAAGGGGCTGCTCTTTCCTTTCTTCCCTTTCTTTTCTCTCTCTCACTTTTTTTCCCCCTCTGACTGATGGGATAAAGAGAAGTGATGCGTCTGCCCGTCGCAGCCTGGGGACTTTCTTAGGGTTCTCTGTGTGGTGTTATTTGAAAAAAGACAAAACTCCCACACAAAACACAGTTGCATTGACACAAAAGTCCAGCTCCACGGTTGAAATCTCCCATTCCATTCCCAGGGACGAGTTTCCCAGATGAACCCCGGCTTATCTGTGCAGACAATGGGGTCCCCGGGGAGCTGCACGTGATGGGGGCTGGGAGTGAGGGGCCAGTCAGGTCAGTGGGAGGGGAGGCTCTCCCGGGCTGCCCACTGGGTCCCTGTGACCTCCCCCACAGCCCTGTGCACAGGACAATGTGAGTTTCCTATTTTTAGCCTACATCTCCTGTGTTCAAGCCTGACCTTGAATGCGCAGAGGATCAAGGCCCAGGGCTCGTCTGTGTTAGCTTTGGACATCATTTTCTACTTGCTTATCTTGTCTGCATCCCCCGTTGAGATTGCCAGCCTGGCACCCAGCACAGAAGCTGGCCCAAGGGCTCATTTTGCTGAACGAACACGTATGGGTGTGTGCACGTATGTATCTTCTCATATATCCCTAAAAGTTTATAGAGATTCCTAAGAAAAGGATATCCCTCAGCTGCTGGAAGTGGGAAAACAAGTAGAAACCTGCATCGGGACCTAAAAAGGACACTTTCAGACCTGGAGGAACCTATGCGAGCCTCCGGGCAAAGCTTTGGCTGAATTAAAAGAAAGCCGTGGCGACTCCTACCTGGATTATTATATTAACCTGGTAACTGGGTGCAGCCGAATTGGGGAGCCGCACTGACACGCCTGAGGCTGTCATGGAAAAATGGAACATTTTCTTGCTTTTGATGCTTGGTAAAGCAGCGGCCTCTCCCTGGGATAAAATCTCACATGGATAGGATAAAATCACCTGGAGCGCCTGGGTCTGGGGACATGGGCCTTTTGAAAGTCAAAGTGTGGGATTTGGAGGCACAGGAGAGCGGAACAAAGACTGGAAATTTCCTTCAGTCCCTTGTCCCATGGATGTGGAAATGAAAGCCCCAAAAGAACCCCATCTTAGGAGAAAGAATTGATAACCTCTTCTCCATCTTCTCAGAGTAGAGTCCCCATGAGCAGCGAGGGGATGCCTGGACCATCCTTGCCTTGAACTTCAAGATACCGAGGGTTGGGGCCAGTGGGCAAAGTGTAGGCACAGGAATGGTCTAGTGACTGGTTCCAGTCTCTCCTTCCCTCTTTTTCTCCCTTTCCCCCCTCCCTCCCTCTTAGTCTCTTTCTGACTCTGTCTCTCTCTCCCTGTCTCTGTTTCTTATAAATGACACGGCCAGGTGAGGCTGCCAAGGTCCATGACCTACCTCCTTCATTTGGCCGCACCCCTGCCCTTCTTCAAAGTATGGCTTCAGGGCTCTAAGGCACCTGTGTGCAGGCCTGACCATCCCTTTGTCCTTGTTTTCAGAGCCTCTGCTGAGCCTATCAGCAGGCCCTCTGAAGCTCTGAGCAGAGGGACCGGCTCGCAGCGGGACCTTCCTCTTACTTCCAGCTGGACCCTCACACTCAGCTTTGATGGTCTGTGGCCCCGGGCAGGAGGCACAGGCCTCGTGCTTGTGTTTGGGGCTGTGCCGGTGCTGGAATCCCAATAGTTCTCTGTTCTGTCGAGCTTTTCTTTCACTTCCTCCTGCTCAAATAGATTTCTCTGCCCCCTGCTATTGAAGGAGGGCAGGTATTTGAAAGGGGCAGCAGAACTGGTCCAAGAACAAAGGTGGGAGGAAATGAGGAAGCTTCTAGGGACCAGTGGGGGTAGGGCGGTGGGTGGGCAGAAAGACCCTCCAGTGAGGATTTGGGAGAATATAGACCAACCTCTGCCCCCAGTGAGCTGTGCAACCTTAAGGAGGTTCCTTTCTTCTCCTTGTCTCAGCTTCTCATCTGTAAAATGGGAATCAGTCCTACCACACGGCTTATTTTAAGATTAAACAAAATAAAGAAGATGGTGGAGTTTTGCACCCTCACGTGGCTCGGGTCTGCAAACTTCCATGGACCCACAGAGACTTCTCTGGCAGAAACAATGCTAACAGACAAGGTGAGCATTCTCTCTATGCTAATGAAGTGGTTACATAATACTATTCCAAGCCTCCCCTCCCTTAGTGGCTTCAGGGAGGAAACCCGATTCCCCCTGTGGCTGGGTAGAGCAGGTGCAGAGGGGAGATCTGGCCATCAGGAGGAAAACAGGAGGCTCCCAGGGGGACTCTTGGGGTGTCCTGAAAGAGAGGGTGATTTGGTATTGCCCTGATTAGCACGCGTCGTGTCTTCTAGAAGAGATGCCTGATCAACTCTTGAGAATTCAGGGAATTGTTTTAAATGACGGATTGGAGAACTCGCATCAATTCTGGGTCCTGGGCTTCATTCCAAAAATGATCTAAACTACTTCTGGAAGCCAGTGGTCTCCTTTGGTCAAGGTCTGGGACTGACCTTACCTACAACTGGATTAGTGGGCAGCTGGGCCAGTTAGCAGGAACCTCCCCACCTACACTCTACTCCGTTACCTATCAGCTTGCCCTGCTGCCTAAAATTGCCCGAGGGAGGGCAATTCCTCATATTCCTTTTGGAATCCAATCACCCAGAGGAGCCAATGTTTGCTATCACTGAACATATGTCGAATATATGTTGGATAGCTTTCATTCTAGGACATGTAGACTTCCCATGGGTACTTCTTACTTTTATCTTTTTAAAAGATTTTTATTTATTTATTATTTATTTATTTATTTATTTATTTGAGAGAGATTGAGAGAGAGAGAGAGAGAGAGCACAGAGGGAGAGTGAGAGAGAGAAGCAGACTTCCTGCTGAGCAGAGATTCTGACGCAGGGCTCGATCCCAGGGCCCAGGGATCATGACCTGAGCCAAAGATAGACGCTTAATCGACTAAGCTACCAGGCTCCTCCCCATGGGTGCTTTTTGATTGCTGCATAGAGTTGGGAGGCACACCCAATAATCAGAGTTGTCTGGCAACCGTAAGAACAGCCTTGAAAGGTGATGAGCTCCCTGTTGCTAGAGGAAGTCAAGCAGACAGTAGCTGCACGTGAGTCATAGTGAGGATCCCTGCAGGGGGTGCTCAGGTTATAGTCACGTGAACTAGTAATTGACAAAGTGCAAGTATTATGTCTCCAGGACCGTTCTAAATACTTCACATGGGCCTTTACCTGTGATACTCACAGAACTCTAAGAAGTAAGTACTGTTACTGTTCCTGTTAGTACAGATGAGAAAATGGAGTTACAGGGAAATGCCCTAGGTTATAGAACTGGAACATCACAGAGCCTGGACTCAGACCTGGGGGGATGCTTCCATAGCCCATGCTCTCAGCCTTAATACGATAAAACTGACCTTCATAGGAAATCTCCAAGCAAGTACCCTTTCATCTCCGAGTCCAGTGAGGCCCCACTTTGCCGATGGCTGGTGCCACTGATATTCTTATCACATTAGCCCTGACTGGCTGGTACTGAAAGAGCAGAGCTAGGCTAACTCCGTTTTGTGCTACACCCGCCATCTTGTGTATAACCCCCATGTCAGAATATTGCCCAGCCCGCTCCTGAGTTAGAGTTAGCCAATAGGAATGTGGAACCCCTAACTGCCAAAGAATGTAAACCCCGCCTTTTGCCCACCAAATTTGTGTGCCAATTCTGACCAGAGTGATAGGCTAGCTCAAACGGCTACCATAGGGTAAATTGTAATTAAATTGGCCACCTGCGTGTGGCCTAACATGACTATGTAACTTTCTGTGTGTGTTACAATCTCATTGGCCACTGACCCCTATAAAACTGTGGCGCTTTTCGAAACTCGCCCTCTTTCTCTACATCACGCCGCTGCGACAGTGAGTGTGGGAGACTGAGCTCCAGCTAGCTCGAATAAAAGGCTCTTTTGCTTTTGCATCGGACTCGGCTCCCTGGTGGTCTTCGGGGATTTCAAAATCTGGGCATAACAGTACTTTCCCTTGCTCACCCAGACAGGAAGGGCCACAAAAGATGCCTGTGTTTGAGGGAAGAGAGGCTTCTTCTAGGAGAAGAAGATAGCTGGAACATCCCCTCTGCTGCATGGCTGGCCTGGGCAGTTGGGATATGTCCTCTCTTGGCCACCCCCACTCAGTCCCAGGGACAACAGGGACCCTGGAGCTCTGACCATCCCCTTGAGGGCTCCTCCATTGCCTCTTGCATATTTGACCTGGCCCTCTGTCTGGTTTGCACACACGAGGCTGAGCCTCCAGACTGGGAGGAGATGAAACCATCTGGAGCCTTGCACATCCTGACTTGGCAGCGAACTGACTGGAAGCCGGCTGGGCCCAGAACTGCTGGCCCACTGAGACCCCTGGCTCCTCCATGGCCAGAAGGCCTTCCGTAGCTTCAAAGGAACTCATTCCCACTGATCAGATTTCCTCGCAAAGGCTCCTAGACGCCCACCCCCCCACCTTTTTCTTTAAACAAATTCTAGAATTTATTGTTTAGAAATTTTAGGAATTTTTTTTTTTTTAAGAAAGCACATTCTATTATGGACATTGGGGAGGGTATGTGCTATGCTGAGTGCTGTGAAATGTGTAAGCCTGATGATTCACAGACCTGTACCCCTGGGGCAAATAATACATTATATGTTAATTTAAAAAATAAATTATTAATAAAAAAAAAGAAAGCACATTCTGGAACACAGACTCTTCACACTAGCAATGTAGTAATAGTCCTGGAAGCTACTATTTATGGAGCAGCTCAGCTACTGTGAAGAAGGCCCTGGACAAAACGCCGTTTCTACTGGTGCTCCTGGTGCTGCCCCCTCTCATACCAGGGAGCACCGAGGGGGCGCGTGTCGGCACTAGGCTGCGCGGGGAATAAATGCTGTGGTTCCTTCCAAGTGAGTGAGTCCTGGCCTCTCCACCGAATGACTGCGTGACCTTGGGCAACCGACAGACACTTTCTGTGTCACACTGTTTTCCTATCCATGAAACAGGGATAAGAAGAGTGTGTTGTTCAGAGATTGAGATAAGACATATTTAGCACAGTTTCTGGCACTTAATAGGCATTATCTTCCATTAATATTAGCAATAATGTCTTAGGTCAGTGTCAGTAATATCCCCATTTTATAGACGAAAGAAATAAGGCCAAAGCGAGTCGCCCCAAATCACACAGCTAATACACGGCAGAGCCAGGATTTAAACCCGGGTATTTCTGGCTCCAAAACACTCACTCTTACCTGTCACCTGAAATGCCTCCAGAGATTCCTAGAATGTTTACCTAAACTTTCAGGAATGTTCCTTTAATCGTTTCTAGTCATTGATGTTATGTGGAAATGTCAGATATTTCCATTTATACCAACAGGCTGCTTATCTGGAGAAATTGCTTAAACTGATCAAAAGGCCGAGGGCCTTTCACAAGGAATTTAAAGAATCAGCCTTTCAGAGAGAAAGCCATTGGCAGATGTGAATCGAAAGGTAGCACAGTTTGTGGGCCAGCGCCCTGGGCTGGGTCAGGAGACCCATGTTCTCTCCAGAGTCTGCCGCTAATTGGCCTTATGGCCCCGTGTGTTATCGGCCTTCTCTGGGGTCAGTTTCCTTATCTGTACAGCGAGGGTTGAGAGTCAGTGCCCTTCACGAGGCCTCCTGGTCAGTGAGTTCTTTTGCTCACAACTTTTTCAGCAAATTTTGTCAGGGACTGACTATGTGCCAGGAACCCTTGCGGACCTAGAAAGGCAACAACAAACAACACTGTGGTTGTGGTCTGTGACCTCAGGGAGTCTGGAGTGACCCAGAAAAAAGCACAGATAATGGCCACAAGGTGGTGGGCGCTGTGAAGGCACAGGATGCAGGGACCCCACAGCAAGGCTCCCAAGACAGCTTGAGGGGCCAGGTAGGCTTCCCTAGAGGAGACAACGTTTTGGGGAGACCCAGTGTGAGGAGGTGCTCGCATGGGGGAAGGGGGAGAGGAAGACACAGACTTGTAGATTCGGGAATGTGGATTCGTACAAGTGAAATGTGGCATGGTTGGGTCTCAGAGGGTGAGGGGCAAGGAGGTGGCTGGAGAGGGGGCTGGAAAGGCAGGCAAGGCCCTGATACCATGCCAGACCTCGGCAACCTGAGTGAGGATTCTGATTTGATCTTGAAGTCATTCACCAACATCCCAAGAATTTTAGATCTTTAGAAAGATCACCCTGGCTACCCTGGAGGAGAGGCAAGCAGACTGAAGAATGGACGTGGGCAGCCCTGTAAGGTAGCTATTGCAACAGACTGCTACAGAGGCCACGGTGTCTCTATGGGGAGAGCAGGCCAAGGAGCAGGAAAACAGGAGTTGAGGGCAAGTGAGAAGGTGGAACGGGCAGGGCTTGGTCTCTGATGACTTGATGTGGAACAAGAGTGAAGGAGAGAAGCCAGTAAACAGAGTCGTGCTGGTGGAGGGGGGTGGGGTGGACCAGGAAGGAGACCCCCACCACTCCACCCCAGCAAACCTCCAGCTGGGCCACATCCGGGCCCTGAGCCGGGGCCTTCCACACTTTGCCCCCAACACCCCCTCCTTGGTGACCGCAGCTCCAGCCCCACACCTGAGCTCCTGACCCATCTGTCCACTCGCCAAGGTCCCCCTCCCTCTTGGCCATCCCGAGCACCTAGATGCCGGCCCAAACCTTTCGTCTCTCGCACCCTCCTCCTCC
>CM053603.1:122013225-122064366 GCA_028646535.1 Procyon lotor
GGGCCCCCACCTCTGTGATTTCCTGGAGAGCCACTTCTGAGATGAGGAGGTAAGAGTCAGCAAGAAGATGGGGGATCACCCAACTAGGAGCCTCTGGAGACCAGAAGCCTTCGAGGGGCCCCTCTGGCATCTGCCTGGTCCCAGGGATTGTGCCTCAGCATCTCTCTGCAGCCACTAGGCAGTTTTTTAATCACCCTGGAGCCCTCTCCCCAGCCCTGGATCAAAGGGACCACAATAAAACTTTTTGCCGCAAAAACCCAAAAAACAAAAAGAACACAAATGAGTCTTTAGTTCGGTTTTTTGTTTTGTTTTGTTTTTTGGTTTTGGTTTTTTCAGACTTGCTCTCCTCTGCAAGGCATTAATGGCCAATTCCACAATTACTTGGTTATGTAGAGTTTCAAGGGAAATAACTATGTGATTCTGCAAGATTCTGTTGTTTTTTTTTTAGATTTTATGTATTTATTTGAGAGAGAGAGAGAGAGAGAGCGCACGTGCACAAGCAGAGGGAGAAAGGCAGTGGGAGGGGGAGAAGCAGACTCCCCGCTGAGCAGAGAGCCTGACAAGGGCTCATACTCAGGACTTCAGGACCATGACCTGAGCTGAAGGCGGACGCTTAAATGGCTGAGCTGCCCAGGAGCCCCTCTGCAAGATTCTATTTGTATAAAAATAATCATGGGGTCCTAATTATGGAACAGAACACAAGAAAGAATAAATTTGCGTGCTCAAGAGTATTTGTTCTTCACAAATCTGGGGTGTGGGAAGCCTTCCTTTACATTTTGTATCCAATCCCTGAGTCCATGTATATATTGGGCATTCGCTGAAATGAAGAAATGCCTTCAGCACTTTCCCACTTAACTTTTACTCCTCAACGTCATATATGACAGTCGCTTTTGAAACTAATTTGACGTTGCTTTTGCCCTCTCCTGGCCCTGTTAAGGAATGGTATTCCTGTTACACATTTTGATGCCGTAAAGACAGGCTTTATGGCTAAGAAGGGAAAAGCTGATAGAAGAGAAACTATGTAGCAGGAAACATGACATTTTGGGTGTGGGGTTTTGTCCACCCAGTTCTTCTCTAGGCTGGAGTTTTCTGTGAGCTGGATTACAAAGGTCGTGTCTGCTGCTGGTGACTCAACAAGTGAAATGAATCTAACATGAAAACAGATCGCATTTGTGAATAACAAAATAGTAAGCTACAAATAGTATTCCTTAAATAACATTGCTCTCATTGAGTGATACTTGTAATTTTAAGGGAAAAACGTGCATGGATCCCTGCTAGCCCAAAGGCAGATTGCAACTGGAAACATATCCAGACATAGACTAACTACAGTAAAGCCTTATTATTAATTTAGGCTACAATTATTTACTTGGGTTTTTTCTTTTTCTTACTCTAAAGAAAGATTTACATAGTTCACCCTTGAACAATGCAGGAGTTGTAGCACGGATCTCCTCCATCCTCAAATCTGCATATAACTTCTGACTCCCAAAAGTTTACTTACTAATAAAACTACTGTTGATTGGAAACCTTAGTGATAACCTAAACAGTTAATTAACATATATTTTGTATGTTATGTATATTACATACATGTATTCTGATGGTAAACCAGAGAAAAGAAAATGTTATGAAGAAAATAATAAGGAAGAGAAAATATATTTATGGTACTGTACTGTATTTATTGAAAAAAAATCCATGTACAAGGGGACTGCGGAGTTCAAACCTGCATTATTCAAGGATCAGCTATAGAATAAGTAATATTGCAAAAGCTATGCTTAACCTGTTTAGGAGAATATGTTCTTTAAATGACTGTAATGCATTCGTTTTATAATAGCAAGTGCTTTTGTAAACTATGAACTCAGGCTCACTATATGTATTTGCAAAATTTACTGCTCTCCCTATTGGATATTTAAAATTTAGATTTTTCCCTAATTCGGACTGGCATCCTTGTTTAACGAGACTAAGTCAGTAAGTTTATTTAATCCAGTAAGTGTGCTAGTGGAAAAATCCTAGCCAGTTGGGGAACTATGTTTCCTAAATGGAAGGAGTCCTGATAAACAACAGATCACATCCTTTTTTTTTTTTTCTTTTCAGAAAAGTAGTGGGCAAATGAGAAAGATGGGAAGCAATTTTTTAGGATGAAGGGGAAAGCGGTGGTATTTTTAACTCTTGTTTTTCAGATTTCCCAGTAAGAGAACAAGATATGACAGTAAAGGATAGGGTCTTAGGAGCAGATACGTGAACAAAGTCTTCCTTTGATGTGCCCTGCCGTGAACACGATTCTCACTAACCCGGCCCGGCTCCAGAATCTAACTTGTGGCCTATTTGCTTGCAACAGTGGAACTACATTGCCGATCTATTCGGGTCTGTTTCCCCATCTTTCACTGCAGATGGAAATACTTGGTTGTAAAATCATCCCAGACCTTGGTTGAAAGTTTTGAACTATGCCTGATACAGGTTCTCAGAGCCACAGAGCGTGTGTCAAAATGTAGAGACACATGGAAGCAAGCTGCAGAAAGAGAGTCACAGACCTTGGAGTTGAAAGAGACTTTAGAGACTTCCGGGCTAAGCTTCTCACCTTGTCGGGGAGGAAATGGAAGCCGGAGACTCCAGGGGACTTTTCACAGCATTTCACAGGTAGTGGCCAATTTGGAACCAGGATTCCTTGATTGTGCGTCCAGTTCCTCGACCGCATCACGGAGACTGTGCTCATTCGGGAGATATTAGTATCATAAAATGATTAATCTTCAAATTAACCATTTGACAATAACTTTTCTTTGGTGGAATTTGACTAGTTACATACTGCACTAGCCATGTCTGCGGTCACACAGAGTTGCAGGTGAATCATAATTTGGAGAACCAAAAACTTGCCCACTATGACATGTCCCTTTCTTTTGCACCAGCAAGGTACACTGCTCCTCTTTTATGGCACTTAACACAGAGTAACGATTATTGTTAACATTTTACTGGTGTGTCTCGCCTACCAGACTGTGAGCTTCACAGCTGTAGAGATCATGCCTTTCTTCTCCCTTTATTCCTGTACTGCCTGGTTCAGTACTTATTATTATTATTATTATTTTTAAGATTTTATTTATTTGACAGAGAGAGACCCAGTGAGAGAGGGAACACAAGCAGGGAGAGTGGGACAGGGAGAAGCAGCTTTCCTGCTGAGCAGGGAGCCGACTGGGGCTCCATCCCAGGACCCTGGAGTCATGACCTGAGCTGAAGACAGATGCTTAACCGACTGAGCCACCCAGGCCCCTGGTAATTATTGAATGAGTGCATGAAATTCAGAAACCGTGGAAGAAGCAATGGGCCTTTCACATAGGGCCTGGTGCAATTAAAAGCGGTCGGTGAAGTCACTGGGCAAAGTTCAGGGTTGGCTTCCTGGTTGGTGAGCATCCCTCCCTCTCAGGGGAGGCTTTGACTGTGCTTGAGGTCTCCTGTGCCAAGCACCATTCTAAATGCTTTACGTGCATAAACTTATTTTATCCTCACCACCCTATGAGCCCCAAGTTACGGATGAGGCTCAGAGAAGTTGATTTGGTCTTTCAACCTAAGCAATCTGAAGCCAGACCCTGTGCTTTAAACCCTTGGGCTGTTCTGCAATAAACCAAGGACTGAAGTGGAGAACTTGGTCCTCTTTTTTTTTTTTGGCCTCTAAGCCAAGTTATATATTTGAACATTTAAATATGACTACCACGCCGAACTTCCGGAAATTTCTCAAAGTGGCCCTAAATATTTACCTATCTCTGCCTTTTCTTTCACCTTCCTATCTCTCCTTTCTCTTCCCGTTGATCTCATCTTTCAGTTCTCAGCTTCAAGTGCCAACTCCCGGAGCAACCTACCTGGTTTCCTCTCAAATCAGAATGAATCTCTCTGTTCTTAGGTGCCCTTTGTTTAAACTTAATTTTTGGCACTTACCTCATCATACCTGGGATGAGTCACCTGAATGTTTGTCTTCTAGCTAAACCAGAGCTCTGGGAGTTAGGGGCTGGGTGGGAATGACTGCTTTCTTCCTAGCACTTGTAGAGGGCCTGCTGGACACTTAGTAGGGGCTCAGGGATTTTAGAAACGAGATTTTTTTTTTTTTTAGGAGTCCAGAGTTGCTGCGGAGCTGCTCTTTTTTGGGACGGCAGTGTGGGCCGAGATGCTCTGCCCCCCCCCCCCACCTCGGCCCCTCCCCACCCCCTCCCTGCCCACTCCCGCCCCGGCTTGGCCTGATGCTTGGCAGTGCTCCGCAGGCCGCCAGGGCCTCCGGTGCCCTGACACTGGCCTCGGCCCAGTTTCCCCGGCTTCTAAATGCGGCCCGGAGCTACCGGGGGAACTGGAAAAACACTGGCAGGCCGCCCCACCCCCAGGCCCTGGCGGGGCCGGGCGGCCGCATTTCTGCGGCTGGGGCCTGCTGCTTGGGAGGCGCTGGGGCCCGGGGCGGGGGAAGCGGGGGAGGCGGCCGGGCGCGGGCGGCTGCCTGCCTGTCAGCGGGAGCGGGCGCGGGCTCGTGTGTCAGCGGCTCCCTCCTCCCTCTCCCCCTGCCGCCGCCCGCCCGCCCGCCCGCCGGGCCTCCCGGCCTCCCGCCGCCGCCGCCGCCCGCTCCCCCCGCGGCCTGGCAGGTTGCCGGCTGCACAGGCGGGGGTTCGCGCCGTTCTCACGACCTCTCAGGTTGCCTGAGCTCATCTGGGAGCTATTCATTTCCTGCCAGAAAGCAGCCAGGCCTGCTAAGCAAACCACCTTGGCCGCAGGGCCGCCGGGGCCGGCCCGGCGTGGCCGCCCTGGCCTGCTCCCGCCCCGGGCCGCGGGCCCCGGCGGCCTCCCTTGGAACCCCCGGGCCTCCCTGGCGGGCGCGCGGCGGGGGCAGCTCGGCGGCCCATCTGGTTGCACTTAGGAGCCGAGGAGGAAGCTAGCAGCGGGCTGTTACCGGCCAAGGGGTGTGGGAAAAGTTAATTGACTTTAATGACAGGTTTCCCGGGACTGTGGTGACGATGAGGGGGTCCAGTTTAACCCCTGGGTCCCCGTTCCAGAAACACGTGGGGTGGAACGGGGCACGAGGAGGGGTCGCGCCCCGGGGTCGCGCTTATTCATTAGAGAAGGCTCGCGTCTCGACCGAGGAGAGCTCCCCTTCCAGTTCAGCGCCTTTCCGGCTCCGGCTGCTGCCAGGGACGGCGGGGGGCCGGGGCCCTGGAGGGTCTCCATTGAGAGGATAATACGCGCTGCGGTCGAGGTCGGCGGCCCGCATCCGGACGTGGAGCTGGGAGCTGGGCCTTATCTGTTGGAACCATCGGGACTGCCCCGGGCGGGGGAGAGGGGCCGCCGGGTGTGCCCCGAGGTCGTAAAACTAGGCCAGGCCGGGTGGGGGGTGGGTGGCAAGATTGCAGTCGTCTTTGAAGCTTCGTCCCCCACCCCCACCCCTCCCGACCAATTACTCCAGAAACAGCCAGGGTGCAGGACACCAGGTCTTCCAAATAAACCCACTCATTTTACGGATTTGGCAATGTCCCAGATAAGGGAAATGACTCATCCAAAGTGACACAGTCAGTTTAGTGGGGTAGCTTGGCACCGGAGCCTGAAAATTCCCATTGGGGCCCAAGATGTTACTCTTTCTCCCCATGTTGTCCAGAAACAGATGCCTCATCTGAGTCCAGACCCAAATTCCAGGAAAAAAGACGATTTTCAGATGATCAAAAGAGCAAATGTTTACCTCTTTTCCTTAAATATATTACTCCCTCCCCCAAGAGATCTTCTTTTCCTGAAATGGATTACTCCCTCCCCCAAGAGATCGCTGTGCTTTTGATGTTAATAAAAATTCACTTTTTCAGTCGTACCCCTTTAGTACAGGGAAAGACAAAAATTTAATTTTAAGTTGGTGTAGAGATTGCACTGGTGTGTGTGTGTGAACATACATGTATTTTTATAAAAATGAGACCCTGGTGCCTCCATTATTTATGCTGGGACAGTTAAGGATTTCTAGGCAGCCAGAGGACAGGTTTACTGGTGTCTTCATAGAGCAATTGCTGTTATGTTTGTGTTTAAACAAGAGGGAAATCATGCAAAAAAGGTACGATAAAAAGGAGTGTATGTGTGTATATTTGTGTATTTCTTGGGGTGGGGGTCGGACACCTTTCACATAAGGAGACAAGCTGAAAAATAATCTTTTTAAAACTCTCCCTCTGGGTCCGAAGCCGGGTCGAAGGTATTCCGGTATAAAAGTGCGGGCTGCTAGCTCGACCGTTCCTGCGATAGAGGGGCTCTCCGCACTGGCCTGTGGGAAAGGCCAGAGCAAGGCGGGGGAGAGGTAAAGCTTTTGAAACAAGACAGAAAATCGTTGGCTTTATCTTTGTTAGGAAGGCTTCAAAGATTGATTTCTCCCGCCTCATCCTTCTCCTCCCAGAAGCCGTTCTAAAAGAAGGGGGATGAGAGGAGGCTGGCGGGAGGGGCCGTGCGGGGAGGAGGACTGGCCGGCGGTGGGGGAGGAGGGCGCGCCCGCCAGACCCACAGCGCGGCTGATGTGTCTGGTCTCGCAGGGCTCGTGGTTTTCATTTCCCCAACACCTGGATGCAGTCAAACACCTGGCCAAATCTGACAAAATCTGACAAGCCTTTGTGATGGGATTTGGAAGAAATTCCCTGCAGATCCTGGCACAGTTTAAAGCTGTCCGCTTTGAGTTAGGACTTGTTAAGGAGGGTTATGTGAGCTGAAACCCGAGACAACCCTTTTGCTTCTATCTGGAGCCCACATCTTGCCTGGAAATGGGGCATGACCAAGCGAAGGGGTCGCTTGCTGTTTGTATTAAAGGGAAGATGGCCTGTGTGCCTGCCAGCGCGGCCCCCACATGCTTTCTCTATTAGAGCCAAGCGCAGAAACTTATCAAAAACATATGTTTGGTGTTAATCATCTGGACTTGGGTTCCACTTGGGAGTCTAACTAGCTGTCCCTTGGCAGAAGGAATCTGTTGACCTTCTCGGCTTGCTTGAAGAGGGTGCAGAGAGGCATTTTCAAACTTTTGGATGCTGGTACAAGGGAAGGCCTAGCTGCACCTAAGTATTGACTAATTAAACAGGCTCCAGCCCTGGAAAGCTGGAAACTGCCTGCATCCATTTACTTTGGAAGGATGCAGTGCCAACAGGGATCTCCCTTAATGGGCAGTGGGCACACATTACTCGATTAATTTCCTGACTTCAGCCCGGTTCAACCTTCCTCAGAAGGAGCTAGAAGGAGAGCCAGGACTGAATGATTTACCCAACTGCAATGAAAAGTTCTTTGAAATCCTTTAAGAGATTGACCACAAATTGATCAGAGTAGCCATATTAGATGGGTTCCTGCAAATTAAATGGAATTTAATTCAGGGAGGGTTGGTAAAAGTTTTGACGGGTTTTTAAAAAATGTTCCTTTTAGTAACAAGAGTCAATGACTGAATTTTCAGATCACCTGTAATCCACATTCTGCCGAGAGCTCCTTTTTTTTTTTTTTTTACATATTCCGAAATAAGCAATTCTAAGACATAGAAGCCTTCACTCTCTTTTCTTTTATTATATTTTCTCAAATAAACTTCCCAAAAGGAAGATATTTTAAGAGCATTTTCAAACATCTTTGGCATCACATAAAAAAGAAATCTCGTGTAAAAAACGAAATGTCATCTGAACTTTTATAATACAAAGGCGCAATCCAATATGAACATATAAAATATATACAAATATAGTGCATGGTCAGTCACTTAATACAGCTCTCTACAAAAAAGTAACTTTTTAGAAATAAAAAAAAAAAACAAAATAACCACTTAATCACAAAAGTCCTCTTCTCTCCCAGTGTCCAAGTTCCTGTTGAGTGTCCCGAGGGAAGAGAGGTGGGTTGGGAGTTTAGGGGGAGGGGTGACCTGAGCCCCTCAGTTCCGCCACGGCCTCCACATGGAGTCTGCCGTGAGCGAGGGGCCGCTGGAAGGCGACACTGCGTTCGGGCCCACGGAGGTCCCGCTGCTGCTGGTGTAGACTGGGATGACCGGGCCGCTGTGAGCGAAGGCCCCGTTGGGGATGAGGAAGGCAAACTGGCCGTCCGGGGCGGGCACCACCTGGAAGCCGCCGAACACCTTAGCAGCCTCTCCAGCGGGGCTGCCCAGCTTGCAGGGCGCGCCGCCGGGAGGGGGCGCCGCGCCCCCGGGGATGGGCACGAGCGGCGGTGGCGGCGCGAACGGCGCGTGCTGCGGGCCGCCGGGTCCCGGCGGGGGCGGCGGCGGCGCCTGCAGGGCAGGGTGCGGCTGCCCCGGGTAGGTCATGGCGTTGATCTGGGTCATGCAGTTGGCCAGGTGGCCGAGCAGCCGGGTGCGCACCTCAGTGTTAACGCCCTCGCACGTGGACAGGAAGCGGGTCACCTCGTTCATGCACTCGCTGAAGCCGGCGCGGTACTTCCCCAGCACGCTCGGGTCTGTGCTAAGCGCGGCTGCGGGCCAGAAGGAGACAGACGGGTCACCCAACGGCCCTGGCCCCGAGGCCACCGCCTCCGCCTTGGGAGGTCCCCGCGGCGCTCCTCCCTGACCACCCGCCCGCGGAACAGCCCCCGGCTGGGGTTGGGTGGAGGGTGGTGGTTTAGAAAAACCATCCACCTCTCAGCACTAGCCTGGCCACCTAAGCCGAGCCGGTTCCTCTCCATTCCCCGGGGCTCTATTTTAACCCATTCAGTCTCACATCTTCCCCCACCCTCAGAGCACACGCGTGGTGACCTTGGGCAATGCCCTTCCCCCTTTCCCGCCACCGGGGCCTCATTTCTCTTACTCTAATGGGGAAGCGGGGATTGCTAAACCAGATGACCCCCAGGCTCCACGCAGCTCAAAACCGCCACGGTTTTGAGTCTTTCCGTCCCCACCCGCTTCCCCCCACGGCCAAGCCGCCCGCCACCCTCGCCGCTACAACCTCTCTCCCTCCCTTTCCGGAACAGTAACAACTTGGAGTTGTGGCTATAAATAAGCCCCAGACCGTGGGAACGCAAGAGCGAGCCAAGGCAGTAAAATGTAGCTGAATGCCTCTCACAACCACGGGCGGAAGTCTGGAAGAAATCACCGCGGGGCGAAGGGGACGCCCGCAGAGGGGGACGCGGCGAGCCGCCCTCACCCGTCATCTGCGCCCGCTGCAGGTTCCGGAGGTGCTTCACTGTCATTTCCAGAATGTCCGCCTTCTCCAGCTTGGAATGCCGCGAGCTCTGCACAGAAGAGGAGGCAAGGCACTGAAGTGAGAGCCCCGCCAGCAGCCTCGGAGTCTGGGGTCTCCCCCTCCCCCAGCCCCGCGCCGCGGCGCAGACATCCTCAGACCCTGGAGGGGTCCGGCCCTCCAGCCTCAGAGAACGCAAACGGAGTGCAGGCGGGGACCATCCTGCCAGTTGGGGGGGGGGCGGGGGCGGGGGGGTTCACGGCTGGTACATGAGAAATGGTATTTCATTTTTAATTAAAAAAAAAAAAAAGGCAGCATTACCACTTACATCTTTTTTAAGAGCATCCAAAATCAGTGTTTTCAGCTGGCTCAGACTTTCATTTATTCTTGCTCTTCGTCTTTTCTCCATGATAGGCTTTGACGACTGTAAAGAAAAAAAGATAGTCTTGAGTTCCCATGGGATCTGCCATTTCACCCCGGGGTTTCAAGGGAGAAGGGAGCCCCCCAATCCCGAGTTAATTTCTTAGGGCTGCAGAGAGAGAAAGTGGTACTGCCCTTACCTTTCTGTGCTCAGATGCTGTCTTTGGTTTATCCGGTGTCGTGTTGACACTGGCTGGGGTAGCAGCCACCGGGGACGAGGAGTTTTTCTCCATTATATCAGCTGGCATTTTCTGTTGCCTTTTTTTTTTTTTTCTTAATCCCTAGAGAATTTTATTTTTGGAGTCCTTCACACAAAAAATTGTTTTGCTTATGTCCCTTTCACTTGAGACTCTGACAAAACTACTGAGCAAGTGCTGAGGGTTTATTATAATATCTTATGGCTACTTGGTGACCGGTAGCGCTATTCCAGGACCAAGGAGAGAGGTAGACGGGGGATTCCACTGTTATCTGCACCAGCTCCGGATCCTGTGTGATCCCCAGGCCCTGGCGGCCTCTATATATATCTGGGACTGCACGCGAACGGCTCGTGTGAAACTTCCCAAACTTTCTTTCCCACAGTAACTTTCAGCCAATGGGAGGAGGAGACACGCGGCACCGCTCGTGGACCGCGCCCCCCCATTGGCCGCCAGGCACAAGGCCTGGCGGCCAATGGCGCGCGCCTGAGCCCGGGGCACCGGAGGCTACAACGTCAATCAAAAGGATTTTAACCCTTTGCTATTCTCCCAGCTGGGCTTTGCTTTAGAGAAGATTTTTCCGCAGGTTTTGTCCCAGTCTAGTTTTATTTCTTTTGGGCCAGCGTCTTTGCTCTTTATTTCCTTTCACATGTGTAATAGAGCTGCTTTGACACTAATAAGAAGTTCATTTGAAATATATTTAAAAATATATTTAAAAAAAGACTTAGAAAGACAGGGATAAAAGAAGAGAACGTGTACAAGGGTGTGAGTTACCGAAACATCTAAGTTATTTTCCGCTCAGACACTATACATGGGGGGAAGGAGGATAATGAAAAGCGATCATGCAGAAAAGGGGCGCCAAAAAATACTTTTTACATGCAGAAAAGAGGAAAAAATGCCTACCACCTTACATTTACGAATTTTCAGAGCAAGATTTTTTTTTTTAATCCCCCCCCCCCAAATCCCCCGCCCGTCCCTCATTTCTCTTCTGGAGTTGGGGCCCTGGATCCCGCGCTTCCCCAGGAAACAATCAGAATAATTTCCAACTGGGCAGAAAGGAAATGGAATTTCAAATGAAAGATGAACAAGAGGGGCTTTGATGGCAAGGCCTCAGGGACGCGCGCGCGCCCTCGCCATCCTTTTCCTTTCCACCCACAGACTCTCGGGTCTGCGGCCCGTTGAGGTGGCGGGCCCGGCGGCAGCCTCTCCCCTCCTTCTCGCCCCGCGGGCGGCCGGGGAGGCCGGGGCAGCCTCGGCACCCGGCGCGCGCGGGCCCTTTAAGAGCTACACCAGCCGAGCTGCAGTTTGACATCAGCCGGCCGGCGAGGGCGCGCCTGGAGCCGGAGCACGTGCCAGGATGTTTTATTGCCGCCGCGGCTGCGGCCGGGCCGGGAGGATGTGTGTGTGTGCGTGCGTGTGTGAGTGTGTGTGCGCGCGCCCCGGGGGCAGGGAGGCGGGGGGCGGCGGCGGGCGGCGGAGCGCGGGGGCTGGTTCTTGGTCCCCGGGAGAAGCCAAGAAGGTAAATAGCAGCTGCTGTGCTCGAGCCTGGGAAAACCCCGCCCCCTGCGCCTGGCCGGGGCTCATTGGCGCGCGCTGCGTGTGGGGTGTGTGTGTGTGTCCGGGGCCCCCTCCTCCGGCCCCCGCCGGGCCAGGAATCCGAGGGGGCGGCGGGCTGGGAGCCGAGCCCCGGCGCTTACCACCTCCCCCCCGCCTTTCCCCGGCCAAGGTCAGCCCTTCCGGGCGGGGAGCGCACGCCCTGGGGTGGATAGTGGGGAATTATTCCAACCCCCCCACTCCACCTCTGATTTCGGGCTTGGGGTTTTAACTCGGCCGAAAGCCTCACTAGCAACAGCCCGGGGGAGGGGTGGGGGCATTCTTGTTTGCTCCTTGCCCCGGCCTTCCCGCCCCCCCCGCCCCCCCGCGGGGCCCCCGGCGCCCGCCGCGGTCACGAGATGCCTGACCGCACTTAGGAAGCGGCCGGGTCAGCCTCCTGCCTCCGCTCGGCGGTTGCGGTTAAAGCGGCTTCGCGCCGCCCGCCCCTTCCCCGGGTCCAGGGCGGCCGGGCAGCTCCCCCTCGCTGCGCCCGGGCGGCCGCCGGCGGGCGGCCGGGAGGAGGCGGGCGGCGCAGGCGGCTGCGTGCTGCCGGCTGGCCGGGCCGCGCGCCGGGAGGAGCCGCCGCCGCCGCCGCCGGGTGCCACGTGGCGGGCGCCGGGCCGGCAGCGCCAGGGCTCTGGCGGCGGCCTCCCTGGGGGATTTGCCGCGCGGGGCGGGCGACGCGCACTGCCCCGGCCGGCCGGCCGCCACCGCCGCCTCCCGCCCGCCCGCCCGCCAGCGCGGGTCGCCGGCCCCGGCGCCCCCACCCCCTCCACCCTTCCCGCCGCCCGGGAGCTCGGCGCGCTGCTCGGGAGGCTCGGGGCAGCCCGGGAGCCCAGCGTCTTGTTTGATGTCGCGCTCCCCCGCCCTCCCAGCCCTTCCCCAGGCTTGGAGGCCGCCAGAGGCCTGGCACACATTTCTCAGACACTTCATTCCTTCCTTCCTCCGAGCTCCCCACTGAGATAATGTTGTAAATGGTTTCACCAGATCTCGTCCGGATGAGATTCAGCGGTTCCCGACTCGGGGTGACCTTGGGCAAGCCCCTCTCGTTCTTTCGTTCTGTTCCGCACGCTCTGTGCCAGACACTGTGTTAAACCCTGGGATTACCAAGATGAGAGATACAGTGGCAGTCTGCAAGGAGTTTACAGTCAACTGGAGGCAGACAGACCCTGATTTTCTGACTGACGACCGGGCATTCCTCCATTATTCCTCTCTCTTAGGGCTGAGATGATGGCGTGAGAGATCAGGAGAACCCGAAGGAAGAACTAAACCACACTTGTATGGGCAACGCTCTTGCTCCGACCACTACACGAGGGGGTGGGGGGTGGCGGGCACGCAAGGATGAAAAAAGTGGTTATTACCCTCTGGAAGCCTACAGCAGATACTGTACTCACGAGTGCAGCTGACGTCTATTTCCTAGTATATTCCTCTGGTGGGTTCAAGACAGACATCTGTGTGTCTAGATAGAAGTAAAATGCTGTGGAAGTTTAGGATAGTTAAATTACTAAGAAGTGGGGGTATCCTGGGAAACTTCTAGGAGGAAATGGTGTGTGCTTTGGATCTGGAAAAAATAGGTAGGGTTGGGGCACTGGAAATATGAGTCATGGGGCAGGGGGCAGAATGGGAGTACTCATGGCATTAAAGGCCTACAGTCTGGAACTTGAGGTCCCGATTTGGGGAGCATGGTTTGGAGTCCAGAGTGGATGACAGGCAGGAATGTAAGAAGGAGCTGAAGAAGGAGGCTTGAGGCCAAGTCACAAGACCCTTAAATGTCTTGCTAAAGGACTTTAGCCTTATCTTCAGACAATGGAGAGCTATGAAATGCCCTTGAATATTCAGAGCAGGGACATCAAGGTTCTCCTTTGGAAGGATGGCTCTGGCAAAAGCGTGGAGTGGACTGCAGGATTTAGAGGCAGAGAACCCAGTTAGGGGGATTCAAGCAGATGAGGGAGGTTCCTAAGGCCCAGTGTAGACTGATGGTCACCGGGAAGCACCTGCCTAGAACCAGCTCACCTGGGCGTTGACTGCGCCCTGTCCAGTGACCCAAGTTCAGCAGAAACCTGTCTGCCCTTTCACGCCACGTTCCCCACGATGTGGAGTCTAACTAAAGAGTCATTTGGCTCTGACCGAATTTACCTTCCAAGCCTCATTTCCATCTTGCAGGACGGCCCTCAAGTCTGCAGCCAAACCTTTACCTCATTGCAGGCTTGGTTTACTCACTCTTGCCCCTCGGGCTACACTCTGGGATTTGGTGTGTTTTCTTAACGCACTGCGGAGTGGGCTGTGCCCTATCATGTTCTGAAGAAATGATGAACAATGTCTGCTTTGTTGACCAGCATCCTGGGCCAATGGGACAGGACTTTTCTTTCTTATTTTAAACAGATGGAAAGGTGGTGATGACAGAAAATTGTCTGTTGCTTTCGGGGGGGGGGGGGGGGGGAGGGGGGAAAAAGTGGAGTTTTCCTGTGTATTTGAAATCTTCTTGGTGAAAGGTGATGAGCCTCCGAAGTCACCCTCCTTTCTCGCCATGCAAACTTTGCAAGCTTCTTAAAATGCTCTACTCAGCATCTGACTTTTAAAAAACTGCATAAATACTCTGACCCAGATTCTTCCAAGGAACTAAACCCTTCCCAGGGAAGCGAAGTGTGTTAACCCTTTCCAGGTGTCGTGTCCCCCCCCCCCCCCCCCCCCCGTGAGAGCCAGTGACTTCCTCCAGTAAGTTATGCTATGACATTGACTGTGGTCTGCTGTCGGGCCCTAATGAACTAGCTGGGGTGTGCCAGCTGTCCCTTCTAGCCTGAGTCTTTTTTTTTTTTTGTCTCTGCCTCTGTCTTCTCCTCGGGATTTGGCACCCTGAAGGTGCGTGGAGAATGCTGATTATAGTCTGGTTAGGGTCTCACTGCTGTCCCTGAGGCCTCATGGGTCAAATAGTTAATCAGCAACCCTTTTATTGCCACTTTAGGAGTGCTTAGACTGGTAGAATGAGCAAATAAACACACACACACACACACACACACACACACACACACACACACATTTTTTGAGAGACAGAGGGGTCAGTCAAGTAACCAGAAATGTGCCATAAATTTGTCTCTGGGCTGAACGGACAAATAAACAAAAAACCCGAACCCATGAAATCTCTGGCTCTCTACCCTGAACATTCAAGAAGAAAATTTCTTTGCAAATGTACCTAGACACTATTTGTCAGTATCCTTACTTATACTGGGCAATGAAAATAGGACCAAGCTGACGCTCTTTCTCCCCCTCTCAAATGGAGAACTAAGCTCCTACATTCAAGAAAGGACTTTTGGGATTGGAAGCTCCCCCTCTTAGATAGAACGGCCTTTATTTTTCAGTGCCCCCCCCCCCGCCAGTCCCAAAGCAAAGGGAAAATTGCAGTGTTCATCAACAGAGGTCACTTCTTTGATCCCACTGTGAGACCAGCAGAACACAAGGAATCTTTCCTACTGTATCATGCCCGATAAATACGACCAGGGGCTGCTCCCTTTATCCCCGTCCCCCTTGCTGGCCCTTCTGAAGGCTGATTTTCTCTGTCTTCTGACATCACCTGTTTGCTTTAAACCATAAAACAAATAACTGCACCTCTGGTGAGACTCCCCTTTGTCCCCTAAGTATCAGAATGGTTTGTGGGTTTGGTTTAAAGCTACAGAAAAGACAGAGAGTGAGAAAAGAAAAAAGGTATTTTGCCTGAGGACTTGAAGCTTTTTCCCCCCCTGTTTTCCTCCGCTTGACTGACTTTCTCACACTCGGATTCCCTGCAGCCTGCCAGAGCCGAGGTAGCTACCCAGCCAAGAGCTATCCTGGGAGAGCTATTGAAAGAGCCTTGAGTAAGTACACACGGGGCGGATTTCTCCTCCCCCAGTACCTGCTCCGCACCTGTACCCAGAGCACTCCCACACATATCACCTGATCGCAGCCTTTTCAGAGACCGTGAGAAAAATAAAGCCCGGGATAGAAGAGATATTTGTTGTCTCCCCAGAGCCGCAGCCAGCTCCCCGCAGTCCGAGTGCCCAGAAACAGCACGTTGCCGCTGACGGTGGGGCGGTGCACGCGTGTATGCGGGCGCGCGCGCCTGGGGTTCGGGCGTGGGGGGGGCGGGGGAGGGACGGGAAGCCGGAGATCACCTGCAGGATGACAGGCCTCCCTGCCTGCATTTTCTGGCATCCGCGTGACCGGTAGTTTTATGTTCCTTTGTTGGAATCATGACTGTAGTCCTTCTAGATAAGAGCCCAAAGATGCTCATCATGGCAGAATTCACAACCAGGATTTCTCACTGTAGGTTTCATGGAGAAATGCCCGCCCCCACCCCCTCTTCCGGGGAACCGGAAAAAAAAAAAAAAAAAAAAGCCTGAAATGGAATGCAAAATTAAGTCTACATGCTTATTTGGCAGTAGCTTAATATATATTTTTTGAATGAATGAATGAATGAATGCATCATTCCCTCCTCTCCCCACCCCGCAGGAGGGTCCATAGCTTTCAGCAGAATTTCAAAGCCTCTTGGGACCCAGGAAGGTGGAGGAATCTAGGCAATGTCCACTTACAATCTCCACTTACAGGTGTGTACCCTAAGCCCCAGAGGGGGCAAGGGACTGACTTAAGGGCCTGCAGCAATGTAGGGCCAGGGTGGGAGCCAACAGCCAGCCCGGAGCTCTTTCCAGGGCACCACAGTGCTGTGGTCCATGGGAAATTCAGGGTGGGGTTATATAGGGTTGTGCTCGCGGCCAAAGCCTGGATTTAAAATAGACACATTAACAAAAAGACTTTGAATTTCCAGAACTTCTTTTGTTTTAAATTCTGAGGCATTTGAGCCGCTCTGCACCCAGTTTTTGGATGGAGAAAGGGATAGGCGAGAAAGCCAAGTGTTTATCAAGAGAAGAGGAATCAGGAATGCTTGGAACAAGAGTCCCGGTTGCCATGAAGAGGCATTAGAAACAACTGCAACTCTGCATTCCATCTTTGATAAAAATAAGTTGCTACTTCGGAACAAAACTGCCTGGTTGGTTTCTAGCCAAGCAGGGACCTCGAGGTGCAAACAGGGTGGAGGCAGAAAATTTGACATTGGCCAATAGTAGTCTATGATGCTTTCTGCTCCCCACTCCCCACCCCTGCTTGGAAAACTTGACCAAGCCAGTGAGACCAGGGGAATGTGCACCTTTCTGATGGGCCCTGAAAAAGGATGGTTGCCCAGAAAGCCTTTTCCAAAGGCGGGGGCAGGGTGCTCTGGAATGGCTTACCTCCCACATTTGGCCCAGTCACAGCAGCAGCAGCAGTGTGGTGGGGGGGGAGAGGGGGAAAGAAAGGCTCTAAAGTTGCTTTTAACTGACCTTTATCCTCTGAACAGCACTGCAGTTAGGCAAACCTGCAAGCCCAGGGATGAGAGGGGCATTCCCTAGGGAGCATGGGGTTGTTAGCTTGCACCCCTGTGTGTGAAAGGCTCAGAAGGGCACAGGGGCCAGTGCCGGGTCGGGGGCGGGTGGGGGGGGAGGGTATCTCTGGAAGGCTCAAGAAGGTGGGGTGATGCCTAGCCCCTTTAAACCCAGGACATGCATTTATTTGGCTTGTTGATGGCTGCTCCAATTGTGACATCAGATCAAAGTGCTTAAAAAATTAAAAAAAATAATAATGATAATAAAAAAAAACCCTTCAGCGAGCCAGGAAAACATTAAGGTAAAACTTAGGGCCTGAAAATGATATGGGATGAATGTTGCAACATTTTTTAATTAAAACCTCCGTCATTATCCTGATGTCATTTCTCCACGTACAGGAGAAGGGTCCAGGGAGGCAGGGAAAGAGACCTAAGAGGTGGTATGATTGAGCCCAAGAGAAGTGACTTGCCCAAGGTCTCCAAGAGGAGCCTCTCCAAGAGGAAATAGCAAAGCTAGAATTAGGCTTGGATTTTCTGCCCACCAGTCCAGAAACCCACCTCACCATATCTTTTTAAAAACATCTTGAAATATCATATACAGAGGCGCTTGGGTGGCTCAGTCAGTTAATCGGCTGCCTTCAGCTCGGGTCATGATCTCTGGGTCCTGAGATCGAGCCCCGGAGCTGGGCTCCCAGCTCTCAGCGGGGAATCTGCTTCTCCTCCTGCCTCCGCCTCTCCCCTTACTCATGCGCTCTCTCGCAAATGAATAAATAAACTCTTTTTTTTTTTTAAAAAAGAAATATCATTTACAGCAAGTGGCTGAAATCCACCAAAGATGGATTTTCCCAATTGCAAAGCTGAACTTACCTGCCGGTGAGTGATTTGTCAGTGTGACAGGCTCTGCCCACCCAGAGCACAGGTAATTCCAGGCTTGCTGCCCTGGGATTTCCTCTTGGATTTGCCCATCACCCTGTAACCTCTGGAGAAGAAAGGATCTTGATTTCTGAGCTCCAGGAGCTAGGAAGCCACTTGCAGGAGCCACATAGAATAAGTCGGCCTGCCTCTCAGTCAGCCAACGCGAGCCAAGCCACACACCATCCCTCCTTTCTTCTAATTGCCAACCTGTTTCCCTTATTTGTGCCCTAAAGGGAAGATGGGGGGAGGGGAGCAGGGAGAAAATATGTCCAGGTCCCTGAATCTGTGCTTCATCAACACTAGGCTTTTATCGGGACCAGAGAAGATGGAATGATGTGGGAGCACGAAGCCACTGAGCTGCTGACGTCACGTATAGCAGAGGAAGAGGTGGGAAATAGAATGCATTTTCCAAGTGGCTGATGGATGGCATTTGCATCCATTTATTTTTCCTTTTAGGGGAAGATCGCTTAGGGAACAAGAGAAGATGGTTTAGGCAGCTGCCTCGGCCACGGCTTAAGGCTCTGGTGGTTTCCAGCACGGTTGGGGCCTTCCGGCCTCATCCACAGAGGTGGCGGTCACTGTGCCCCGCCTGGTAGAGGACAGGGCATTTTCTAGTCCATTACGATGTTTTGTCCTCATATATGGTTTTATGATCTGAAGGATTTTGGTGGGAGGCTCAGGGAGTGAGAGAAAATTCAAATGGTCAGGACAGGAGGCGTTTGGCCAGGCCATGGGCTATACAGTGCGCACAGAGTATAGGACAAGTAAGCTTTCTGGAAAACAGTGCCTTTAAAGAGATGAGGCAGGGCAGGGAGCTTAGCAGCCAGGGGAGAATTAACTTTTCTTTCTCAGCCATGGGCAAAAATAGAGTTTCCGGAAAAACAGAACAGAGGGGAGAAGAGAAATGTCTGTCAGCTTGGTACAGAATCTTGGTGATCCAGAGGGCACGTCTTTGGGACTGTGTCTGTGTGGGGGACGCAAGGAGGAAGTGTCCTTTCTTGTGGTGGGAAGCCCGGTGTGGAAGACGCAGAAAGGGGAAGGAATCCCACTTAGCAAGAAGACGACTGAGCGGGTTCTGGAAAGGACACAGAAAGGGCAATGGCCATAGTCTCCTCTGGGCTGAGGCTTAGTTCAGCAGCCAGTGCTTCCCAGGGGGAGACAGGGGCTGTGGGAGAGGGGGCCCTTAGAAGGCTCTGGCACCTGCATCACTTTCCCCACTAGTTAGTTTGTATTGCTGTAGGCATAACATAAAATCCCACAGACTGGAAAAGGCCGTGGGATGGTTTGGGGGTGATGGCAGGGAATGGGGGGGCTACGGGGAGACTGCATCCTGCTCCATGGTTGGTCTGAGGGTCATGGTCCCGGAAACAAGGTGCCCTCCTCTGCGTGAGGCGTTCTGTGAAACAGAGAGAAGGACCCTGTCCTTTCGCGGGCTGGGATGGCCACAGGGCAGCCTTGACTAAAGTCTGACAGGGGCTGGGGATAGAGAGCTCTGTTGCAACACGCTGGCGGGGAGCAAATTTGCCAGAATGACGGAGGTCTCTTGATAGTGTCCCGGACCGTTGCCCCTGGAGGAGGTCGCCAAGCTGCGTGTGTCTATACGGCACGTCTGCAGCTGGGGCTTTTCTCTCTAGCCTTCCATGGCCATGGAGGGAGCCAGCCCTCACATTCAAGTCTTTGATCTCCTGGTCCTCAGTGGTGAGTCGCCCTCCTCACCTGCCCTCAAAAGTCCTAGCACTTGGGATCTGGATGGAAGGATAGAATCCCAGCTTGTTTTCTTTGAGCCGCGTGAACCTGTGTTGATGGTGCCGAGGTAATTTAGCCAAGGATTTCCAGTGGCCTGTTTCGCTGAATTCAATTCTGTGACTATTTTTGAGCACCAACTATGTGTAAGGCAGAACCACACACCTCTTTTGAAAGATCACTTCCATCCCCGCTCCTGTGTGAGTGCTGGTCATCTGTGCAGAGTTATGAGATTGACAGTATGAAATTTTCCCCCTTGCCTTCCATCTTTTTCATTTCTATTGCTTCTCCGATAAAAAAAGAAAAAGCTCTGAAACTCCTTGTAGTGTCTGGCACCCCCAAATCTTTGGAGAAGAAATGCATGAATAAACTTTGACTGAAGGAAATAAGTTTTATCGGCAATTGAGTGGAACCCTCAGAGGGTCAGCATATTTGTCTAGATTTGCCTTGGTTGCGGACCCTAAGAGGTGGGCTGCCTTTGACCGCTCCTGGTGGCCACCTCTGGCCAGCGGGGCTGTCCCCGTGCAGATAGCTCTCCTCTGTTGCAATCAGGCGAATTTAGAGGAGTCCGTGGCTGTCCGTATTTTCCCAGGCCTATCTTTATTGATGGTTATTAAGGGCACACCACCACATGGCAATATGAAAGTACAAAGCAATTCCCAGGGTAAGGTGCGTGGGAAGAAGCGAGATACTGAGCTCCCAAACCATCCCACTGTAATCGCAGCCCGCCAGATCAATGTGCAGTTAATCAGTAAGATTCAGGCTGCCGGGTTCCAGCGCTGGGCAGCGGATGGGAAGGCGGGGAAAGGCTGGTGGGGAGATCACGGTTCCTTCTGGAAAACTGGGAAAGACATTGAGGAGGGGGTCACCTGGGAACGGAGAAGCTGGGGGGCGGTCACTCAGGTGAACCAGGAGCTCGCAAAGGGTCGGAGGAAGGAGCCCTGCTGACCTCTTCGCTGGCCCTCCTGCTCTGTTCCCGCCGGCCCTCGCGGAAGATTCTGTGTAACCGAGAAGGACGGCGTCATTGTGTGCAGACACGCTGGGCTTAGTAAGTGTAAATACAGTGTAAGAAAATGCCTGTTTTTATAGAGCACCCCAACACACCTGTCGCTTTACGATGCTGATGATATTGATAAAGGGGCCTGTAAAGTTGAGGTGAAATGGCCTCATATTTAAATAGGGCACTTCGAGTGTTTTACAGCTGAGATTTGACGGACCTGGTGATTATTTCTATTAGGAAGATTGCCCGCTGATCTTTCTATACATTCAGGGAAAGCGATAGCAGTGTGGCTCGAAAGCAAAGACGGAGACAGATGGCCTCGGTTCATGTTCCCGCTTGTTTGCTTTCTAGCTATGGGACCTAACTCTCCTGTACCTCGATTTCTTTCCCTGGTCAATGGGGAGATAGTCCTCGTGCTTATAGGATCGTGGTGAGGACTCATACACGACGTGCTTAGAACAGGGCCGGGCACGTTACAAATCCGGTGTAAGTTTTCCGCCGCTTCTCCCAGTGCTCTCTGTGTATCGCCAGCATATAAGTCAGGTAGCCTCATTTGTCGGAAAAAGAAATCGTAAGATGTTAGTTAATATTTTCAGAGAAATGGATGGGTAACCACTGTGGTAAATTGGCCCACGAGTATTTGACAAAGCCAAGGCTTCAGCCAGTCTTTCATGAGTCACAGGCTGGGGGAACCAGGAGAAATCTAAAAAATTATCTGGCTCCAGAACATCTGGGTGGCTGAATTGGTTGAGCGTCTGACTCTTGATTTCCACTCAGGTCATGATTTCAGGGTCATGGGACCCAGCCTGGTGTTGGGCTCCATGCTGGGCGTGGAGCCTGCTTAAGATTCTTTCTCTCCCTCTCCCTCTGTCCTGTGCACATGCGCACATGATCGCTCTCACACTCAAAAAAATATGGATATCTATATCTATCTTTGTATCGATATAGATACAGCTATAGCAATATCTAGATCTATAGATCGAGATCGAGATCTATATAGATCTATAGATGAATATAGATATATATAGGTATATATATCCATACATATATAGCTGTATATATATACACCTATATATATATTGATCTATAGATCTATATAGATCTCAATCTCGATCTATAGATCTAAATATTGATATAGGTATATGTCTATATCGATCTATAGATCTATATAGATCTCTATCTCACCTCTATCTCTATCTCTATCACTATCTCTATCTCTATCTCTATCTCTATCTCTATCTCTATCTCTATCTCTATCTCTATCTCTATCTCTATATCTATCTGGCTCCTTCTCCAGAGAAGAGGGTCTCCTTCACACAAGTAGCCCTGCTTTGAATAATTGCAATGAGCCTCAGGCCCCCAGAAGGGAGAATTCTGGGTGCAAGCAAGGGCATCAGCCTGGGCCTGGTGCACAGGTGTGTGGGATGGCCCGGCCCCGGGGAGGTATGGGGAGAGCTGCAGACAGACACTTTAATGCACAGGAGCAAACGCGGGCAGGCCCTCGCTGGATCCAGTCACCCTTACATGAGGTACGATTGGTGGAGACATGAGCATCTGAGGCCTTTCCTGCCCCAGCAGGTTCTTGTCGATGACTGTCTAGTTTATGGTCCCAACTCAGTGACTTCTGAGAGTGAAAGGTAGTGTTGTTCCCAATCATGTCAGGATACCCAGCCTAATTTGGGGCTCGTGGCCATCCTGGTTCTGTGGCCTGTGGTGACATGGGCTATGTTGTTCCTCCGGCTAGTCAGCTGTCTTTTGATTAGAGATACTTCCTAAGAAGGAACACTATTCTTGGTCATCGATGTCTTAGCACTTCTGCATCTCTGGAAGGTGATGCCATTCATCTACCTTCCGTAAAGGGAGGAGCCCTACCTTCGAGCCTAGAGAATCTTGTTCAGCGTATCAAGGAGAAGGGAGGGTCAGAGGGAGGCCCCATCATGGTCAGACGGTTGCTTCTGGTATGTCCGACGGGACTTGATCTCATCTTCTGTAGAGCAGATGTGCCTTGAGCCTCCCCCACTTCTGGTTTGCACTGGGCTGCGGGTTGGTGTGGTGGTGCCACCATCGACTCTGGCACCTGCCCACGGTGGCCGACAGCATCCGTTTCTCCTGGGCATGGGAATGCAAAGAAAGCAAGTGCTGTAATTTGAAATCCAGGCCCTTGTTTAATGGCAGAAGGAAGACCCCAAAGGAAGGAGCTTTTTCCCACCTGAAATATTTGCCCTTTTAGTCTTGTATTTGACTAAGCCTTTTATGGAAAGGAGTAAAAAAAAACCCAAAACACTTTTTTTTCCCCCTGAATAGGTCAAAGTCAAGGTTTGCTCTTTGTTATTTTCTTTAAAAAAAAAAAAAAAAAAAAAAAAGACAAGAAAGAAAAGAAAACTGGGTCCCTTGCCTGAATGTTCTCCTATGTGCCTATTTAATGATTAATAATACCTTGTGGGCTATTGTTTGATGTGGCCTCTGCTGGTTTGAACAGGAGAATACTGATTCACTCTTGAGGCATTTATGAATCACAAGTGTTTACCCTGAGACAATAAACGAAAGGGGGAGATTGAAAAAAAAAAAAACCACCCAAATATGTTGAATTCTTTGAGCAAAAACTGGAGATAACAGGGATCTCAGTCTTTGATACCCTGTGTGGGGCCCACCGCTTTCTCTCGCAGAATAAAGACCATGTCGAATGTCCAAGATGAGGCATTTGAGTTTTATAGATTTTTCCTTTCACTTGCTGATAGGGTTGAGACAGGTTTCTCCTTGTTTTCCTGGTCACACACCTCCCTTGTCTCCCTATCCGTCTGGTTCCTCCATGCCAGTCGTTTAGAAGGGAGTTTCTGGAGGGTTCTTTAGCGGTGCTCTTTCCCTGAGAGGGTGGATTTGAGAGATGGAGAGGCCCTACAGGCTTCGGGGACAGACCGGACCAGGACGGCTAGGGAGGAGCCCCTCCATGGCACCTGGTTTCTTACCGGAACAGCTAATTCTTTCACGGTTCCCCTTGCAATAAGAGGTCCTAGGCTTATTTTCCCTTCTTTCTACCCTGAAGCCTAGAGTCAAGTGAAAGAAAATTGCTACATTTGCCCCTGAGGACCAAAAAAAAAAATTTTTTTTTTGAGATAATTTTAGACTTACAGAAAAGTTGCGACAATAGTAAGGGAGCGCTCACACCCTTTCACCGGCTTCCCCTATGCTCATCATCCTTCCTAACCATGGAACAATCATCAAAACTGAGCAAGTGATCTTTGTCCAGTGCTCCAAATGACAGGCATCCTTCCAATTTCATTATTTTTTTCTATTTGTTTGTTTGTTTGTTGTTGTTGTTTTTTGGGTTTGTTTTGTTTTGTTTTCCAGGACCCCATCCAGGATTCCAGATGCCTTGAGTTGTCTGGTGTCCTCAGTCTCCTTCACTCTGACAGTTTTGAAGTCTTTCCTTGTTTTCATGATGCTTTCAGGAGCATCAACCAGTTGTTCTTATAGATTGTCCTCCCGGGGTCTGTGTGCTGTTTTTGCATGATTATGTCAGGGAGCTGTGCTTTGGGGGGGCACGTAGTGGAGGACAGGACAGCAGGGAAGGGGTGACATATGCTGTCCTACTTCCCTGCTGCTGTTAAACGTGACTATGAGGGTACGATGGTTTCTGCCAGGGGCGTCCACTCTGATGTTACACGTTCCCCCTTCCTTGTCCCTGAATGTTTGGGGGGTGATACTTCAGGATTCTACAGATAGACTGTTTCTGCTGACCGTTCTGCCCACCAGATTTAGAATCCATCAAAGGATCTTGCCTGTGGCAATTACTGCTGTCATAATCTAATAGCGATATTTGTTCTCCCTTGTTCTTTTTACATTTATCCACTGGAACTCTCCTTAAGGAAGAATTGCATGATCTTACAGTGATAAAGCAGAAATAAGGAATCCATACTCTTTTGAAGCCTACGTTTTAGAGGGAGAGATAAACAAGCAAAATAAATGGAGTGGGGTAGGTAGTATTTTAGTAGGTACTATAGAGAGAAGTCAAGTAGGGGGAGGGGGAAGCAGAAGTGCCAGGAGCAGCAGGTTTAAATTGCCTGGTCAGGAAAGGCCTCCAAGGGAAGACTTGCAGCAGGGGAGGGAACCGGCATGGGAATATCTGGGTGAAAGCTTTCTAAAGAGGAGAAACTGCAAGTGCAAAGGCCCTGAGGCAGGACCATGCCTAGCAATGGACCCTAGGAAGTGTGGCTGGTGCAAAGTGAGCAGAATGCAAAGGGGAGAGACAGGGGAGAGGAATCAGAGAGTGATAGACCAGATGCCACGGGCTTGGGCGGTCCTCATGGCCTTGCTGTGGCTCTGGGAGGCTGGAGCCTTGGCAAGGTTTTGAGCAGAGGGGTCACCCCTGTTCTTAAAAGAGCACTTTGGCTGCCCTGTAGTGGGCAAGGCTGGAGGCAAGGAGACCATAGGTAGGAAACCATCACATTCATCCAGGAGGTGGTTGCATTGAGGATATTTTTAAAGATAGAACCACCACTGCCAAGAAGGGGCTCCCTTGTGGCCAGCTACTTCGGGCTACCTCCAGATCCCGCAGGGGGCCTATCCTCCCTCCCCGGCCTTGAAGTGGGGCTTCAGGCACATGTCTGAGAAGTGCTGTCTGGACACGTTGAGTCCAGGCACTGCGGCGTCTCCTGGGAGCCTTCTGTCCCCTGGGTCCACCTTCCGTCTCTCTGCCCTGCACCGCACGCCTCTCTCTGCCCCGGGGCCAAGCTTCTGTTCAGGTCCACCCACCACCTGCCATCTTGCCAAAGATCCTTCCCATCTTCCAGGATGCAGCTCTGCCACCTCCAGGCCTGCTCTCTGAGCACCTCCCTGTCGGCGGGAGACACTAACCAGGTCTGCTTCACATGTGCGGCCCCAGGAGACAGAGACCACAAACAGGCCTGTAGCGTGAGGGCCCCTTAGACCGCAGGACCGCCCCCACGTGCCTCAGAAGCCTGTCGGCCGGTGTGTTGGCATGTGGCGTGCCTTCAGAATGAAATGATTGTGTTTCCTCTTAATCATGTAAGTACAGTTTGCTTTATACTCCACACATGTTCTTATTTCCTTTAATATAAAAATAATGTTTCTGCCTCTCCCTCTACCTAACTTTTCGAATCAAATGGAAATACCAGATTTGCTCTCATTGGGCCACTCCGTACCCTTAGAGGGGTGCTGTAAAAAAAATAGTTTAAGAAGTCAGGTGAGGGGTGCAGGGAGAGGTAGACGTCACCGAGGATTCGGTGGCTCCTAATGGGTTTCTCTTTATCTGGTGATCAATTTCACTTTTTTTTTTTTAAGATTTTATTTATTTATTTATTTGTCAGAGAGAGATCACAAGTAGGCAGAGAGGCAGGCAGAGAGAGAGAGGGGGAAGCGGGCTCCCTGCTGAGCAGAGAGCCCGATGTGGGGCTCGATCCCAGGACCCTGAGATCATGACCTGAGCCGAAGGCAGAGGCTTTAACCCACTGAGCCTCCCAGGCGCCCTGATAGATTTCACTTTAAGAAATGCATATGATTAAAAAATGTCAAGCAGTACAGAAGAGTAGATCCTGAAAAGTCACCCTTCCGTCTGTGGCCCCCAGCCCCCAAGCCCTGGCTTGAAGACAGCCACTCTTACTCACCCCTTAAATACCAATCCGGGGATGGCTAATGAACAGTCAATGGCCAGTAGTAGAAAGTGATGACCAATTGAAGGTAAACTGAGGCACTATGGAACCCAACTCCCAGCAATGTCCTTCCCGGGGCTAAGGCGGCTTCCATGCAGCAAGGTTGGCTAACCTGCTATTTCTATTATTCAGGCCCCTAAGGGTAAGTTTGCCAAGACCCCATACTGGAGTAGAATTGGGGCATTTGGCACTGCCCTCTGTGGCTCTGGGTCTGTTGTCACAGAGTGGTCTCTTGTCATTGAGATCCCCTTTCCCACAAAGTCAGCCAACCAGAGGGAGGAGCGCAGCCCAAAGCTACATTGGGAAGAAAGGCAGGTGAGGGGCGGCTGGGGAAGCCAACCCCTGGACTGTGATCACGGCAATGTGAGCGATGACAGTGAGGTTTCGGGGGGCTTTCTCATTCCTCCGCACTCCTCCTGTGCCTCAGAGGCTCACCTGAGGGGCAGCACTCTTGGCTACCTTTCCCGTGGGAATCCAGCACATCCAACAGAACCCCTGAACTCTGCTGGGCTACTGCCAGCAACCTTCAAGCCTCCCCCCTCCCCCCTCCGCTTACAGTGACATGATGTCATTTTTATTGAGGCAAGATTAGATTTTTTTCTAAGTTTTCAAAAGTGTGGTTCACATGATCTCTAGTACTTTTCCTATTGACTGAAGACCACAGAGCTGCCAATTTCAATTTTCTTCAGCTTTTATCACTAGAAGAAGCTTAAAAGGAAAAAAGGAAGGGGGAGAGAAAGGCTGAATGAAAATATTCCACTTGGCCCCGGCTGTTAGCGTGAGGGTAGCGGAGGACACCCACGTCGCCTGCTCCCGTTTCTGTAACTGGTGCAACAGGAAGATATCAGAAGACTGAGTTGGCTTGGGCTGCCGGACGACACATGAGGTCCCCTAGCCCGAAGGGTCTTCCTGCCGGGAAATGGAAGAGAGGGAAGGTACAACCTTGGGTCATTCACGGTCATCAGGAGAGGATCAGAGAGGCTGCTGATCCTTTGGGAGGCTATTGGGTAAAATAAACTCTTGGAACTCTTTCCTCCTGGGACTTGATCCCAGGGCCCCAGATCAAAGGCAGACACTTAACCTACTGAGCCACCCAGGTGGCCTGCCGTTTATTCTTCTTTAAGAGAAATGGAAGAATGCCGCTTCGCTCGGATCACAGTTTTTCAGGTGCCAACTCAGCCTTCAGAATGAGATGATGTGATGGAAAATTGTGAAAAACATAAGGTCCAATCACATTTTGGGGGTATAAAACGAGCAAATGAGGTCTGGTAGAGTAAGGGACCTGCCAAAGAACTACATGTCTCCAGATGCCTGGGTGGCTCAGTCGGTTAGGCATCTGCCTTCAGCTCGGGTCATGATCCCGGGGTCCTGGGATCGAGCCCTGCATCAGGCTCCTTGCTCAGTGGGGAGCCTGCTCTTCCCTCTGCCTGCCACCTGCTTATATGTTCTCTCTGACAAATAAATAAAATGAAAGGAAGGAAGGAAGGAAGAAAGGAAGGAAGAAAGGAAGAAAGGAAGAAAGAAAGACATGCCTCCCACTCCACAGGAGTCTTATAAAGTGGAAACATTTCCATGACACTGCCATTGATGAGCTACGTTCAGATTCCTGCCCGTCTGTTCGTCACCACAGCCTGTGCAGTGGGGAAGAGCAAAATTTTCCACAGCTCCTCACTGCACCTGGCCATGGTTGGGGCTCAGTGAGGGTTTGTTGAATAAATGCTGACTAAACCCCCAATTTCCAGAGGTCAGACCGCCTCACAAGTAAGCAAGAGATTGGTCCCAAGTCCCTTGGGAGTAAGTGGTGGAGGTAAGACTTGAACCAAGAGGTCTTGAATTCACACATCAAAGCTCATCAGTACTCAGGAGTCCTAGAGGTACTGCCTCTGGAGAATTCTCTCAACTACTGGCCTTTCTCTGGCTGGCAGGAAGGTGACTCTGGAGGCAACCTTCTTGGAGGTTGCAGTGAGACTTCGAAGAGTCACTCAATGGATGGAAGTTAAGGTGACTTCAGATGTGGGCCGGACACCTCATGAGGAGACCCTGCTTGGTTAGAAGGTTCTCCCAGTGTTGACTCGGTTGTGCTAAGAGAGGTGGGCCTCGGGTGTTGTTCTTCAGGTATGGATTTTTAAGCAGTCCTGATCTGGATAGAACTCTGCAGCTCGCCGACTCACTCCGTCTCTGTCAGTCATGTGGAACAGAAGAAGCAGGGTTCAGAGCCAACTTGTGAGGGGATTCTCCCCATTTGTGTCTTGTGAGCCTTGGTTCTTCTCCTCCGCGGAGGGAGAGAAGGACTGTGTGGGGAGTGAGGTAAGTCCCAAGTAGTTTGGACGGGCTTGGTCACGGTGACAGAAATAGCAGCTGCAGTATCACTAGGCTGGAAAGACCCAGAAAGGGACTGAGCCCCTTCTCCTGCCTGCACGGGCTGGCACTAATTATGTCCCTGCGGAAGTATGCAGTGTGGGGACCAGGAGGAGGCTGCGGGAAAGGAGGGTCTGTCTGGATGAGATGGGAGACTGGAATGTGAAACTTCCTCTTTTTATCTATGCTAAGTGCATGAGGCAGTACGGAAAGCCTGGTACTGGGAGGCAGAGAAGGATCCGGGTTCTAGTCCTGCCTCTGCCGTAGACTCATGGTGTATGTCCCTGCAGGTGGTGTTCATGCCTCCCTCTCTGGGCCTCAGTTTCCCCATCAGCAGTCATTAGACATTGGTTTTCAACCAATGCCTCGGGGACGTGTTTCCTCCGCAGGGAGTGCAGGGCCTGAACTCGGAGGTGATGCTGGGCAGGAGGGGCTCCTGTAAGCCCTCGGATCCTTCCACCAGAGAGGTTTGGCTTTTGCTCATTCACACATTCCATGGTCCTCCTACGATTTTGTTCAAAGGAAGTATTCCATCGGTTTTGTGTTTAAGTTTGAAAACCACCAACTCAGAGACTTTCAAAAATCCTTTCCAATATGGAAAATCGTATGATTCTTCCCTTATGCCTCCCTGACTTTTGGACTTGGTCTCCTCTACTCTGTAGCCCGTTCTACGTTAACCACTTAGATCCTTCTTCTCTTTCCAAAGGCTCCTTGCAATCCAAGTCCGCAAAGAATTCTGAGCATGGGGGCCTGCGGCAAAGGCTGCGTGGGACAGGGCAGCCAGCCCTCCTGCTGCTCACACGGTGTGCAAAGACTTCAGAACTACTCTGTGTCTTCGTCCCCATAACCGGGACCTTGTGTGACATCTCTCACCCACAGCCAGCCCATGCAGGACATCAAGTAGGTGCTCAGTAACTATTTGCCAAAAGGATTGGTAAATGAATGGCTTGTTCCCTCTGTGGGAGGAATCACAGATGTCCCCGTAGTGAAGGGCCCTCCCGGGACCGACTGGAGCTTTGCGAGTGCTGTGAGCTCTGTGTGTTCCTTTTATGAGCTGGGTTGGTTACGGCTCGTGGGGGTCATCCCGTGGTACGGGTTCAACTGTGTCACCGTAAAAAAGGGTATCGAAGTCCTAACCCGTGGTACTTCAGAATGGGACCTTTTTGGGAAATATGGGTTGTTAGAGATTTGTTGAAGGGAGGTTGCAGATGTCATTTGCTACACTGAGGTCACGCTGGATAGAGTAGGTTGGGCTCTTCATCCACTGGGACTGATGTCGTTGCAAGAAGAGAAGGAGACATACAGACACGCAGAGAGATGGCAGTCATGGGACAATGCAGGCGGAGAGGAGGGATGCACGCAGAAGCCTAGCAGTGCTGAGGAACACCAGCGGGCACCGGAAGCTAGGAGAGGCAGGCCGGGATTCTCCCCTCTAGGTTCAGAGGCGGTGGGGCTCTCCTGACTCCTTGATCTCAGACTCGCAGCCCCCAGAACTGTGACACAATACATTTCTGTTATCTTTTTTTTTTCCCCCAAAGATTTTATTTATTTATTTGTCAGAGAGAGAGAGAAGGAGAGAGAGAGCACAAGCAGGGAGCGGCAGGCAGAGGGAGAAGCAGCCTCCCCGCTGAGCTGTGAGCCAGATGCGGGACTTGATCCTGCGACCCTAGGATCATGACCTGAGCTGAAGGCAGACACTTAACTGACTGAGCCACCCCAGTGCCCCTACATTTCTATTGTCTTAAGCCACCCAGTCTGTGGTGCTTTGTGAGGGCAGCCCTAAGGAAGGACTATATCCGCCTGCCCCCAGTATTATGCTTAAAAGGAAAAATCTACAACCTCTTTTTCCTTTAACCTCTATGAAGTGTTCATAGGAACATACATTTGGCTTGAATTTACTGTTTTGAAGCATTAATTACAGTCTCTCATCAAAATACTTCATGTATTTAAAGCTCTAAAATCCTTGTATATCGGGTCATATGTGGGCATATATCGGATAGTAAAATAGACAAACTCCAGTCCCAGCCCTCATCTTTTCCTTAAGGCAAACTTGCTGAGAATTGCCTGCCTCCTGTGACTTGAGAGTTGAGTCTGGGGATGAGTTTCACTTCCCTCTCTAGGAGCCGGGCACGCTTGTCTGGATTAAAGTGGGGACGCAGAGTCCCTGCACCCCTCTGCAGAAGGGGTACGACTTGCTTCTGAATTTTCTCCCTGGGTTTTGTTTCACTGGCCTTCTTCCTGGGAGCGGGTTGCCAGCTCTGGCTTCTCCTGGGTGCCCTTGATCAAGCAAGTGCACCACCCCCCCATCATCGCCAAGGAGATCCAGGAATTTGTAGGACCCACCTCATGTCGGGTTATTGAGTAACTGGCGGGGCGTCGAATGTCAGGGCTAAGAAAACAAAGCTGTGGGGCCAAATGACCTCATAGCCCCAGCTGGGCTCCCGGGGCGGCTCAAGCGCAATTCCGTCAGTGACACCTTCCGACAAGCCCCACCCCCTCATGCTGTTCTAAACACCCAACTTGATGGTTCTCATGTGCTCGGGTGAATGGCAGCAGCTTCAGGTTCCGACTAAGCCTACAGCAGTCTTGCGGGAGTGGGAGGTGTCTTTTCCAGAAGATGAGAGTTGAATGAAAGACTTACTGTATTTTAACTCAAAATCTACCATTAACCCCCCCCAACCTGGATTTCCAGCACCCCCGCTCCCTGTAGATGTGGAGAAGACCAAACCATCACCAGCTACCCCTGCCGCTCCCCCAAATCTGACCTGGGTTTGACCCAGGGCTTTGCTGACCAGGGCTTTGCTGCAGGAAAGAGAAGTTTCCGATGCCGCTTTTCCAGCAGCAATAATGTGGGTATCTGCGATCCACAAATCTTCGGTGGGGAAAACCGTCTTCCCTGGGTTTCAGCGGGCGACTGGGGGCCTCCCTCTGGTTGTATCTGTGGCACTGCTGGCTTCCCAGTCAGTGTCTCTGACAGATTCCCACAAACACCAGGAGAACGGGGAATGATCTCCGACAGCAAGTCTTGATCTCCTCCAGTTTGGGTCGGAAGAACTGGGGGAACCTGAAGGGGAGGTAATTATTCTGTGGTGATGTTAAATGCATGCATGCGCTCGCTCATTCATTCACTTAGTCCTTCATTACTTGGACATTTTCCGAATTCATTAATTAATGGGACATTTTCTGAACCCATTCATCACAGGCTGGGCACTGTGTGATGTGTTGGGGAAATTGAGACGCGGTCATAGTTAATGATGCAGTGTGACTTGTGCTTAGGGGGAAGTCTGCCCAGGGGCCTGAGAAAGTTCTGGGGATGAGGAGACTGACCAGCGGCCCCGGAGAAGCGGGGCTTGCTCTTCTGGGCTGGAGATTACCTGGACGCTTCAGCCAGAGCTATCACAGATGCTCCATGAAAGGAGCCTCTGAGGGGAGTGTCAGTCCTCCCCAAGCAGGGGGCGGCAGGACAAGTGACAGAGTTCACCCCAGTAGTCTCCTTGGAATTTTCATGTGCCCTCCAGCTTCCTTATATGAAGGGTTTCCTTAGAAGAGACAGTGAGGGACATCAAAAGAAAGCAGATTCCCCAATTTTTTTTTAAGATTTTATTTATTTATTTGAGAGAGAGAGAGAGAGTGTGTGCGCGCGCACGCACACGCGAAAACTGGGGGGAGGGGCAGAGGGAGAAGAGGGCTCCCCGTTGAGCAAGGAGCTGATATGAGTCTGGATTCCAGGATCCTAGGATCAAGATCTGAGCCAAAGGCAGACACTTAACTGACTGAGCCATCCAGGTGCCCCAGATTCCCAAATGTTTTGAGACAAAATCTCCAAATCTCCAGTAAATGGCACACATAGGACCCAGTCCTTGAGTTTGACAAAAAGATGTCATAGGCTGTCCTTTGGTCAACCCTAGGTCTCAGTTATAAATGAATTTATAAGTACATGGAGCTCTGGGCCTCTCTCCTAAGGTCAGACTTCCATATTTGCTTGTCCGCATGCTGGCTCCAGATCTGATTGGAACCATGCTATTTTATGTACTGGTCTAACTCATCCTAGAGCACACATTCTCCAGCTTAGCACCTAAGAACACATTGCCGAATTGTTTACCAAAGGGTCATGCCAGTGTTTATTTCCGTAGTATATGGGAGTAGATGAGTTTAACTCCAAATTATCTTCTCCTTTTTTTTTTTTAAACATTTTATTTATTTATTTGACAGAGAGAGAGATCACGAGTAGGCAGAGAGGCAGGCAGAGAGAGAGGAGGAAGCAGGCTCCCCGCTGAGCAGAGAGCCCCATGCGGGGCTCGATCCCAGGACCCTGAGATCATGACCTGAGCCAAAGGCAGAGGCTTTAACCCACTGAGCCACCCAGGCACCCCTCCAAATTATCTTCTATTTGCCTCTTGTTGAACACATGATCGAGAGTGAATTTAACCCTGTCCTTGTATCTGATAGGGTCAACACAAAGGAATAGGTTTGCATTACATGAGTTTAGTTCCTTTACATTGAATTGCAAATTAATCATAACCCTAGCTTTTCTTATGTGTCATTACGAAACAAAAAAGGTCCTTTTCGCATCTTCTGCAAACCCTCATTGAGAACCCCAGCCACTGGGCCACCGAGTGTCCCTTGCATCAGGACATATTGACTCTTTCTCTTCAGCCTTCTTTCCATTTGTGTATCAAATAATGATACGGTGCGTGGCTCTCAAGAGCTCAGAGTTCACCTCGATGCTTATGGAAAGTAAAGGTCTCTGAAACCGCCTCTCCTCTTCTTTCAGGGAGACGGAGAACGGGCTCAAGGACCACCAGCCAAAGGCATATCGGGTATCTGGGTAATTGATGAGGAGGTAAGCTTCCCACACTGCAGGTTCTCTCCAACCCCTGTATCCGGGCGCGAGGTGAGACCTCGGACTTCCTCCCTGTGCTAGACTGTGGGGCCTGACTGTTCTTCCAAGCAGACCCTGAGCCCGAGTGTTTAAGCTACTGCAAGGAAAGGATTGTGAGCTGGCTTCTAGAAAGCCCGGAAAGCGACAGCAGCAGGAGAATGGCCACCGTCCTGCTTGGTGGTGGTGTTGGGCACGAGGGGTGAGTCCCCCTGAGGGTGGCCAAGGACAGAAGTCTGGGAGAGGGCAGAGAACAGGCGCGAGACCAGGGTGCAAAAGGCAGGGTCAGCATCCCAGGGCCCCTGGATTCAGTGACCACCTCTTGGTAAGTGTGTGCTCACCAATCTTACTAGCTACTCTCCTCCCCAGAGGAGAGGACTGGGAAAGTTCCACGCCACCCTCCCCTTTTGCGGGCTGCAGAGTACAGGTCCCTCCTCCACAGAAGGGTGAAGAGAAGATGCCATTTACTCTCAAGGGCACTTAACTGCAGCAGCCAGCTAACCCGGCTAACATAATCGTCCCTTTCTTTCCTCAGTGATGTTTGGGATTTTTCCCTCCGTTTGTTTCTTGAGCTTTGCTATTATAGGCGTGTTTGTTTTTTAATTGTAAGCAACCTAAATTTTTGTATGATCTATTACATAAAGGTAAATAACCAAATGCCTTGGAGTTCTAAGGCTAACACGTGCAAGAAAGAGTGAACAAATCAAGGCACTTTGGGGGTGAGGTCTGAAAGAGCTGGCATTCCAGCGAGAACTTAAGTCTGCAGGACAATTCTCTGCAGGGGACAGGGCCTGAGGTGGGTGTGACTGAGCCCAAGAGTCATGAGATCAAAGCAGTGTTGGAGGCAGGAATAATAGTGAGTAGATACGAACAGTTGTCATTCCTTTAGCCCTTTACAGTTTGTAAAGTTTTTTTATTTTTATTTTTTTAAAGATTTTATTTATTTGACAGAGGAAACACAGCGAGAGAGGGAACACAAGCAGAGGGAATGGTAGCGGGAGAAGCAGGCTTCCCGCCGAGCAGGGAGCCCCATGTGGGGCTCGATCCCAGGACCCGGGGATCATGACCTGAGCCGAAGGCAGACGCTTGACGACTGAGCCACTCAGGCGCCCCTGTAAAGTATTTTAATATCCATTAAACCCCCTAATCTTCACACCAAGCCCACGAGTGCTTATTATTATCACCCTTGTTTCAACCATGGGAAACTAGGCTCAGGGAGTTCCAGTGATGGATCTGGGACTCACATCTGGGTCTTCTGTTCCCCAATTTCATCCTCACCCCACACTCTGTCCTACCCTGTCTGGGCTGGGGGAGGGGACCAACCCACCTAAAAGGGAAGACGTGTTCTAGAGAGCAATGGAAAATTATGGTATTGAGTTAAGGCTGAGCCAGACTGGGGAGGTCTGGTGCAGATTTCACGTGGAGGAAATAGGGAGCCATTGAAGGCTTTTGAGTAGGAGTGTCACATGATACAAGTGGTGGGGCCCATCAGTCCGTAACTAGTGATCACAGAGGCTCGGGAGGTGGAGAGAGGGAATATGGGAGTAGAGAGGCTGTGTGGGGGCTTGGGGAAGAAACTTGGGTCTCCAGATTCTATTGTTAGTAACCAGGAAGTTGTTGGCTTTTTTCTTGGAAGTCACTGCTGTGCCCTGAAGTTGGAGTTAGACACCACTGAAATATTAAGTCCCTTTCATTCACTGACTTTATTAATGAGCCAGCATCTCCGACGTTGGTTCCATGTGATTTTCAGCCCAGCTCAGGGCACTAACATGATTTAGAGTTGGAGCAAACATCCGCGTTTATTATATTTCATGAATATTTACTGAGAACCAAGTATGTGCTGGGTGCTGGGTAAAGACCCTCTGAGGGGGAGACGGAAGGAATGGGTTGCACAGCCTCGGGTTCAGGTGCTCCCAGGCACCAGGGGGAAAGGAGGCGGGAGAGAGGGCGTGGGGGAGGGGAGGGGAGGAGCTTAGACCCGGACACAAAGAATGCAGGAGAGGGTTCCCAAGACCGGCTCCTTTTCACACCAGGAGGACAGGGATTAGGCACGGATCCACCTGCAGCCGGGAATGTCCCACTCTGAGGTTGCCTTTGTCGGGGGATCAAAGGGTGTCTCGTAGCCGCCGACAGCCCCGGCCCCAGCTAACTGCTCGTTTCTGCTCTGCTGCTGGCTGGCCCTCCGAAACTGGCTGCTCCAGAATATCAAGTCGGGGAGTCTGTCTCCGCCCCCTCCTCCCTCCTATCTGCTCCCCTGGGGCTGCAGCAGCGCGCCCCACCCTAGAAGGGGAAGTCTGTGCTGCGAGGTGCAACCGGACACCTGAGTCCGGTGTCACTGTGTGCCCTTGGGCAAGTTACTTCTTCTCGTGGGTTCCTTCCTCTTTCGGAACTGGAGCAGCTCCGGGAGCTCTAAAGATAGGATGGTGGTTACTGCGGAGCTGCACTGTGCGTGCGCGCGCGCCTGTGTGACTTGCTGTTTAATAGGGTGCTAAGACGGCAGGGGGCCTGGCCTCTCCGTCCCCCACCCCCACACGTGTGGCTCTCATTACTGTCAGGAGGCCTTAAGTCGGGCCCCATGGAGATGAGAACAGACCCCTTAATTAGGCACGGTTCCCAGAGCGAGAGAGGGAGCAGCCTGGGCCCGGCTGCCCTGGCGTCGCGGGGAGCCCAGCCTGCAGGGCTGGAGGGGGGTGGGAGGGGGAGGCGGAGGGCCGGGGCATCTGAAGGACTCAGCAGGTTTACACTGCACTGACCCGATGGATGAATGGGGCCCTGTCCACCCACATGGGGGCCTGGAATCTTCAATTATGGCAATTACATCAACAGGTCGGAAGGGCAGCACTTTCCACTGGAGAGGTTCAGGGCTTAAAAGAAAAATCCTAAAGCCACTGTTTTTTTTCTTTCTTTCTTTCTTTTAAAGGGATTGGGTTGATGGAAGAAGACCCCCATCTGCTGTCTAATTGGGCTGTGGGTAGAAAACAGAGATGGGGCACGTTTGGGGGGTACAATCTGGCTGGCACGTGTTCACCCACTTCTGGACTTCTGACTCTTCTCGGTCGGCTTGGTGTTGGAGTCCGGTCCCCGCGCCCCGTGCACAGGCGACTCCCCTGTCGTCTCCCAGAGGGAGGGAGGAGGTGCCTTCGCTCTGAAGCTTCCCGGCTTGCAGCGCAGTGGGTGCCCCTCAAGGCAGCACCGAACCTGCCTCTGTGGATTGGATTAGACCTTGGAGGAATCATACCGTCTCTCCGACGCTTGGCTTCCCTAGCTGTAAAATGGGCATAGTGCTTTTCCTTCTCCTTCCCAAGCTTTTAAAGAAGGCTCTAGTTCCTGCTCTGTACTCAAGCTAATTGGAGGGCTTTTTTTCCCCCTCTCAGCCACCACGCTGCTGGGTAGGTGAGACCCAAGTGAGGCTCTCGCACCAGCAGCGTGGGCATCACCTGGGAGATTGTTAGCAATGCGGAATTTCAGGCTCCGCGCCAGACGACTGCATCTGTGATCGGCCACACTGTGCACGTTACTGTTTGAGAAGTTCAGCTCTAGACCGAAGCTTGCACGCAATGCTCATGAGTTGAGTGAGAATGAATGAGACTTGCTCTCATCTACACAATGGGGATAATGATACTGGTTTTTTTCCCATCGGGGGAATGCTGGGAGATGACATAAGGTGCAGTTGGCCCTGGAATAACACGGTTTGAACTGTGTGGGTCCACTTACATGTGGACTCTTTTCAGTAAATACAGTACCATACTGTAAATGTGTTTTCTCTTCCTTATGATTTTCTTAATAATGGTTTCCTCCTTCGGCTCACTTTATTGTAAGAATACAGCAGGTAACACATCTAACACACAGAATACGTGTAGATCGACTGTGTAAGGCTTATGGTCAACAATAGAGCATTAGTAGTTAAGACTTTGGGGAGTCAAAATTATACACAGATGTTTGTCTTTGAGGGGAGGCAATGCCCCTCATCCCCACCTTGTTCAAGGATCAAGTGTACTTTGTAATTTTTTTTTTTAGGCAGAGAGGCAGGCAGAGGGAAAGGGGGAGGCAGGCTCCCTGCCGAGCAGAGAGCCCGATGTGGGGCTCGATCCCAGGACCCTGAGATCATGACCTGAGCCGAAGGCAGAGGCTTTAACCCACTGAACCACCCAGGCACCCCAGTACTTTGTAATTATAAAGGTGTTTTATGTTGTCATTCCCCAGACCGTTTAATGAACATTCGCTGAGCAGCTCCTATAAGGCAGGCTTGGGGTTCACACAATATCATTCCTGTCGAGAAAAACATTTGCAGTCTTCTAAAAGTCTGATTTTTAAAAGAACTAAGTACAACAGAATGTGGTGAGTGGACTATCAGATAGCTATGCTCAAAAGAGGAGACGGTAAGGGTGGGAACAATCCATTGTGATGGATTGTTCAGGTCTGGGTAGGTTAGGAGAGACTTCACCAGCAGGCTGGCATTGAGCTTATGGGCATGAGCCCAGGTGAGGGAAGAGAAGGGCCTTCTAGATGGAGGCTTAGAGACATGAAAGTGGGTGGGGGATTTGGAGTGGCCGTTAGTCCTGAAATCTAGTAGAGCGAGAGTGTTTGCAGACGGTCCCATGGCTTGATTGGTAAGAATGGGCAGGAGAGGTCCTGCTGCCTGCTTAGTTTCTTTGGGGCCCATCATCTGGTTGACTTTAGCTTCCAGTCCTGTGTTAGGGTTATCGGCCTGAAAGTTACCGTCCTGCTTATAGTGTTAACCGCCTAAGAGGAAGACATCATTTTTTGGTCTGTTTGTTTATTGATTTTTCTTCTTCTTCCTCATCTGCTCTGATTGGTGAGGTTTATTGCCGACAGCAGCTTGACTCCAGGCTTGAGCTCTCCTTGCTTGTGCAGGCCGGCGGTGTGCATGCATATGCTGTGCCCGAATGCACCTCCACGAAGGAGGGGGACGGACCCCAGCGCTGGGGGCTCAGGGGACTCCTCGGTATGGCAACGAAGTGGCTGGATGCTTGCTGGAGCTCCTTCTTGCTCAGTTCAAAGCTAAGGGCAAGGACTTTGTCTTGCTCGCGTGGGATAGCGCCCTTGGGTGCTGAGTTAATGTGTAACTGAACCTGCAGAAAGGTTTACCTGTCTGTCTCTGGCAAGGACATTTGGGCAAACGGCTTTCTGCACCGCTGCCCTCAGTGTTAGGTTTATTCTCTTTCTGCAAGGGAAAGAGATAGAACCTTCCCGTATCGCTGGTCCCTTGTAGTTCTGTATTGACAACTTTTTAAGAAAACGGCCCCAGGGGGTTAATGCTCTGGGTGGAACTTCACGATGAGCTTGGGAAGGGGCACAGTGTAGACAAACTGCCTGAGTTGCGCAGCCAGGTACGACTGGATTCAAATGTGGACTCTTCCACTTAAGAATTATGAGACTTGGGGCGCCTTGGTGGCTCAGTGGGTTAAAGCCTCTGCCTTCGGCTCAGGTCATGATCTCAGGGTCCTGGGATCGAGCCCCGCATCGGGCTCTCTGCTCAGCAGGGAGACTGCTTCCCCCTCTCTCTCTGCCTGCCTCTCTGCCTATGTGTGATCTCTCTCTGTCAAATAAATACGTAAAATCTAAAAAAAAAAAAAAAACATTGTGAGACTTAGGAAAGTACTTTACTGCCGTATGCCTCAGTTTCCGCAGTAGTGCACAAGAGTGAACTGCTCTCCTTGCTGGATTTGGGGGTGGGGAGGGACAAAGGACAGAGTGCAATGACAGCTGTCGTGCTGGGAATCCGGATGGGACCCAGTCCCCACCGGCCTAGAGAAGGAGAATCAGAAGGCTTTCAGTCCATGAAAGCCATTTCAGTGGGGGCGAGCAAAGGAAACCAGTGTCAACCTTGCGGCAGCCAGAAAAGGAAACTGCAGTAGGAACGCCCCACCCTGTGGGGCCCCTGTGGCCACCACACCTGTCCTCAGACCCACACAAACACCGCAGAAGAGGGAGCCCCACCGCCCTCGGGCTCCCTGATCTCACTCTCGACACCCCCTCTCGCTCCGCCTGACCCGGCCTTTGCTCGCCCCGCTCCAGTTGCCTTGCGTTTTTGGATCTGACCTTTGCCGGTTCCTTGCTGTTGCCTCAAACCTGCTCAAAATGACTCTGATTGACCATGCAGGGTATGGGCAACCACCCCCCACCGCGCCTCTGGGGCACACATGTCCCTCTGCAGCAGGGCCAGGAGCTGGGTGCTGCGGAAACAGCCTCCTCCCTCTTCTGGGTGCTCTGTTGGTTTCCAAGGTGCCATTTCCTCCTGCCCTCTCCGTCTCTTTCATGTTTTATTTTTTATAGCCGTGCGGAGCTGTCTTTGAGGATTTGGGGGGTGAACACGCCATAGGCCCCCTTCATCAAGAGTGGAAGTCGGCGGGAGGAAAAAGGATGTCCTTAAAGTGCTGTGAAGAAGCCTTCACGTGAAGAAGCTCTCAGTCTCCCCTCTGGAGGGCAGAGGGGAAATCCTGAGCAAGTTCCTGGAACGAGTGAATCTACTTCCTCTAGGTGCTGTGGAGATAAAACGTTCCTCTCTTGGCCCTGAGCCTCGGTTTCTTGTTTTGTAAAATGACGACAGTAATGATTCCAATGTAGGCAACTTCATCAGGTTGCTACGTGGACCCCAGCGGATACTGGATATGAAAGTACTTGGTAAGCTCCACAGCCCCAGGCCCTTGACAGGGGCTGCCCACGTCCGTTCTCAGCCCCTTCCTGGGTGGAGGTCTGTGTGTCCTCAGCCGGGCCGTTCCTGCTTGTGCTCAGCAGCCCCCTGCCCGGGCCCCCGAGTTTCCAGGACTGGAAGACAGATGAATTCCATGTGATCCTTTTCCTCAGGCTTCCCTCCCAGATGGAGTGTGCCTGGTGGCTGGTGATGAGGCTTGAGGAATTTGTAAGGGTGACTTTGCAGGAAGCCTCCAGATGGAATCTCCCACGGCAAGCACGCCGGAGCCGAGGACCCCAGCTCCCACCGCCCCCTAGTTAGAGGGGACAGTGTGACTGTTGTGTGGGGGACGTGTGGGGCTACACGTGTGAAGTGGCATCCCCACGCAGGCAGGGCAAAAAAGTCATTAAGGGCACATAGTTATTCTGATTTCATACATGAAGAAGCCAAGGGTAAGAAGGGCCAAGCTTGGGGCGCCTGGGTGGCTCAGTGGGTTAAAGCCTCTGCCTTCGGCTCAGGTCATGATCTCAGGGTCCTGGGATCGAGCCCCACATCGGGCTCTCTGCTTAGCAGGGAGCCCGCTTCTAGAACCCTCTCTCTCTGCCTGCCTCTCTGCCTAATTGTGATCTCTCTCTCTGTGTCAAATAAATAAATAAAATCTTAAAAAAAAAAAAAGGCCAAGCTCTTCCTTCACAATTGCATGGCTCATAGAGGGAGTTGTGGGATTTGAACTTTGAAATGACTGCAAAGCCTTTACTGGTTCCTTTACAGCACCTGTCATGTGTGTAGGAATGGTCATCTCACAGGGTCAGGGAAAGAAGGATGGGAACAGTGCTGTGTAGTTAGTAGTAGAGAAGGGAGGGATCGCTTCTAGCAGGAGAAATCCAGGAAACCTTCATGGAGGAGGTGGCTTTTGCCTCCAGGTTTTGAGGAAGAGGCCAGATTTGGACGCCCAGAGATGCTTGTTTATTTCCATCAGTTGTTCATTCCGCACGCCGTGTGGGTGGTGTCCCACACGTGGTGAATCTTCATAAAATCCAGTTAGTTCATGGCCTCGGCTTAGTTCACACTCTCCCTGCACAGGAGAAGTCCCGGAGTGCTGGGGACGGGAGAGGAAGGCGCTCTGGACTGGGTTCGACCAGGAACTTTCCTGGAACAGGCCCCAGGGAGAGGTCTGATGCAGCGGGTCAATTAAGAACTGGATTTTATTGCAGATTTATTGCAGCCTTCCTTCCTTCCTTCCTTCCTCCCTCCCTCCCTCCCTCCCTCCTTCCCTCCCTCCCTCCCTCGAGTCCTGGTGCCTGCTCTCCACCTAGGGCAGTGCCGAGTGCTGCAGAAGGAGAAGTGGGGGCCCACTCTGACACAATTTGGGCCCCCTGGGAGTCTCGGTGTTTAATGATGGGAGGGATAAGGTTGCAGGGCCCCAGGGTCCCCGTGTTTGCCTAGAAACTCAAGAAGCCCCCAGCGTGGGGCAGGGTGACCCCATTGAGGGGTGTGGGTAACTAGAGTAAAAGAAAATAAGCGAGCCATACAGATGGGGAGGAGAGGGGTGTTGGGCAAGGGCGGAGGAGGGGGAGAAGCTTGCAGGGCAGCCGGAGGGGGAGGCCCAGGCCTGCCGCAGAGAGGGCTGAATGAGTCAGGAGCTGGGCAGCTGGCTCACCCAGAGGCCGCCCCGCCGCACCTGGCCTTGCCCACAGCTGTGCTCCAGCGGGCGGCCCACGCCAGCAGCCGGCTTTCATCAGGGCAGCTAGAGCAGAACTTGGCCGCTTCGCTGATTTTCTTCTGCCTCTCGCCGCCCACTCGGAGAGAACTTGTAGACACTCTGCCTGTGGAGAGGTGACTGGGTAAACCAAGGACGAGAGACCCTGCGGGACATCCTCGCACGCACTTCCTTCCCAGGTTCGTGGGCTGCGAGCCAAGGGCCTGAAGTCTGTCCTTGAACCTGTGCCCTCCAGCTGCAGGCCCTCTCCCTCGAGGTCTCTGCCACGCCACACCATCAGGGGATCTCAGCCCTGAAAGGACCTGAGGGTCACGAGGCCGGTGGTTGCTAATTCCCAGATGGTCACCTGGGAAGCTGTTAAAAGTACACATCGCCAGGCTGTGAGCCGAGAGGTATGACTCAGGAGTCTGGGCCTGGTCCCTGTCAGGTTGGTGGGTGGATTCTGCAGGTCCCACGCTCAGGGGGGTGGTCCCCTGGGGCCAGTGAGGCCCGGGGCGACACTTCCCTTGCTTGCGCTTGGCAACCGGTCTTTTCTTGTGAATTTATCGTTCTCATTAAGGGCATGGCTCTCAGAACCCGCTGAGAGGACCAACACTATTGTGCTCCTGAATGCAGGGCTGACCAGGCGGGAGAGGGGTTCGGGGCTGGCTCTGTTCCATTTCATCAGGGAGAAGGAGCCCTTCCCGGGGGTGGGGCAACATTGCCTGGGCCGGCTGCAGTTGCTTCGAGATGTTTCCCCCAAGCTGTGGGGAGAGCTGCTCAGCCAGAAACGTCCTCACCGGGCCTCCCTGAGAGGAGGGTCTGGGGAGCAGGGCGGCCGACCGCCTCCCCTGACATACTCCCAACCCCCAATCCACCCCCCAGGCCCGGCTGAAGAGCAGCAGCCTGTCTTCTGCAGGAACTGAGATCTTGGGCATTTCTCTGGGAAAACACTCTAATTTTCATTTCTAAATCCCGAGAAGCCCTCAGCAAAAAGATAGTAATGATTTTACTTCGTGGGCCCAAAATGTGCTCAGATCGGCTTTCACACCCTCCTTGTAGCTGCCCCGGGAGGAGAGGACAGGGACCATCTCCCTGTGCTGAGCTCAGAAAGGGATGGCCTTCCGAAGTGTTTAGTCCTGAAGGGCCAAGTATATGTTAGGTACTGTCACATTGTTGGGAAAGAAAGTGAGAGAGAGAGAGAGCGAGAGAGAGAGAGAGAGAGAGAGAAAAGAAAAACTGACAAAGCAAATGGGCAAAATGTTAACAGCAGTGAATCAGTTGGGTAAAAAACTGATACATGTTTTTATATTTATTTTGTTCTTTTTAGAAATTTTAAATTTGTTTATTTTTTAAAATTTTGATCATTTTTTTGAGAGAGAGAGATAGCAGGAGCAGAAGGGAAAGGGAGAAGCAGGCTCCTCTGCTGAGCCTGACAACATGGGGTGATCCCAGGACCCCAGGATCATGACCTGAGCGGAAGACAGGTGCTTAACCAATTTAGTCAGGCATCCCTTAAATTCATTTTTTAAAAAACTGGGGTGCCTGGGTAACTCAGTTAGTTGAGTGTCTGCCTTTGGCTCAGGTCATGATCTCGGGGTCCTGGGATTGAGTCCCGCATCGGGCTCCCTGCTCAGCAGGGGGTTTGCTTTTCCCACTGTCTCCCTCTGTGCTTTCCCTCTCTCTCTCCAATAAATAAATAAAATCTCAAAAATTTTTTTCAAATAAAAGAAGTCTTTAAAAAAGGGATGTGGTTTATCCAAGGACATAGGAAGTCGATAGTGGTGACCCTCTCCATGTAAGGCTCACTTGTCACATCTTATCTCTGGATTTATTTATTTCTTGGACTTGACTTAAATGTCAGTTCTCGAGTGAGCCTTCCCTGGCCTCCCGACTAGTTCATGGACCCCAATTCCATGCACTTTTCCTTCCACTTACCACAACAGTTAAGAGTGAATTATTTTTTAAAAAAAATTTAAAATTATTATTTATTTATTTATTTGAGAGAGAGACACACACACGGAGAGAGAGAGAGAGAGAGCATGAGTGGGGAGGAGAGGGAGAAGCAAACTCCTGTCAAGCAAGGAGCCCTACGTAAGACTCAATCCCAGGACCCCGGGATCATGACCTGAGCCAAAGGCAGACACTTAACCAGCTCCCAGGCGCCCCAAGAGTGAATTATTTTTCAATGTCATGCCTGTTTCTGCGGCAGGATCTCATTCGCCTTGTCCCTGCTGCATTCCAAGGGTCTGGCATGGTAACTGGAACACGGTAGATGCTCAACTTGTATTTGTTAAAAGCATCAATGAACAAGTGAGTGAATGGCAGAGTGTGGCCGCAGATGTGCACAGGGGGCACACGCGCGGGCACCCGTGCTCACCCTCTGCTCTCTGTTGCTCTGTGTCACGTGTGGGCTGGACATGCCAGGATTTCTAGGGCAGCCGGCGGCCTGGTATCATGCCTCTGGAAATGACGTCTGGGAATGAATGACATCTTCGGGAAGAGAGGATGATGCTCCTTCCCAGCCCATGCCTCCCTCCCCTCCCCACCTCCAACCCAGAGGCTCTTTGGGGGGGCAGGGCAGAGGGGGGCAGGGATGATGCTCTCGTAGCAGGTGGTAGAGGGAGCCCAGAGACGGCAGCCTCCGAACGAGAGGGGGCAGGGATGCAGAGTGGAAACCGCTGCCTTTCCGGAAACAAAAGAGCCCTTTAAAGTCTCTTGATATCATGTCTTCCTGCCCTGGGCCTCTGCCAAGCCTCCTTCTTCCTATTGTGGAGCAGCGGGAACAACAGGGACCGGCATTTGCTCCCGCCCGTGCACTGCCACAAGGAGCTAGGACGGGGGCTGTGCTGCGCAGGCCTCCTGTGCCCACAGTGCGCCCATTAACTGAAGAGTTTTAATTTTCATTTTGGAATGAGTAATACGTCCCCAAGTTTCAAAATTCCTAAGTGGAAGATACGCATGCAGCGAACGCCCCGCTGCCCCCTCTGCCGTCCATCCGTCCAGCATGAAAGGTTTAGTTCTTTCCTTCTGGACCTAGTTTATGGGCACACAAGCAAATACACAGATTCCTTGCAGGGCCCGAGTTCCACATACACTGTTTCTATTCCGCCCTTTGCCCTTACTGATGGATACTTTTTCTTTCTCGGTTACATAGTATTTGTTGGTGTCCCCTACTGGGGAAAGTGTGCACCCGACTTCCCCCACCAAGCTGTGCGCAAGAATCCCACACTTTCCTTCCTGGATTGTATTGAATGTGGAGGAGTGATGGAGAGTTACAGATGAGAGGGACCTTACTCCTTGTGCCGTGCAGGATAGTGACCACTGGCCACGGGTGGCAATCGGGCATCTGAAATATGGCCAGCCGGATCGGGATGGACACTGTAAATGTCAGATGTTCCCTGCGGTTGGAAGATTCAATTCTTAAAATGTCAACTATCTTATGAGTTAACACATGTTTATATTTATTACAAGCTGAAGTTGTGAATTTTGAATATATTGGTTAAATAAAATATATCATTAAAGCAAATGGCACTTTTTAAAAAACCTTGGAGACTTGGAGCCCAGGAGGGAGCCCAGGGAAAGAGCCAAAGAGATAAGAAGGGGAGAGAGCAAAGGAATCGAAGCAGATAGCTGGTGGCAACCTGTTGAAACTACTGGGCTGGGGGTCAGGAGGCTGGGTTCTCCCGTCTCGATGTGACTCTCGGGGCGACCCGAGAACCAGCGTCCTCTCTTCTCAGTCTCCGTTTCCCTCTGTGTGCAAGTTGATGGCTAGGATTTGAGAATGTTGCCTCTCTTCTCTGTCCCTAGAGCTAGGACAGTGCTCGGCCCAGAGTGGGTGCTTGCCGAATGAATGAATAAATGGATGAATGAGAATAGAAAGTGGAATGGCGAATTTGAGTTTTCCCTTCTAGGTTAAGCAGTAGACTCGTCAGAGAATCAGGACCTGGAGATCCCTAGAGCTTGCAGGATGCCTTGGACTACGAAGCCAAGACGAAGAATCACAGGAGCGACTTGCCCGAGGTCTCTCTGGCGTCTCTAATGGCAGAACCAGGACCATAACCAAAGAACCTTCCAGAAAAAAATGTTGTTATGGATTCGTATCTGCTCTTGGCAATGTCTGCTGCAAATGCAGCTTGGCCCTGGCACCCCTCCTCCTTCCCCTCTACCTGTTTTCAGGCTATGGGATGACACATCCTACTGCTGTGAGGCGGAAGGCCTGAGGAAGAGGGGGATCGAGAGGAACCCACTCGGGAACCAAGGGCTCAGCATTTCCCAGTGCCCTTGGGCCAGAAGGGCCTCGCTCCAGCGTGAATCCCCACGCAGAGGCCCTGCCACCTGGCTGGCCCCCTGGCCCTAGGCTGCTGGCCTGGTGTAGCTGGTGTCCAGCCTCGAGGCGGGTTGGAGCTGCCAGGCAGCGATCAGCCCCGGAGAGAGCAGCCTCTCAATCATTCCTGCTCGGGTGGGAGGGGTCGGCGAGGGGATTTTCAGAGATTATATTGAAAGAATTACAATGGTGAGGGAAAGGAGCCGAGTTCCCACAGAGTGTCCGGTCACTGCTGTGGGGGGCTGTGGGAGCCGGGCCCGGCTGCTGCTTTCTCTCTGGGCAGCAGCACACACAGTTTTTAATAATTAAGTAACTTTAATTGTCCTGGGAAAGCCGAGCTTGCCTTGGGGCACGCTGCACAAACTCATAATTAATGTTACCAAGAGAGATTAGCAAAGGAGAACTGAGAAATGATTCACTTTTTTAAAAAGCGCCTCACTGTTAAGCCTTATTATCCTAAGTTTAGAACCTCATTTATCTGCTTTGAGGGGGAAAAAAAAAAAAGACCCGAGACCCAGAAACTAATGCATGTGAAATTAAAACTCCATGTCTTTGTAATCTCATTTGAGATCATCAGATGGGAAAATGTTGCCATTTACTGATTCCATTCTGGTGACTGAGGGAAAATTGAAGACAGAGGAATATAGTTAATAAATAATAACGCGCTAATACAAACTCAAGCTTTTTACTGCTATCCCTGTTGCTTAGAGATCATTGCATTTTCGGATTGTTTGCGACAGTTTTTTTCTCTCTGGCTATCTATGGAAGACATCCCAAAGTCTGCGTAATTTTCAATGATGAGTCATATGCAGTGATACTGGGGGCAGGGGTGGGGTGGGATCTGGCCTATTGGTGTTTGGTACATATCTGATGAATTAGTGAATGAGTGAACACATTCATGCAATGTGGGTGGACTCCAAAAACGAAAGCTCTGTCCTCGCACAGACCCATCTAGTCCATGGGAAGGGCCAGCCCAGTCCGTGCCAGGAGAAGGAGCCTATGGGGCTGCTGAGAAGAGAACAGACAGAGAGCAGGGAGGAAATAAGGTAGCGATGATACCTCTCCCCTCCCCCCTCCATGGGGGAGAGAAGCCGTGAAAATTAGGAGAGGGTAGAAGCGTTGAGGGCATAGCGTGCAGCCAGGCATGGAAATCAGGCCTCCGGTGGCCCTTATGCGTAATTAGTAGCCATAAATAGGGCCTGATCAGTGGCCCTAAACGAGCAAGGGCGCTTCTGTATGAGGTCTCCATGGCACTGCCCTGCTTTCTTCTTCCAGTCAGACCACAAATATTTGTTTCCTAAATGATGGGTGTCCCACTCTTCCCAAGCACCATTTCACATGGCTATAGATGGAAACACTGGACCGTCAGTGGGAGACTGTGGCTCTAAAACTAGATATAGGACTTTCTTCATCTCCCTGAGCCTCAGTTTCCCCAGCCACAAGATGGGAGCCATATTTGGGCTCTCCTGAGGGAGGTGGGGAGATGATACTGGCAGTTCCCGGGGCCACTTTTGCAGGTAACCGTGGGGGAGCACCCTTCCTACTAGCTCTTCACAGCGTCAGTCTTGATGCAGACGTCTGTTCTTGCCACAGCCCCAGCAGATCTGGCTCAGACGGGCCCGCTCCCTCATTCAGGAGTGGGAGCTGGGAGGGGGTTAGCTTCATGCAACCACCTTCGAGGTCCTTGGAGAGCTTTGCTGTCCCCTGATTGTCACTTAATCCCAGGGGAGGCCGGCAGGTAAATAATGAGGTGGTGACTAATTCCGCTCAAGGTGTGACTCCTCTCAAGGTCTCTACCTGTGACCAGATAACTTGCAAAGAATGAAGCCTTTTAAGACCTGAAGGAATGAAGCCATTCTCTTCCCGGGGCTGTCCCTTTGTGACCTCAGGCAAACCGTGTCTGAGCCTTTGTTGCTTCAGGGGAGAGGGTAGAAGGGGCATGAGGAGACTCCCCAGAACTTTTCCTGAGCACGCAGAAACCGAGGCACTGAGCACTGAGGTGCCAGGGGCTGGGAAAAGCATTCAGACCTGTAGATTCTCCAGAGAGGTGAGGCCCCGGGGGGACAAAGGCCTTTGTCCCTCAACCTGTTGTATACATTAGATATTAGGAAGTGTTTTTCCATCCACGAGCACATTTGATCTGCACGAAAATTCTAGGAAGGAGATATTCCTATTCCCATTTTGCAGATGAGGAAACTGAGGTTTCTGAGATTTTAGTTGACCAAGAACTTGAACCCAGGTTCTCAAACTCTATCACTCTGCCCAACGAGCTGCCTGCCCGTCAGAACCCTGATCCCTCCTTCTGGCTCTTAAGTACTATTATCTATGTTCCTTGTCTTTTCCCAAATGTGATGCCATAAATTTATGGCATCATTTTATTATTTAATTTTTACTTTGGTGTTTGGTACATATCTGATGAAAAAAATAATTTACAATTATTTAATTGTAAATTTAATTTACAATTAAATTTCATTGTAAATTTAAATATTTAAATTTACAAAATTTAATTATTACTTTGGAGCTCAGACAAAAAAATTATTTTTTTTATTCACTCATCTTCTAATCATCCATCCATTGTTTATTCAACTTCTATGCTTATGGGTCCCGAGAAACTACTCCATATTGAAGTTCGCCAGGATTGCTGATTCCCAGTCTTGCGCCGAGTATGACTTTTAGATTTTAATTACATTACACAGGCCAGTGTTAAATAATCCAAGTTATACGAGAAAAGAGCAAAAAGTAGGCCCCTCTGGGCTTCTCGAAGAATCAACCCCCCAGCCACCAGCTTCTTACGCACCCTGCAGAGATAGTTTGTGCAAAACAAGCACACACACACACACATGCACACGTGTATGTATGTCTATGTGTGAATTTCCCTTCTTCCAAACTGGTAGCAGACTATAACAGCGCTGTTTTTGTGTCTTGTTCTCTTGCTTATACAACTATATCAGGGACAGCTCCACATCAAAACAGAGTCATGCCAATCTTTCCCGGTAACTGACTTGAATTTCATTTTCTTTAGCCTACATTTCATTTTTTTAAAACTACTTGCGTGCTGATGGGCACTGGGTGGTTTTCCTTATTTTGCCGTTCGTGTGTTTCCTTAACATCCAAGCCTCAGCATGCCGTTGGAGTGATTTGGTGCAGTGGAAACTGCTGGGGACCCAGCACTGAGACGTGAGAGTTCTACCTTGTCTGGATCAATTAGCTATTTGACTTGAGGCAAGTGCCACTGCCTCTTCGGGCCTCAGTTTCGCCATCTGTTTGGGGGGACCCTGGGCTCTGGCTGGGTGTCTGGTGTCTTTCCCGGCCTGCCTCTGAACCCTCGAGTCTCCCCTCACCTGAGAAGCTGCAGAGCGGTCCACGGAGGGTCAGCCCCGGGCCGTGGCTGTGGGGAGGGTCGGCAGGCTTGGTGACCCATGAACCTCTCTTGAGTTGATCCAGGTGATACCATATTGAACTCAGTCAGGCAAGTTTGGCCTTGCTCTTCCCTGGATCCGGGGTGATTCAGGGCCTATAGCGTGGCTTCCCCACCAGCAAATGAGCTGCGAGACACCTTTCTTGGCAATGGGCTTAACCGAGGCTCCGGGAATGTCTGATTACTCATCTGTTTTGCAATGGCAGCAAGCTCCCAGGGAGAAGGGGAGGCAGCTAGCATGGCTTCCTGCCTGAATTAATGACTTGAGCATTAGGAATGACTAACCAGCTCAGCACTGAGCAGAACTAGGTGGTCGAGTCCTGCTCTCCGCTTGAATGCCGGCGGGGCTCCGTGCTCTCCTTTCAGGGGGAGCAGAACTGGGGTCAGATATCCGACCCAGAGCCAGTGTCCACTGTCTCCTAGAGTCTGTCTAGCTGGGCTCTGTAAGCTGAGTGCAACGTTCTTCAACCTCTGCTAAATGCTTAGGGAGAAATCCAAGAGCGAAATCCAAGGCGGGATGGCTGAATGCGTCATTTTGTGTCGCATGCTGTGTACCTAACAAGAAATTGTGAAAGTAACCTGTGACTGGGAGAAGGCCCAAGACGACGGGAGTCTTCTTTCTGCTGCCCTTGTGGGACAAGAGTCACAGATGGATGGCTCCCTGGCTTCTCTCCTTACTTCTTTTCTCTGGAGCAGCTTACCGCAGATTCTAGGATTCCTGGGGACTGGAGGGGGTCTTTCTCCTTTAAAGCAAAAGATGTCCAGCTTCAGAGCCCACCCAGCCTCATTCCACCCCCTTTCTTTCTTCAAGTGTCGACTTTCAGGTGCCAGGGGCCCAGCCCTCTGCTTTCCAGCAGGGATTAGGCAACTGCCCCGCGTGGTGGCCCCGGGGCACTCCTGAACTGTCACTGTGGTGCAGCGTACGTCCTGTCCCTGTCGGTCCTCCTGCCCTGGCCTCACCTGGCTTCGTCCCCAAAGTTCTGCCTTGAGCTCCCTGGCTCTGGGCCACGTCCTGTGATGAGTCTCCCTCCCTTTCTCCTTGGCTGGCTTGAGCTCTCCTCAACTCCCTGACCCCTTGAAGAGGGGTCCTTTCCCACTGGCTTCGCTTCTTTGGCTTCATCTGATGGGCACACAGGGTTTGCCATCCTGGCCTGTGCCCTTTGGAACTCTGATCCCAGGAAATCTCTGATCATCCTGTGTGTGCAGCAAAATGGGCTGGGCCCGGTCGCCCCCGGGGTTTTGTGTTGGGACACTTGCCCTGGCCCTTCCACGGTCATTCGACTCACTGGGGATTCTCCAAATTTTCCTTTCTTCCCAACATACTTCCTTTCCAGGCCTTCACAGGCCAACATGCCTGCTTGAGGTTGAAAGGGGTCAGCATTTAACCAGTGCTGGGCCCAACGTAAAGGCTCGATCTTGAATGAATGTATGGGGGGATGCGTCTTATCTCGGGCAACGTGACCTTCCCTTCACCTTCAAAACCCTCACATTGCCTTTTGCTACCTCTGCCTGGACCAACTGCTCAGTCCTCAATCACTTTTGGGGCAAGGGCAGCCAAGTTCATCAGGTCAGAGGGGCCCTGTTGCTAAGAAGTTCGCCAAGTACCCAACCTGATTGAGAGGAGTTGGGTTTTTTTTTTCTTTTTAAAGATTTTGTTTATTTATTTCACCGAGAGAGAGAGAGAGAGAGAGAGAGAGAGAGAGAGAGAGAGAAAGATCACAAGCAGGCAGAGAGGCAGACAGAGAGAGAGGAGAAAG